>CM029605.1:7352311-7591211 GCA_017311375.1 Mytilus coruscus
TAAAGTAGTATTTTGAACACCTGTAAGTTTGTATTGATAAGAACGTTTTGCTCTATGAGTATGGTGATATTTTACATATCAGACGGGAGTGTGCTGTTTCATTCCTTCTATAATTTGATAACTTTATTTATTTTGTCTAATTGTCTTTGTTTACATTTGTAGTACTACTTTCACTTTTCATTCCAGGTAAATTTACCTTTACTTTTTATTTTATAATTACCTGTACTTTCATTTTAATGAGTACTTTCACTTTCACTTTAAAGAGTTAATTTCCTGTTTCCTGTGTATACTCATAGATGTTGTGTACCACAACAAGGTTGACAAATGTTTTGAATCTTTATAGAACTTGGTCATCCTATGCTGGCAGACCAATATGTAAGTTAATTTTTGATATATGATGTTTATTTTATACAGTTGCATGTGTATTTTGAGATATATTTAATATAAAAGAAGTTATTGTACAAGACATATCACATGAATATTTGGTTATTTTTTTAAAGTATGGCAACCCGTCAGAGACATTTTGTTTTATGCCAAGACTATATATATTAGTATTTTCATGTATAGGATTATTTGTCTACGTTTTTCGAGCATTTTGATAAACAAATACATTGTTTTGTTTCTATAATTCACCTTTATCTGTGTGTTCTTTAAATTGTAATTTTATCAGCTAGTATAAGGTTTCCATTTTTCTATTGTAGCTTTTACCACACGCACTCACCACATGTATGTAACAACTTGAACTGTATATCATATCAATAATAAACATTGTTGGATAAAATTAATTCAGTGATTTGTATTGCCACATGGAGTGTTTTGGTTCGCTATCTGTTAAGCTACCTAACGGTATAGGTTACACAAAAAAAAATTAAAAGTCTGAAATTGAAATCCCTATAGTATAAAAAATGAAATCTCTCATATCAAATAAGTTAAAAAAGCATATCATAAAAAAAAACACAAAAAAAAAAAAAAAAAAAACAATGACGTCGGCGTTTTCATTTTTTTTTATATATTTGTTCATTAAAATGAAAATACATGTATCAAAAATACATGTATACCAATTTTGAAGAAAAATTTATGAATAGGTAATTGTAAATTGGAAATTAGATGCATTTGAGACAACTTTTTGAAAGGTTATTGTCGATTGTATGTGCTTTCTATACAAACTATACGTCTATTTTGAAAGAATTAATTCACAAAAATTCACGAAAAATAAATGAGATAATGCATTGTTTTAGATTTTCAGTTATAGTTCAAAGTGACTGTATTTTCCCATCTCAATCATCCAAAACAGAAATTGTTTAGTGTATGATAAAAATCTGACGGAATTAAATGCTATCGCTTTTTTCTTTAACATATTACTGCAAGGTACTGAAGGGCGTTTAAATAACTGTATCTACGGATATGAACGTAGATAACATATTTATCTACAGTCCGAATCGGACAGTTTTCAAAGAAAATTCGGGCACAAAGTGTAATGTGAAAGCAATGTTTTTTTAATATATAAACATGTTTGATCGAAATTTTGAAACTTGACATATTTTTTCCCGGGTGTATAGGATACTACTTTTAGTATTACCCTACAGGTAGTCAAATATAAGAGGTGTGTTATCCTGAGACAGAGAAATTAGAATAAATCCAAGTTTGTGCTCAATGTCGCAAGCGGTATGACACGAGTTTGAATGTACCTTTTAGTATCCTTCGTCTCTTTTTCCCCTCTCTTACAACTGTTCCAAATGAAATATTTTGAATAAAAACGAGAAATGAAAATTTTGTGGAGGAAGATGGAAACATTCCGTGAACCTGTATTCTTTATTGACGTCATAGATATGGCATTGTTGAGGTCGTAAACAAGGCGATATACTTCAGTTTATTTCAAATTTACTGTGAAATATTTTAACACTAAAATAGCAAGAGGGACCGGACACAATTAATTATAAAACGTTAGAGATGTCACAACCAAACATGTGTGGTCTACAAAACAAAATATAGGGAAAATAGAGTCGAAATATACCAAAGTCATATTCAAACTCCAAGTCGAAAACAAACTGACAATGTCATGGAAAAAAAACGAAAAACGATAAAAATACAAACAACAATATACAAAACACAACATAGAAAACTAAAGACTGAGCAACACGAACCCCCATAAAAAACCCACAGTGGTGATCTCAGTTGCCCCGGAAGGGTACGCAGATTCTGCTCCAAATGTGGCAATCGTCTTGTTACATACCTGGTGAAAAGTACAATACAATATGAATTATAAGATAACAGTAGATTGAGGTGGAGTGAATGAGCTGCTTTTCGGTAATATTTTATAACCCTTCTTACTGTTCATGTTGATAATTTTGCAATAACATATTAGTCCAGTTAACCCGATATTACTAGTCTACACTTGACCAATTCCGTTTCTCCATATAACGAGAGTAGCGGATTCCTCTGAGGTGTGCAAATTGAGCCCTATATATTTCTCAATTTCTTGAACTAGAACTTTCACTCTGTTTATCATACGGCAGCAGACAGTTATCTGACAGGACAAAAAAGAAAACTTTCTGTCTGTTTATCATACGACAGCAAACAGTGATCTAACAGGACAAATAACTAGAACTTTCTCTCTGTTTATCACACGGCAGCAAACAGTGATCTGACAGGACAAAAACTAGAACTTTCTCTCTGTTTATCACACGGCAGCAAACAGTGATCTGACAGGACAAAAACTAGAACTTTCTCTCTGTTTATCACACGGCAGCAAACAGTGATCTGACAGGATAAAACTAGAACTTTCTCTCTGTTTATCACACGGCAGAAAACAGTGATCTGACAGGATAACAACTAGAACTTTCTCTCTGTTTATCACACGGCAGCAAACAGTGATCTGACGGGATAAAAACTAGAACTTTCTCTCTGTTTATCACACGGCAGCAAACAATGATCTGATATTTGTAAGCAGGATTTAATTCTGATGCTCTTAAAGTATGAATATTTTATGTAAAGATTTAGATCAATGCATCCGTATTACAGGATGTTAATGTGCATATTCCCATACTGGAACATTTTTAAATGGTTATCGGTGTTTAGTTATAAATGTGTTTTTTAATTGTTTAATTTTTATACATTGTGACTTGGATGGAGAGTTGTCTCATTGGCACTCATACCACATCTTCTTATCAATATTTGTGCCTTATTAAAAAAAAATCCACACAGAAAACTAAAGAATGAGCAACACAAATCTCGCCAAAAACCGTTGGAATCTCGGGTGCCTCAGAAGCCCATTGCCGGTTGTAACATACTCTCCTCAACGAGTGCCACACTTCGTGCTGATCATGACAAGAAAACATTCGAAAGTCGCATTTGGTAATCAGCGGTCATAATCGAGGAAACGATCGAGGAGTGGATCTTGGCATCAACAATTGGTTAATAAACCTTATTTTTTCAGTTTGGTAACTAAATCTAGGATTATCTTTTCCATGTTAAGCCTAATATATATGTCGAGAGCATATCTACTTCATATGTTTGTATTTTGTTTTTCAGGGGGTCCGTGTGGGTCTAGAGAATAATGGGCAAATGTGCAGAATAAATGGCAAAAAAAAAAAAAAAGAATAGAGACTAATAGGACAAACAAATAAAGAATAGAGAATGATGGGGTATTGAAATATAAAGAATTCAGAATAATGGGCAATGAATATAAAATTAAAGACAAACGAAATAAACATTAAAGAAAACACAAATGAAGGGCCACTCCTCCAGACCATCTTTTCAGTAAAACTGTTTTTTCTTAGATAATTAATAAAGAACTTTTTTTTTATTATTCAGTGGTCTGTTCCATGCCATGGCCGTTTACCATGTTGACTTTTAAGTTTTATTTGTTTTTGTCTAATATGTGGAATTTTTCTTTGAAGGTCAACCATAGTTATTATAAAATATTTATGTATTTTCTGCTGGTAGGTTAATGTCTTCTTTTTTGGGGATATTTTCCAAATTTGTAGGATAAAATATTTTTATAACTCTACATGCTTTTATTTCTTTTTGTAATATTTTGCCTTCAGTGTCATGATGATATGTATTCAAAATAGGCGACATATGACCTCCAGTTTATTTCTTATGACTTGTGTATTGGTCAATATATATAAGTCTTAGATCAAGTGTTATTTCACATCTGTTCGGTTTGTCTCCGATTTGTTCTAGGGGAGTGGTCATTTATACAGTAGTCAGCACTTGTCACAGTCTCCGATTTGTTCTAAGGGAGTGTGGTCATTTATCCAGTAGTCAGCACTTGTCACAGTTTCCTATGTTTTAGGGGAGTGGACATTTATCCAATAGTCATCACTTGTCACAGTCTCCGATTTGTTTTAGGGTGGGGGTGGTCATTTATCCAGTAGTTAGCACTTGTCACAGTCTGTGTTGACATGAACTATCATTGATATGGTCATAATTATAAATCCACTGTTTGTAAAACTCTGAAATTTTCGAAATACTAAGGATCGATTTCCTACCCTAGGAATAAATTACCTTAATTGTATTTGGCAAAACCTTTCGGAATTTGGGTCATCAATGCTCTTCAACTTCGTAAGTTTATTAATTTGACCTTCTTTCCTTATTTTATTTGAGCGTCATTGATGGGTCTTTCGTAGACGAAACGCGCATCTGTCATGTCTGGCGTACAAAAATGCGTATCCTGGTATCTATATTATGAGTTTATTTTCAATTAATTGATAAGGATTCGGTGTAGTTTATTTCCTGGCTTTCCAGGGATTACTGATGTATTTCCTAATCTATATAACTGTGACGAAAAGTTGGTTGTGTTTGTGCTGTGTTGTTGGGTGTATAAGTTTCAGGTCGTGCCTTTCACTCATACACGGACGACAAATGCCAATTATACTCTTTAGGGACGACCATTTGATATTCTGGGGGCAGGAGAATTTTGAAAATGAATAACTCAGCCTTGATAATCACAAAAATAAATGGTTTGTTATGTGGTAATTTGAAAATAAATTTACAATTTATTGAAAATAAATAACTCGGCAGGCTATTCAAAAGTATGAGATGGCACCAGATTCTTCATAAAATTCATCTTTTTTCAAAAAAAAAATTCAGGAAACACTTCCCAAATCTTTTAATGATTAAAAAATAAATATCATGTTAATATACTTGAAATGTCTAACAATGTGTTCCATTCAACTTGAGGTATATTGTCTCAGGAACACTTACCTCACTTTTATTACAGGGCCGTAACTATATTGAGGCAATTGTCTCATGTAGGAAATTTCAAAACCAAAAGCTTGCCTTCATATCAAATTGTTTTCACGGCGAGTGTCTTGCAAGAAGCAAGTTCTGTTGATCCATGTTTCTTATTTATTTTTAGTTTTCAGTGTTATTTGTCTTATTGTTTGTCCTTTGTGTTTTATCTGTTCCCCGACAGTGGTTTGTCTTTTGTTCATTGAGTGCCCTTCTGTAATCTCTTTGTGTTGCATTCCTTTTGTAATTTAGTAATTTTGTTTTAAACTTGATCATGAGTTTTATTTTATTTAAGACTTTTTGGTTAATTTTTACAACTTTAAGTTAATAACTACTTTTAATTGTATCCCAGGTAGGAGCTACATCAAGTTGTAATTGAAATGTGTTATGAAAAAACTTACTTGACATAGTTATATCAATGATATTCAGCCCCCTCTTAACTTAATTAGGAAAAAAAAACCCGCATAATTTACATGTTTAAAAGATTAAAATTCTGCAAGCCGAAACACACACAAAAAAAAACAAAAAACAAACAAACCCAGCAGCCACATACTTTACTATGTGAATTACATTTTTGCTTTATCCTACATATTGGTCTTTTGATGTTGTCCCTAAAAACTAGTCTTACACTGAATCTATACATTTTGCTTTGAGACCAAAATATTGTCAAAAAATTATTAAAACAGAACTTGCATTAAATTTTCAGATTGAAAAAGGGTCTGGGAAACGCCCAGAAAGCATGATTTTGCATCATTTGTTCTATAGTTCCTTGGGGCCTTCAGCGGCTCCCAAACCCTTCGTTAATTTTTTTCGCCTCGCTCCGCTCGACATAAAAATGTTTTGAAATACTTTTAAAAGAGGCTAGTTACAGCCAAACTTTAATACTGTGTATGTATGCAATACATGTATACATGGTATATGCAGTATGGAATTCAGAAGATTCATTTCCGCAGAGGATGATGATTAATTCTGATTAAATGGTACATAATGACTTGCCTAAACATGTATTATTTATTTTATTTAAGAATAAAAAATGAATTTAAAAATAGTGTTTTCAAATATTATAAATATATAGTTGTGAAAATGAATAATCAGTCCCTAGTTTTAATGAAAATGAAAAATCTTGCTTCAACAGTGCAGAAAATAAATAATCTGTCTTCTTAGTTTTCAAAAATAAATAACCGATCCAAAACAAATCCTCCTGCCCAAATCCCCCACCCCCTAGAATATCCAATAGTCGTCCCTTAACAGGGTTACCCTAGAAATCTACTGGTAGCGTGATTAAGGAATCCTGGTCAGATAAATTAATAAATGGATCAATGTGTAGTCTGAACGAAGTCTTGTAAGTGAACATAAACACGAAGTCGAATAAAATTTCAATATTGTATTATCAAAATCACACGACTATAACAAAGTTACAAGTATAACAAAAGTACATCTAATTTCAGGCTCAACAATACGGTTCTCCTCTCTACTATAAATGTAACTGTCCTCTCCTCACTATAAATTCTCTCTCCTCCTTATCTCAAGCTCTTTCTCTCTTTTTATATCACTCCTACAAGCCCGGATACAAATATAGACTACTAGGGCAACTGGCTCCGTGTATTCCGTGCTCCGGTAATCCGGTTGCTCCGGTTATCCGGGCTCCTAGTGTTCCGTGGTCCTTACATAAATTTACTAGGGCACCTTCTGCAAATCATTAGGGCTCACTAGTCAAACAAAGAAATCTAAATATAACTCTTAATTAATATTTCTGATGATCTCTAACTGTATTAAATGGCTATTTGTGAAAATACAAATGTATGTAAACCTGATATAATTACGTAACACACTTGACCTAACATATAAAAATGTTACATAACCAAGATTAAAATCTCCCCTACAACTAACGTGGATTTTGGATTCCGATGTATGCGGCTTACAACTGCATTCAGCTCTGTACTGATAATTAAAAGTATGTCTGAAATTGGCCTTTACGGTTGGCACTAAACCCGGAAAAAATATTTCTAGAACTCACGAGGAATTAGTTATGTTACTCAGCTCACATAGTCTCACAGTTTGGTTGTAATCTTAATATTTCATCAGATACTATGTCTTTTAATACATCAATAAAGACAATTAAGGTGGAGAATGTCACGGGCAGTGAAGGTTATAATGTATTCAGTATATACACATATATTGAAATCAATTTCGTCTCGTACCGCTAGCCAAGTATCAACTCCAAATTTATGCTATATTTGTTTTATGTTAAAATTACGTATTTGACATACTGCAGCTAGTTGTAATTTGTAGCTAGTAGATTATATAGATAAAATAAAATAAAACTTTCTGTGAATTAGATTATAGATTCTCTACTAAAGAAATATTTGAATCCATATCTAAACTCAAAAGTGGTAAAGCATCAGGTTTGGATGGTATACCTAATGAGATGCTAAAGGCAGGAAGTTTAGTTCTAAAACCTTTAATTCAGAAACTTTTTAACCATGTATTTTCATCTGGTATATATCCAATGCAGTGGTCATCAGTTTATTTATCTGCTGTTTTTAAGTCTGGTGATCCAAGTAAAAGAGATAATTATCGTGGCATTGCCATTAATTCTTGTGTTGGTAAATTATTTAACTCTGTTTTGAATAACAGACTAGATCATTTTTTGGTAAAAGAATCATTGATTAATCCATGTCAAATTGGATTTTCAAAAAAATGTAGACCATCTGATCATGTTTTTGTTTTAAAAACCATTATTGATAAATATATTAGTAAAAAGGGGGGTAAACTATTTGCCTGTTTTGTAGATTTTAAACAGGCTTTTGATAAAGTGATTCATGAGGGTATCAGATATAAGCTATTAAAAAACAATATTACTGGAAAGTTTTATTCTATCATTAAAGATATGTATAATAAAAGTGACCTATGTGTTAAAATTGATAATGAAATGACCCCATGTTTTAAATCATTTATAGGGGTTAGACAAGGTGATGTTTTAAGCCCAAATATTTTCAAAATATTTATTAATGATCTACCTGACAAGTTTTTGTCATGTCCTGATCCAGTAAATATTAATAACCGTAGAGTAGATTGTCTTATGTATGCTGATGATGTCGTAATTTTTTCAGAAACACAGGAAGGTTTGCAAAAGAGAATTAATATGTTACATGAATATTGTTTAGAATGGTGTTTTGATGTTAATCTAAAAAAGACAAAAAGTATAACTTTTAACAAGCCAGGAAAATTTTTAAAATGCTGTTTACATTTTGGAGGTAAAGAGATAGAATGTGCAAAATTATATAGATATCTTGGAATCACATTTACATCTAGTGGTATATTCAAGCAGTGTAAAGATGAATTATACAACAAATCTTTAAAAGCATGTTTTAAGCTACAGAGATGCTTGTCATCATCTAACCCTAGTATTGCCACTTTTTTACATCTTTATGATCATACAATTAAACCCATACTTTTATATGGCAGTGAAATATGGGGAATGTTTCGTACTGATTCAGCTGCTTGTAAAAAAGATAATGATTATATATTGGAAAAAGTTTTTGGTCAGGATTCCTCTGAAAAAGCTCATAACAAATTTATGAAATATATTCTTGGTGTAAACAGAAAGTCCAGTAACATAGCTGTGATGTCAGAGCTTGGTAGATTTCCTATTTATTTTACTATAATTTCATCAATGTTAAAATATTGTCATAGACTGGAAGGTTTGAAAGAAGGATTATTATTTGATGCATTCATATGTTGTAAACAATTACATATTTCTAATGTAAATACATGGTACTCTAGTATAGATTATATTCAGAGAGAGGGATTGATTTACCAAATTTTGACCAATCAATTGGTTCTTTATGTCAGTATGTTAAAAATAAACTATGTGAAAGTTATTTAACATTTTGGAATAGGCTGAAGTATCAAACAATTAACTCTGAAAAAGGGAAGCTTGGTACTTATTTTTCTATAAAAAATTGTTTTAAAAAAGAAAAATATTTAGAACTACAGGATTTTAAAAAAAGACAGTCAATTTGTAAATTAAGAATAAGTGCTCACTCTTTAAAAATTGAGACAGACAGATATTCAAAAAAATATATAGAAAGATCTGAGCGTCTTTGTTCAAATTGCTCACTTGGTAAAGTTGAAGATGAGCTTCATTTTTTGTTAGAATGTCCTATTTATGATACTCAAAGGGAAGAATTTTTTCAATACATATCTGACAATTGTTATAATTTTAAAAATTTAAATAAATCTTCTAAATTTTTATGGCTCTTGACTCAAGAAAATGTAACTCTTATGGAAAAACTGGGCTGTTATATTTGTGACTGTTTTGAATTAAGGAGATCAGGTATGCATATTGAGACTAAGTCAAGTTAATGATTTGAGAATGAATGCATATAATGTAATTTTATTCTTTTATTCACAATATATATGTGGTTTTTGGCTCTGATTCTGACCAATGCTAATATACTAAATATATATTTTCAAGTGACTATTGTTGTTGTTACCAATTATGTAAATCAATTGTATCTGATTTTATGCCCTTTATGGGCCCTGTAATTTGGGAAATAAAAATATTCTATTCTATTCTATTCTATTCTATAGTAACATGTTCAACTTTTATATAAATAAATAATTGCCCACTATTATTTTTACTTGTTAAATCATTACATCCTTTAGTTGAGGTACGTACCAGGCCTCTTTATTATCCAATGAGGAAAAGGTACTTAGGCAGACCTTAATTTCAGGGAAATTACACAGAGATGGCATTGACAATTTTCAAGTACGTTCTGTGTGTTATTATGAAAATTTCGGTGCTGTTAAACACTTAACAGTGAGACAACTATAATGTTTATAGATTGTAACAATATATGCGTGTGAACCATCTGTTCTACCGAAACAATATCAAATGAAACCTTATCATGGCTTATGTAATAATATGTTACATCAGCATGATCAGTCACAGGCACTTGACTTGTTTCTATCGATGGGAAGGTCGACTATCCATATTATATATTATATATGGATAGTCGACCTTCCCATGGAAAGAAACAAGTGTCTGATCATTCATGGTTAGTCCAAATAATTTTGCCGTTTTGAAAGGCTATTTTAAGGTTCATGTGGACCCTTTGGCTAAAATGGCTGCGTTTTCACCTCAAAATTTACTCTTGAGTACAGACACACTTGTGCATTTGGAAAATATTTAAGGCATAGCATGCCCTAGATAAATAAAATTCAAATGCATGGTATGTTTTAGAAAATTTAAAACTTAACTGGATTTTGCAGTGCACTTTTTTCGTCCCTGCAGAAGATGATAAAATTAACAAACAGTGAGATTCAATTAATATGGTCCAATCAGGTACACAGTTTAAATCACCAATTATTGTCAGGTATCTATTGTCCATCTATTGTCAATGTCAATCAATACAGTTCACTTCAATTATTACCTGTGGGGAAGTTCTCAAACCTCTTTCCCAACTTAGTTTATTTTGGCACCTTCTGCATTTCTGGAGGAATGAAAAAAGTGCACTGCAAAATCCTGTTAAGGTTTGAATTTTCTAAAACATAAAATATATTTGAATTTTTATTATCTAGGGCATGCTATGTCTTAAAACTTTTCCAGATACACAGGTTTGTCTGTACTCAGAGTAAATTTTGAGGTGAAAATGCAGCCATTTTAGCCAAAGGTTAGACATGAACCTTAATTGTTTGCTGTGACGCCTTTCTTAGCTTTTCAGTTTCAAGACGTCATAATTATTTGGATTAGTCAGGGGTTTGACTTGAATACCAGTGATTTCATTATCAACCATTTGTCAACATAATCAACTATGTTAGTGATTTCTTCTTCTTCCAGTTAAAAAGAACAGGAAACATTGTCGACTGTTTAATAGGTTGGGAGGATCCTCATAAATGAGTACTATTCTCATTTATGGGTATCTGTATAACAAAACAGGTATCTTGCTTGTTGTTCTGTGTGAGCCAAGGCTCCGTGTTGAAGTCTGTACTTTGACCTATAATGGTTTACTTTACAAATTGTGACTTGGATGGAGAGTTGTCTCATTGGCACTCATACCACATCTTCTTATATCTATCAATTTTCAGTGATAAAATATAAAGTTTGGATTTACAGATATTTTCTGTCATGTAGCAAACATTGAAATCTAGTCAATTTGGAGCCTAGTCAAATCGGGACCTGGTTAATTCGGCACCCAAGATAGTTATTTCGGTACCCATGATTTACACAGTAGGTCTTTTCACCACCGAACACCACCGAACACCCCAAAAAATTATTTTTTTGTCTTTTATCGTTATAAATGTGACCTAAATACAATATTTATGTTATCAATTCAACAAATCATAAGATTAAGAGACCAAATATCTACCTAGAACAGAAAAGGAGAGTCTACATTGTATAACACCACACTTTTGAACTCCGCAGACCACCATGGACACCTCAAATATGTTTTTTTTTCATTTTTTCTTCTTCTATGTCTTATATAAAATAGTTGTAACAATAATAAGAAAAGAGACAAATATCAAAATCTAACTTATGAACAGAGATCGAGGATACTTGAACTGATTACTTATTATATACACACACAATGTAATCCGGAAAAATAGTGATGAATCAGGAGACGTTTTCTTGATATTGATTATATTGATTATTGACCTTAACATAAAAATGATGCTCATATATTGACATAAAATCTAAAATTGATTAAATTATATGTAATTCAATTTATTTTATCGTTTTATTGTATAATATCACTGTTTTCATAGTGGTTGGTGGGTTTTTGGGTGTTCGGTGGTGAAAAGACCCACCCTGATTTACATTATGTTTTGCAAGTAAACTATTGAAGACTCCGTTTTTTTATTTATATTTTTATAAAATATTTTCACCTGAATTGACCGTACCTTTGACATGTTTGATGAACTTATAATAAATTAGGTTATAAAAGTATCAAGAGTGAATTTTCAACATGTTCAACTTTTATATAATATGACACTAATTAAGAAAGGTAAAATATCTGACAGAGTACCTTACACTCTTTAATTATTTGACACTAATTAATGAGGGTAAATAGTTTAATTAAATTCAAGACTCATTTTATAAAATACATGTATGTACAATTCCATTTGATATTTATGTTTTGAAACTAACAATTAACGTTATAGACCTGCCTTTAGGAAACATATAGATAGTTGACAAAACGCTTTACCTACTTGGAAGTAAAAATGAAATACGGAACGTATGCCTAAATTTTCGCAGAATTTATTTTCCTATTTTCTTTTGACATGTTTAACCGCCAAAATTGGTGAAAATAACCCACTATACAGCAGTCAGGGGTACTTGTACAAGTTATTTTTATTTACTTGAAGAATTTAATAATATACTTAAATATGTAAATTTTTATATTCATATTTTCTTATAAAGTTTGAATAATCTCCCTTATTTCCTCCAAAATTTACTTGTGTAAGTAATTTTTGGTTGAACCGATCATTTATACAGGTAGTTATCTACGTCTTTGATACTGTTCCTCTATGGCTAGGCTACCACGTGACATTACACCATCAAAGTTAATTGGAAAGTAAACAATAAGGCTAGGTTGCAGTCAATAAATCGTTTAAATATAAGAACCTTTTTGCCTTTTCACAAAACATATGTGTTTTTAATAATGTGAATGTTTATAAGCGCTTTGATGTGAAAGTTTCTAAACAAGTATTGTTGAAGGCCGTACCTTGACCTATAATGGTTTACTTTTATAAATTGTTACTTTGGTGGAGAGTTGTCTCATTGGCACTCATACCACATCTTCCTATATCTATTATGACAACGCAATTATATTTGTTTTAAAACGACCCCTGTACACTGTGTGTATCTAGGTCAAATATAACATGGTATTGTGCATTGTCATGATAACATGTAAACTATCATGTCTGCTGATTTAACCACATGTGTATTTTCATCATGGACTAACATGTATTAGATCGTAAAACAGAAAGATAATATTATTATCAAAAGTATTCAATTTAATTAATTCAATAGAAATCAAAGAAATATATCATGTATATACAAAATATATACTGTATTTATGTTTCTGTAGAAACTAAATATTAAATTAAATTTTAAATCCTTGCAGATCACAAAAACGTAATAATTTACAATAATCATAACAAAATTTAATTAAGTACTACCATAATGTTAATTTTTTGTACTGTTTTAGTATGGATTTATAAGTCTTTGCTTGTATTTTGTATAGTAATCTATTCATATAGTGGAATGGTAGAATTTTAAAATAGATTCATTTGATAAATAAAATGTCCCTCCGTAAATACTTGACGTTTGTGTTTATTGATACTACATGTATATATATTCAAAATTTTCGAAAAAAAATTACTAACAGGAACATGTGTTTATTATAAAATTTCAATTTTATTTTTGTTTGTTTGTTTTAATAGTTTAACCTTATAACATCTACATATTTGTACTATGGTACGGTTTTGAAAATTGTATTCACTGTGTTGCTCAACTATCCTACACGTCTTGATTTATTCACATTATAGATCACGTTTCAAACGCACCGGTTTGCGTTCTCAAAAATTCCATTAATACTAATTTCACTCGTGAATGCGCATTTTTGTTTTTCTTATCTTAATTTAGGACACGGCTGTAAGAGATTGGCATGTGACTTTCATACACGGTCATCATTACTTACGGTATTCTGACCTCTAGCTGTTTCTCTTTTGTTTCTTTTTTGAGTCACTGTCCTATAATAAACTTTGACCTTTTCGAAAAGCTAAGGATTGTCTACCCAAGGAATAGATTCCTTAACTTTGTAATTTATTTGGCCTTTTAACTTTTTTCATTTGAGAGTTACTGATGCTTTTTTGTAGACTGGCGTCTGGCGAACATCATTTTAATTCTGGTATCTTTTTATATCTACATACCTTTTTATATAAATTGGTTATTTTGAGCTGGGTATGTACAGGTATTCATAAAATTTCTGAATTAAGATATTCTTCGGCAAAACCAAGTTTCCCTGTAGAATATTTAAACAGATTTAAGTAAAATCAGGAAATCCTTAAAATTTGAGATGTTTTATTAGACCAAAAAAGTCTCTTTATAAAATGCCCAAATCAGTTGCATGCCACAGGTTTCATGGCACATGGAAATTGGGACTTTAGATTTATCTATACAATTAACATCTACCATGAGTACAGACAGCTTCAATAACGAGTTGAGAACATGAAGGTCCATGCAGGAAACAAAAATAAAAATATGATAGATAAAATAAATGCATGCAGAATTCCAGATGATAAAGCAAACTGAGTGCATAAATTTATATTGCGATTGGTTTGTGCAATTTGCATTAGTCATCCGGTTTGTAGAAATTGGGATTTGCAAAAGGGTTATCATCGGGAAAATTATGTACATTCCCAAGTGCTAAATAAAATAGTCTAGCCTTAACCAGTCAGAGGACTTGCTTAAATGAGTGATTTTCTAAATCACTGATTCAAGTAACATTATATCCATAAAGGTTGGAAGTAAGAGTTGTCTTTCTTTAATAATCACCTATTTAAGTAGTACAAATTAATCACTAGATTAAGTGATTTAATTTTATAGTAGCTTTAAATATAGAATACTAATGATCCAGGGACTAATTATGTTGCTAAAATGATCAGAACCAACATCTGTGTTGATAGGATGACCAGGTCATGTCAGGTGATGACCTTGTACTAAATCTCGGATAATGACATAAAAATCACTTGTTTAAGTATCATACCTCAATTTCCTTCCAAAAAATCACTTCTTTAAGTATCATTATTTTAATAACCCCCACTAATTTCAACACCCCCGAACAGTGAAATTTTGATCACGAACAGTAGAATTTTATTACATAATCTGTAAGATGAAACCTTGAACTTTACAGGAAAAATACTCCAACTGCTGGGAAAAATCTGTTAAGAAAGTATCAGTTCATTATGTAAAGCCATTTTTTTAGCATTTTTTTAACTAAAATAGAATTTACAGCTAAATGATTGCATCAAAGGTATAAACCTTGCTGCTTAAAAGAAGCAAAAAGTTTCATTTTTTTTTCAATTTTACTAATGAAAAGATATTATCTTAACCTATGTGTTTAAAATTTTGGTAAAACTACAAAATCACAATTTGTGATAAAACTTCGAATTTGCTACTTAAATAAGTGATTAAAAAATCACTTATTTCAAAAAGTCCCCTGACTGTTAACATGTTTGAAATGTATATTCAAATAGTAGATGTAAATATACACTTTCAACTGACTTCTTCTAATCACAGTCAATTATTTCAATTCAAAAGCAAACACAAATTCAGCAACAATCTTTTGGTGACCCGGCAGTCAGCGGTCTTAGGTTCACGTTTTGCTTTTCTTTTTTTTTAAAGAAAGCAATTTGAAAATTGCCCCTTGGAGGCTTGTAAATGAGCAGTGAACATTTTGAAAATAACAGACAAATGAGATTTTCATTGTCCATGAAATTGCACTTAAATGATTACAATGAATTACATGGATTAGTAAAGACATCTGCAAAAGACAGACAATTAAAACCTCTATTAAACCAAAGAAGTCCTGAGAAATTCAAGAAAAGAAGATAAGATGACTGTTTTACTTGTATAAGACTAAAAGTAAAACGATCTGAATGTCTAAGGGACATAACTAAGCCATTAAAATAATTTACCTATACAAGTAAATAAAATACACTTGTAAATGTATAAGTATCTAACAAATTTAATTGTATAAGTATATTAATATTTACTTCTTCAAGTAAATAAAAGCTTGTACATCATTGTAAATTGATACCCAATTTTTGGAAAAATACCCTTAAAAGGAGATAGTAGAAATAAGAAGATGTGGTATGAGTGCTAATGAGACACCTCTCCATTCAAGTCACAATGTGTAAAAAGTAAACAATTATAGGTCATAGTACGGCCTTCAACACAGAGCCCATTTCAAGGATTATTTGTGAGGATCTTTCCCAACCTGTTAGCATGGTTAGAATAATCAACTTCAAGGTTATGGCCTGATCTACAATTTTATTCCAGTTTATGCATATTTTAAATAAACTGTAAAAACTGACATGCTCATCGAGCAAAAGATCATTTCTGCATGTACATGTGTATATATATATAGTTTTTTTTTTCAAATGGAATCGTGGTCTTCTACAATGTTCTAACCAATACAAAAATCAAGCTTGTGTGAATAATATCAAGAAAATTTTATTAAAACTTACTTAAGTTTTATTTTTACTGCTCAGATTACTTGTTTCATTGATTTTAAAAGTTTGTGTCTGATTTTGTAAAAATTTTCAATTTTTCAATGCAAAAATCACTTTTAAAGGTTTCTGTTTTTAAATCACTTGTATAAATATATAATAGTACCCTCCGACTGTACATGGGCTTTTTATAGCCCACTATACTAGTGGAGGACAAGTTACTGTCACCTTGCATTTCATGCAATAACATGAATAATGGACACATTGTGTAAATACAGCATGCGGCTTTTTTCTTCATAAAAATATAGATTATGCAAGTGCATGTATACATATACACATGTATAAGATTTTGATTGATTTTGGAACATTCAAATAAGAATTAAAAAGATGAATTTAGATCTATTTTGTAGGGTTCTTATACATTGTATCAACTCAATTTTAAAATAGTCACAGACTTTACATTAATATTTTTATGCCTTCGCTGTAGGCGACAGGGGCATTAGGTGTTACTCTTGACCCTCATTCTTTCCTTACTTCTGTCTTTCCGTCCATCTGTCCGTCCCGTTTTTGGTTGTTTGAAGATTGAGCAGGGGCATTCTTGTCCTCATAGACACATCCTTCTTTTATTTCAACCCGAAATAAGTTTAAATCAGATGTATTTATTAGTCTCCTACCGACGAAGTCGAAGGGGACTTTAGGTTTGCACTCGGTCCGTCTGTCCATCCGTCAGTCTGGCAAATCAGTTTTCCACATTTTTTTTTCTTCGTTCTTAAAGATATTGATTTGATATTTGGTATATAGTTTTATAATGACAAGTTATAGATCAAGTTCGAATTTTGTTCCGATCTGATAATTAAATCCAGAGTTATGGACCATAACTCTGAACCATATCTAATGATAGAGTACTATGTTAAACCATATTTCTGTACAAAAGGAGAAAACTCATTTTTTAAAAAACATTCTTTGATAAATTGTTTTTTTGCAGGTTTGTTTGTTATTTTGTATCAACTAATTTTCTTAATGCTATATATAAAAAAAAAAATTATGAAGTGAAATCCTTTAATTAGATAATAATCTATTTTAATTAATGTATATATTTCATTACATTACATTGTGTAGATAAAAATTGTTGACATTTTATAGATAAGTTACAAATCTATATTAGTTTGTGACAGTTGAAAGAAAAATTTTGGAACTATTAATTATATTTGATTATAATTTGAAAATAGATATACACTGTATTACATCATATCTAATTTTAGATAACTATTACTCATATCTAATATTAAAGTGTTTTTTATACTTTTTTTCATCATGCTTGAAGATATTGATTGATAATTGGTATATAGTTTTATCATGACAAGTTACAGATCAAGTTTGAATTTTTGTTTCGGTCTGACAATTTTGTGCAGAGTTATGGTCTTTGGACTTGAAAAATTCACTCATATTTTATAATCAGTTTTCCACACTGTTTTTAGTCATGCTTGAAGATATTGACTTGATATTTTCTTTTTGTGTACTCCATTCATGCCATTAAAAGTTATAGAACAAGTTGGCATTTTGTTCCAGTATAATGAATTTTTACCCGGTAGGGGACTTTGTATTGCCATTGGGCATTCAATACTCTCAGAATGCTTGTTCAGCATAAGGTTGATATCTATCCAATGCAGTCATACTTTGCTCAGTAGGCTGAAACACCAACCACTGTTGCTTCGAAGTTTAAAAAAATATGTAACCACATGGTTCTAAAGTATATATATATATATCAGTAAAAAGTTAATGTAGACACATATTAGTTTATACAACATGTGCAAACACCACACAGCTAACATCTCACAAAAAAAAAAGAAAGAAATGGAACTACACAATGTACCTACATACATGTACCTAATAAAATTGAGAATGGAAACGGGGAATGTGTCAAAGAGACAACAACCAGACCAAAGAGCAGAAAATAGCCAAAGGCCACCTATGGGTCTTCAACACAGCAAGAAAATCTTGCACCCAGAGGTGGGCTTCAGCTGGCCCCTTAACAGTAATGTATCCTAGTTCAGCGAAAATGGACATCGTACTAAACTCCAAAACATATAAATGAACCAAAACTAAAAGCACATACAAGACTAACAAAGGCCAGAGGTTCCTGACTTTGGACAGGCGCAAAAATGTAGCTTGGCTAAAAACATGTTATTGTGAGATCCCCCCCCTCCCCCATCCCTCTACTCTAATTTTTGTGTCACCTTGATGGATTCAAAAAGAGAGACATAGATATGCTGTTTCTGGCGGTGACGGCGGCAGTGTCAACAATGTATTAGTTTCTGATTAGATATAGGAAGATGTGGTGTGAGTGCCAATGAGACAACTCTCCATCCAAATAACAATTTATAAAAGTAAACCATTATAGGTCAATGTACGGCCTTCAACACGGAGCCTTGGCTCACACCGAACAACAAGCTATAAAGGGCCCCAAAAGTATAGGTCTAGTTTATGGTGAACCACTAGTGGTAGGTCAATGATATTTGGTATGCAGTTATATTAGCATTAGCACATTTTGTTTCCATGGAGATTATTTGGCCCTGCCCCCTCAGTCATGGTCTATTGACTTTGAACTTTTGCTTAGTTTAAATGTATTAGTTCGTGATTAGGTCAGTTTATGGGGAACCACTAGTGGTAGGTCAATGATATTTGGTATGCAGTTGTATAAGCATTGGCACATCTAGTTTCCAAGGACATTATTTGGCCCCGCCCCCTCAGTCGTGGTCTATTGACTTTGAAACTTTTGCTTAGTTTACATGTATTAGTTTGTGATTAGGTCAGTTTAAGGGGAACCATGAGTTGTAGGCCAATGTTAATTGGTATGCAGTTGTATAAGCATTGGCACATCTCATTTCCCATGTTTCCATGGAGAATATTTGGCCTCCCCCTCAGTCATGGTCTATCGATTTTGAAATTTTTGCTTAGTTTACATGTATTAGTTTGCGATTAGATCAATTTAAGATGAATTGCTAGTGTTAAGTCAATGATATTTGGTATGCAAATGTATTGGCATTTGCAAGTCTCCTTTCCATGGAGATTATATAGCCCCACCCCCTCATCATGGGTCATCGACTTTTCTATAGTTTGCAAGTTAGTGTTTGTGTTCAGGTTTGTTTAAGGGGAATGACTTATGATAAGTCAATGGTATTTGGTATGCAGTTGTATTAGCTTGGCACATCTCATTTCCATGAAGATTGTTTAGCCGTGTACCTTTAGTCATGGTTCATTTCCTTTGAATATTTACATATTATAACTTACATATTAAAGTATTTCTATTTCTATTTTAATTTCAACATTTGCATTATCAAAATTACAAAAAAGGCAAGACATATGTCTGTGTTAACAGTTTATTAAACAGACACATGTATATATTTTGTTTTGTCCTGGGCACCATTGTTTTGATCCTGTTGATGCAAAGAACATTTAAGAACATCATGAACATGTAAATTTAATAAATTTTTTTATAAAATAAACATTTTTTTTTACAGAGGAATAACAAAGCTTGCCATTGGTGGGGCTGCTGTCTATGTTACAGTGGACCAGGGAGTATGGAAAAATTCTCAACAGGCCAGCAAGGCTGCAGAAAAAGTCAGAAATAATGTTTTATCTGCAACAAATGAATACAGCAAACAGGTAAATGGATTTAATTGCCGAAAGACCTACCATAGAAGATAATTTCCAGACATACAATTTTGGCCTCACTGTGACTTTGTGATGAAGAACAGCAATAAAAGTGCTGCTTCTTTGTTTTTTTGTGTGTTTTTGCTGTGCATGCACTGATTTTGTGTCATGGATGCATGCCCCATATCCTTTGGTTTTCTATAGATTTAAGTTGTCAGTTTACAGATTCTGCCATTTCTATAGATTTACGTTGTCAGTTTACAAAATCTCAAAGTATAAGGTAATCATTTTCACATATTTTGACCCAATCCATTGCTCTAAGTCTTTACACCCTGGTGACTACTATACTTATCATGGATACCTTGGGTCACAAAGACAATATAAGATATACAGCATAATATACATGATATATATATATAACCAAACCTCAGATTTTGTAAATTTTTTCTTTTTTTTTTGCCCCCCTCCCCTCCTTTGGAGTTATTTGGTTGTTCAGTTGGATTCCAACTTGAAATGAAAATGTGACCAAATTTCCTTCATGATGTTGTTTTTATATGACCGACAATTTTTTGCAGTTGTATAATGTTGTGACGTTGTTAGGAATTAAGGGCTGAAAAGCAAGCATTTTTCTTGTTTCAGGACAATAACTTGTGTATTAGTGTATGGATCTCTATGAAATTGTACCACTAGGTTTCATACCTCAAAAGGAAAGCTGGGATTGATTTTGAGGGTTAAGACCCAAATTGTTTAGGAATAAGGGGCCCGAAAGCTAGGATTTTCTGGTTTCCGGACAATGTTACTTTAGTATAAGTCTATGGTTCTCTATGAAATTGTACCACAAGGTTCCATACCATAAAAGGAAGGTTTGGATTGATTTGGGGGTTATGGCCTTAACTATGTTATCCGTTTAGGAAAAAGGGGTCAAAAACAGAACTTTTCTAGTATTTTGTATAAATTGCTTATTTCTTGACCAATTTCAAAAGGGTTTCATTCAAAATCTTGAATCTTCAGGGTTGTTTGATATGCTGAATCTAACCGTGTTCTGGTATTTAGGGTCCAGTATTCAAATTGGTCCACATTAAGGTCCAAAGGTCCAATGTTTAACTTAGTTTGATTTTAACAAAAATTGTTTCAATGGGTTCTTTGATATGCTGAATCTAAACATGTATTTAGATTTTGAATTACAGCCCAGTTTTCAAGTGGGTCCAAATCTGGGTCCAAAACTAAACTTTGTTTGATTTCAACAAAAATTAAAAAAATATTGGATTCTTTTGTATACTGCATCTAACCATGTAGTTAGATGTTTGATTTTGGAACCGGTTATCAGATTGGTCCACATTGAGGTCCAAAGGGTCCAAAATTAAACTTTGTTTAATTGCATCAAAATAGACCTCTTTCGAGTTCATTGCATTTCCGTCGAAAACTTTGGTTGTAGTGAACATCATTTGTATGTTCAGGGGCATCGTCACTTCCTATCCATGTTGAAAGAGCGGTTGAAAAAATATGATGCTATATTTCACAAATTCTACGGCAAATTAAATTCTTATAATTGATTATCAGCACTGCTGTCATTATGAAATTATGATTTAGTACCTATGGAACAAACATTATTTCTAGTTTATCCTGCATAATGATGATCACGAAGACGTTTGATTCACTTTAATAGTGCAGAGGTACAGGCGGGCTCCTCTATCTGGTAAATGACAACATAAAGGCGTGCATAATTGAAGAACTTTTCCAATGAAGGACATTACTCGAAGTGATCTATTGAATTCTTGGGGTTTTTTGTATGCTGAATCTAACCATGTATTTTATGTATTTAGATTTTGGATATTGGACCATATTAATAGGTAAAGTTCTTAGACCACATTCATTCTGTGTCAGAAACCTATGCTATGTCAAATATTTGTCACAATCCAAATTCAGAACTGTATCAAGCTTGAATGTAGTGTCCATACTTGCTCCAATGGTTCAGGGTTCGACCTCTGCAGTCGTATCATGCTGTGCCCTGGGGTAGCATTTTATGAACTTTACAGTTAATAAATGCTACCCCGGGCTATGGGATAAACCAGACAAATTACACTGGCAAATATCTTCAGTTATATCAATACCGCAATTTAGATTCAATTCCAACAAAACTCCCTTTAAAGTTTATTCCATCAATAACCTCTTTTAGGTTTATATCCAATACATTATCCAGTCCTAATAAGTTTTTTGATGAGACATCGTCATGCCCTGGCTCTGACAGTGGTGGGACTTTCATCATGATCATGTTCATGAATAAAACTGTTTTCTTGTCTGTCCATCCATGTTTGTCCTTAATCATGTGTTAATTATTTTTGTCTCTCAGATTGATTGTGAGATGAACTTTTTATATTACTGAAATTACATTTTTGACCATGATTTCACGCTTCAATAAACATGGAGATAGAAAACTTGAGAATAGGGCATTATTCTTTCATACTAAAACATATTCTTGTTTCAGTTAGTCAAAGGCAGGTAGATATAATTTATTATTTCTTCAGAATTTTATTCTGCAGTATCACTAATAAAACGTTGTCTTGTTGTAATGGGAATTTGGTGCATAACATTGGTATTTTTAAACATGATTTCATTTGTTTTACAGATTGTGACAACTGTCAAGAAAGGGATAAATGAAGATTTACCAAAGTCTTGGAATTCAGGTATAACCTCAAATAGCAATTTGTAAATTTTAAGTGGTTGGCCTGGGAGTCTCAAAAATATATAGTGGCCAGGCCATGTAATTGATCGATTGATTATTGGCATTTTCAGCACTCTTGGCTATATCATGGCTGCCAGTTTTATTTGGTTGAGGAAAATTGAAGCCAGGGTCCCCAGAGAGAACAAACAACATTCTGCAGGACTGTCATAGTCAATTAAGATTAAGGTATAATGGAACTTGCCACAAGCCAGCTCCAGTGGGGTGGCTATTCAGAAATCAGATCAATTTGAACACATTTATACAGTCAGGGGAATTACTTAAATGAGTGATTTCTTAAATCACTGATTCAAGTAACATTTTTCAAGAAATTTTGGAAGTAAGAGTTGTCTTTCTTTAATAATCATCTATTTAAGTAGTACAAATAAATCAATAGACTAAGTGATTTAATTTTATTGTTACCTTAAATATATAATACTATTGGTCCAGGGACTAAAAAATTATCAAAACCAACATCTATGTTTATAGGATGACTGGTCATGTCAGGTGATGACCTTGTACTGAATCTGGGATAATGACATGAAAATCACTTGTTTAAGTATCATACCTCTATTTTCTTCTAACCACCACTTTAAGTATTATTTTTTTAATTACCCCCACTAATTTCATGAAAATGATCATCAAAAATGCCACTAAAGAAGAATTACAAATAAGGATGGATGGATGGCTGTTTAAAATACCATGGCAAATTAAATGCATATTCAGGACGAAAACTTAATTGATTATGTCATATGAAATGTAAACCCTGCTGTCTACTAGACTGACTTGCTTAGCCAGATTTTTAAAGTGCTAGTTCACAAGGTAACAGTCTGCAGGAAGATGTGTCAGCGTACCCTGACACGTTGTTCTGACTCTGAGCTGACCAGTCTTTATAAAAATAAGAAGATGTGGTATGATTGCCAATGAGACACATCTCCATCAGAGACCAAATGACAAAGAAGATTACATATATAGGTCATCGTACTTTACTTTTACTATTAAATGCCATGTGCTTACCAGAGAAGCAGAAAATGACAATTTTTAAGTCTTTGGTTTGACCCAGCTAAGGTTGAAACCCACGACCATCCGTACTCTAGGAAAACACACTAAAATGAGACCACAGATGAGATGAATTACAAAGAAGCATGCATAACTGATTGTAATAAAAGTAAAATCAAAATCACATATTTTTACCAGGTGAGCGATTCAAGCATTTGGGAGCCTCTTGAACATATGAAAAATTTGTTAAACTATTTTCATTAGAAAATTTGGCAACATCTGAGATATAAACCAAGTGTTTAAGTACCAAGCCCGAACAGTTTTGACTGAGATATAAACCAGGTGTTTAAGTACCAAGCCCGAACAGTTTTGACTGAGATATAAACCAGGTGTTTAAGTACCAAGCCCGAACAGTTTTGACTGAGATATAAACCAGGTGTAAAAGTACCAAGCCTGAACAGTTTTGACTGAGATATAAACCAGGTGTTTAAGTACCAAGCCCAAACAGTTTTGACTGAGATATAAACCAGGTGTTTAAGTACCAAGCCCGAACAGTTTTGACTGAGATATAAACCAGGTGTTTAAGTACCAAGCCTGAACAGTTTTGACTGAGATATAAACCAGGTGTTTAAGTACCAAGCCTGAACAGTTTTGACTGAGATATAAACCAAGTGTTTAAGTACCAAGCCTGAACAGTTTTGACTGAGATATAAACCAGGTGTTTAAGTACCAAGCCCGAACAGTTTTGACTGAGATATAAACCAGGTGTTTTAGTACCAAGCCTGAACAGTTTTGACTGAGATATAAACCAGGTGTTTAAGTACCAAGCCTGAACAGTTTTGACTGAGATATAAACCAGGTGTTTAAGTACCAAGCCCGAACAGTTTTGAAAGCCAAAATTATATTTGACAGATAGATGGATGTTTATCATTAAGACCAGAACAGTTGAAGTGTTTAAAAGCCAACTTTGCCTCAGGGAGTTGCAACCTTAGTTAAAATGCCCTTGCTATAATAATAGTAAGTGGACATAATCTTGTCTTCCCGATCTCCTGTGTCCATGTGATCTCATATTTCAAGTTAAAGTTTTTGGGTAAGGTAGTTTATTAAGAAATTGTGGTAACATTAACTTGAAACTTATTAGACATGTAGTTGTTCATTATCATGATTATCATGATTATGATATGAACTTTTAAAAATATTTGCACAATTACATTTTTGATCCCTTAATTTTAAATTTCACTGAACAAAGAAATGATAGATAGATAGATATAAGTACAGCTTGGTACATGTAAAATTAAGAATGGTACATGAAACACAATATATTACAATTTTAAACATATGTATATAGCATTATATAGTCAATAACCATGTATATTAATACCAAACAGCCTTTAGAGGCTTATGATGCATTGTTGAAATATTATATAAACAAATTTTAAAATCATATTTCTCCTTATTTTAAATGTTATATCTGAGGTTTTAATCTACTAGGTAGTTGCAATATCAGTTGTGTTTAATATTGTGAAACAAAGGTGAAATAATTTTAACACCCAGTCTCCTTAAAACCATGCAAAACAGTCCACAAGGGGTCAACAGATTCGATTCAAACTTTGTGTGCTTAAAGAATATTATGAAAGAAGTCCATAAAAAATATTTCATCTGGTTCCCATTACATTCAGCTTGGAGATGCTGAAATGTACCGGTAACCAGTTTTCCCATGTCTGAGGCAGTATTTTTCTATGAAATTGACCAAATTCAACACCCTGAAACTTACAAATGCGGAAAACAACGAGATAAAGAATGATGATTTATTGAATAATCAAGTATTTTAGCTTTAGAAATTCACCAGTACATACATTTTAAAGAAACAGTTTGTGGATTATTCCAAGGAGATAATCCAGTAAAAAATATTTTCTGAAAATCATAAAAAGTACATTTTTTAAAAACTATCCAGCCTTTGGTCCATTAAAAATATAAAGAAAACTCACTTTGTTTTTTTAATTGGAATACTTAATTATGTATTTTAGATATCAATCGTGCTGGGGTCTCATTTCATATTTTCTAGAAATCTTCAAGAAAATGCCTAAATTTACAAATTTTCCTTAATTAGTTTAAACTAGCAATGGTAGATAATTTTCAAAATTAAGCGTTTCTTTTCAAAACACTATAGCATTTAAAAAATAGGTCAAAGTAACAATGCTCATAGTACCATTACAAGTTATGATGCAATACATATTGATTTTCAATGGTACAAAGGGAGATAATTCAATAAAAATGAATTTTCTAAAATTTTAAAAGTACATATTTAGGTAACTAAACAGGCCTTGGTCCAATAAAAAATATGAAATTATCAGTGAAAGAGGTTATTCAGCATTTAAGCATATACAATTTGTGGGCTCTTGTTCAAATACTTTCTAGAATTCAGTATGAACAATGCCTAAACAGCAATTACGCTCAATAAATCTAGGAATTTAAAATATCAACCTGTAGATATTTTATATGACAATCAAAGTGTTACTTTTTCAAAAGCTTTATCACATTTAGCAAAACCAATAACAGCAAGAATGAACATAATACAATGATAATTTATGCAATGACTATTGATTGTCTATTGATATGTACAAAGGAGATAATCAATCAAAATGCATTTTCAAAACATTAGAAAAATATCAACTGTTTTCAAATTCAGCAGTTTGCTCTTGATATATAATTAGTAAATCTATATTTCCTTTGTTTCATAGAGTAAAATATAAAAATAAAAGCATAAAAGTTTTTAGACAAACAAAATTGTGGTTTATTTCTATGATTCTGTTGAAAAATGTTAAAACTTGCAATTTCTTACAACAAAATTTGTAAAATATCATTCTCTACAAATATGTAGTTTTAAAGTGTATATTTGTCTAGGAGGTGTCATTACATAACAAATAACAGTGACAATAAGTATTGATATCTATATAACCAAGGGGAGAATCCAAAGTTATAAAATACACTTTATAGATAATTAAAGCTGTTATATTTTTATACTACTTTAGTATCTAGAATTTAACCATCAAAATTACACAAATTTAAAATTGTGCTAATATATATACCTGCTTCTGTATTCTATAAAATATTTCCATATCGTTCTATTTTTGTCACCTTTAGGAATAGTGAAAGTTCAATGTTTTTAGACTAATGAAAATCTGGTGTTTACACAAACATTATACATGATTTCTAAGACAATCAAGCATAGTAACAAAAGTAACACATGCTGGTATTCTAAATTCATATTTATAATTAATCTCTCTTTAGGATTCACAATAACAATAATATCAATTACTACATATTTAAAATTTCTGAATTCACATTATATATATAAAAGTAAGATGTATAGAAAATTGTTTATGAGTACATTAACGCCTACATGTATGTAAACCCTGATAAATACAGAAATTCTTTTAGAATTCTTTTTAGAAAATAATTTACTGTCCTGTCTGCAATTTCATTTATGGAAAAGCTAATGTTTGTTTCTGAGAAAGCATAACCGTTATTGTTATCTTATTTCATTTCTATAGCAGAAGCAGCTATTTTCAAAATATCAAAATAAAATTGAGAATGGAAATGGGGCATGTGCCAAAGAGACAAAACCCGACCATAGAACAGACAACAGCAAAAGGTTACCAATAGGTCTTCAATGCAGCGAAAATTCCGCAACTGGAGTAGTCTTTCAACTGGCCCCTACACAAATATATATGTAACACTCCCAAACGTGCCCTTTCCCCCAAACGTGTCCGATTCCCCCAAACATGTCTATTTTCCTCAAACGTGTCCATAATATTCAATATCCCCAATTGTCCGATTTGAGAACCGCCAAACTTGTCCGACAATTGTTTTTCGCCAAAATGTGTCCACTATTACACGCCAGAACAGCTCACGTCTTTTAGCGTTAATACACTCATTTCCGAATGAAATAACGTTACGGCTATTCTATGATGGGGGACACAGTTGATGAAGTGGTCATTTATTATAGCATTACTTTGTTCAATGCCGGTTATTGATGATTATTATAATTGTAAATTCAATCTATAACATATGAATTAACTTTTGACTGTATTTGCTTATTGGCCAGTTGCAAGTATTTCATGCTCATTTTGAGCGAACATACAAATAATTCTTGTACAGTTGAATTAATTTTTACTATGTAAATTAGTTAGTACTAAGTACGATTAATACTATAAATAAACCCCAATGATGCTTTTATATTAATCCGAATATTGCATGGCGGGCTTTCAGCAGAATTGACTTCCTTTTTTTTAACTCTCAGTGGTATTGTAAAAGCTCTTCAAATCATAAACTGGTTGTCAGGTTTTTTTAATAAATTTTAGGTTTCAAGCAGCACTAAAGACACACGAACAAGAGGCATAACGTCCAGTGTCAAATATTTATGCATTATTTAAACGATATTAGGTTTGTAAAATACATTTGTCCTTTTGCAGGCTGCTCTGGCTCCCAAAAGTTGGAGCCAGAAAAATAGCCAGCTCCTATATATTGTCGCCAGTTTTGAAAACTTGGAGCAAACTTTAGAGCCAGCTAGAGTCTTTAATTCTTCTATCAAAATTTAAACTATGTTCAATTTAAATTTCTTATGCACTCAGCCTGCACTTTACATCATTTAACATGTTACACTAAGTAAGTTATTGCATAGGGTTTCTATACATACAACAAAACTGACATGTGTACTTTATTTTCTTTGTCAGTATTTCATATGTAGAAGAATATACATTAGCTTATGGTCTGTAAATGCTACAGAATAGAGAATTTTTAAACTAAAAATAAAAAATAGAAAAAATGGGTATTTGTATGAAGAAAACAGAATAAGAGGTGTTTAGATTTAGAGAATAGTGAAAATTGTATTAGAAATAAAGAATACAGAAAAGATGACCAAGGCACCCTACCAATCCTACCCATCCTGCTACTAAACCCTCTTTAACTCTTCCCATAACTCAAAAGACCCAAACATATAATTCTAAAGCCAGAAGTATGTAGCCATATCTAAGACATGTCTTAAGTAGGTATCTCAATGCTAGGAAAAGTAAAGTGAGTTATCTTTCTATATTAGGTTTGTAAAATACATTTGTCCTTTTCAAGTTTTGGGGCCTTTTATAACTGTTTATGCGGTATGAGCATTACTTATTGTTGAAGGCTGTACGGTGACCTATAGTTTTTATACGACCGCAAAAAAATTTTGTGGTCGATATTGGTATGACGTTGGCGCGTCGTCGTCGCCGCCGCCGCCGCCGTCCGCGCCGTCGTCGTCGTCGTCCAAGACGCATTGGTTTCGCACTCTAACTTTAGTTTAAGTGAATGGATCTCTATGAAATTTTACCATAAGGTTCAATATCACAAAAGGAAGGTTGGGAATGATTTTGGGGTTATGGTACCAACAGTTATGGAATTAGGGGCCAAAAGGGGCCAAAAATAAGCATTTTGTAACTTACAGACATAACTTGTGTGTTAGTGTATGGATCTCTCTGACATTGTACCACAAGGTTCCATATCACAAAGGGAATGCTGGGATTGATTTTGGGGTAATTGCCTCAAAATTTCAGGAATTAGGGGCCAAAAAGGGCAAAAACAAGCATTTTCTAGTTTCATGACAATAACTTGTGTGTAAGTCTATGGATCTTTCTGAAATTGTAGTACAAGGTTCCATATCACAAAGGGAAAGCTGGAATTGAGTTTGGGGTAATTGCCTGAAACGTTTAGGATCTAGGGGCCAAAAGGGGCCAAAATAAGCATTTTCTAGTTTCAGACAATAACTTGTGTTCAAGTGTATGGATCTCTGAAATTGTACTGCAAGGTACCATACCTCAAAGGAAGGCTGGGATTGAGTTTGGGGTGATGAATCATAAGGGGTTTAAAAATTGGGGGTTTTCCTTTTTTCCTTTTTTCCTTTTTTTTTCTTTAAAATTTTCCATTTTAAGTTGGTTATTTCTGATTTATATTTAAAAGCAAATAATAATGATATGGCAGGAGATACACACCAAACAGGATGTGTAAATTATTATATAATAAGTATTGTGCAATAGCAAGAAATTTTCAATTGCACAGTATTGCTAATAGCAAGAAATCTTCAATTGCACAGTATTGCGCAATAGCAAGAAATATCCAATAGCACAATATTGCACAATAGCAAGAAATTGTCAATTGTACAGTATTGCAATAGCAAGAAATATTCATTTGCACAGTATTGCGCAATTGCAAGAAATATTCAATTGCACAGTATTGTGCAAAAGAAGATACTGTGTATAAATTGCTTATTTCTTGACCAATTTCAATGGGGTTTTATTCTTGAATTCTTGGGGTTCTTTAATATGCTGAATCTAACCATGTATTAAGTTTTTGGATTTTGGGCCCGTTTTAAATTGGTCCACATTGAGGTCCAAAGGGTCCAAAATTAAATTTTGTTTGATTTCATCAAAATTGAATTATTGGGGTTCTTTGATATGCCGAATCTAACCGTGTATTTAGATTCTTAATTTTGGTCCCGTTTTCAAATTGGTCGACATTAAGGTCCAAAGGGTCCAAAATTAAACTTATTTTGATTTTAACAAAATTGAATTCTTAGGGTTCTTTGATATGCTGAATCTAACCATGTATTTAGATTTTTGATTATGGGCCCAGTTTTCAAGTTGGTCCAAATCCGGGTCCAAAATTAAACTTTGTTTGATTTCAACAAAATTGAATATATGGGGTTCTTTGATATGCTGAATCTAACCATGTATTTAGATTTTTGATTTTGGGCCCCATTATCAACTTTGTCCACATTGAGGTCAAAAGGGTCCAAAATTAAACTTTGTTTGATTTCATCAAAATTGAACTCTTGGGGTTCTTTGATATGCTGAATCTAACCATGTATTTAGATTTTGGATATTGGACCATAATAGGTGAATGTCCAATTTAAAATTTTTAAGTTCTTAGACCACATTCATTCTGTGTCAGAAACCTATGCTGTGTCAAATATTTAATCACAATCCAAATTCAGAGCTGTATCAAGCTTGAATGTTGTGTCCATACTTGCCCCAACTGTTCAGGGTTCGACCTCTGCGGTCGTATCAAGCTGCGCCATGGAGCATTTTATTTGTATACTTTCTGTGTCATGTGGTCTCTTGTGGAGAGTTGTCTCATTGGCAATCACACCACATCTTCTTTTTTATACTGTAGATAGGTTCTATTATCATACCAGGAATTGAGGATTGGACCTAAATGTTTACGGGTATTCGTGATTAACACTAGTTGGGATTTTAATTAAAAAAATCCAGAGCGAGTAAAAACAATTTTTTTATGACTTCAGTTAGAATTGCGCAGTGAATGGGAAATTCTCCTTACACAAGGAGCATGGCTGCTTACATTTACATCTAACATAGCTCAACGAACGTCCCCACTTTTACCCAGGTTATTCTGGCGGTTAAGAAAAAAAATTCGTAAGGGTTCCACGGAACCCAGTGTCTCGCCTACTTTTGCTGTTAATCGCAGGCTCAACAAAATGAGTAAAATATTAATAAAATATTCCTCTCTATACTATCTTTTGATTGTAAGTAGCTTCTGTCCAAGTTTGGTAAAATCCAGGATAGTTTATGAATCTAATAAATGTTTTAAAAACTTAAACTGCAGACTGTATGTAATGTTAACTGGAAGAAAAACTAAGTCCATTTATAAGTAAAATACGGAAAAAATGGAACAAAATTTTAACAAAATTTCCTTCTAGATACTAGCTTTTAATCATAAACAAGCTTCTGTCCAAGTTTGGTACAAATCCAGGATAGTTTAAGAAAGTTGTTAAAATCTTAAAAACTTTAACCACAGAGTGAATGTAATGTTAACTGGCAGAAAAACTAAGTCCATTTATAAGTAAAATACGGAAAAAATGGAATTTTTTTTTTACAAAATTTACTTCTGGATACTATCTTATGATCATAAACAAGCTTCTGTCCAAGTTTGGTAGAAATTCAGGATAGTTTAAGAAAGTTATTAAAATTTCAAAACTTTAACCACAGAGTGAATGTAATGTTTCCTGGCAGAAAAACTAAGTCCATTTATAAGTAAAATACGGAAAAATGGAATTTTTTTTTAAATTTACTTTGAATATTATCTTATGATCATAAACAAGCTTCTGGCCAAGTTTGGTAGAAATCCAGGATAGTTTAAGAAAGTTATTAAAATTTCAAAACTTTAACCACAGAGTGAATATTTGTGGACGCCCGACGACGACGACGGAATGTAGGATCGCTATGTCTCGCTTTTTCGACAAAAGTCGAAGGCTCGACAAAAGACCTAAAGTTATTTTCTATTTTTAATGAAATAGCAAAATGAGTATACATTAATGAAAAGCAATAACCAAATAACCTACGTATTTATAATATTGACACGAATGACATTTCCAGTAAAAATAAAAATATGTACACATTAGGGATTGGACACGTTTGGAGCTAGTTTATAAAAAATGGACATGTTTGGGCGTTTACACAAATGACATGCTTTGGCGCTGTTTTATAACTTAGACATGTTTTGCAGTTCAGTAATGTCATGTGGACACGTTTGGTGGAATAGGACATGTTTTTGGGGAGGGACACGTTTCTGAGTGTTACATATATACTAGTTCAGTAATAATGGACGTCATACTAATCTCCAAATTATCCACAAAATTAATAGTCCATATAGGATCCCATCCGTATACATGTACCGTACATGCAATATAGTATATGGTCCATAATACACGTACCCAGACTGAACACAAGTGGTCTGGGCTTTCAAGATCAGACAAGAAGTATATCACTAAGGGATTCATACTATACCGTACATGTACTTCAATTACTGCTAGTATTTTTAGAATGCTGTGCAAAATACTTATACAGGGTGGTAAGAAAATGTATTATAAACTTTATGGTAACACCCTTGTTGGAGTAGGGAATGAAGGATCAGACATTTATGGTTTTACTTTAAATTAAAGTGACACTGTATCATGTAACCTCTTCTTTCCTAGTAAAATTACTTCATTTAATTTCTTTGAAACATGAGAAACAATGTATCTTAATTACCATCTCCAACTAAAACTATTTTCCCCACAACAAATATATCTCAACCGCTCTGTTAAAATTAATTCCCGATCTGCTTTCTGCTTGGCGGTCCGTGCAGGGATGTTTGCATTGGTTGGTGTTTCCTCTCTTCCAGTAAATACCATATTGATCACGATGGCTTTGGCATATTGATAAATTATTTACAAATTCAGAGGATACAAATAAACCGCTCGTGATAATATTAATGTTGATTCTGATATATCTATTTGATCTAAAGCATGGAGAGATCTCAAATGTTTGAATGTACTTTTCACACAGTCAGTAATTTTACATACAGTTCCTCATGTGTATTGTAATTTTAGAAGCCCCACATGGGACATTGTCATGTCTGTGAAATAGACATGCATATGGACCAACCATATAACTCATTCTCTAATCTTGTGTCTTGAAGTGTGACCTGATACTTCAAAACAAATTCTGTTTTCATTGTTATTCATGTTTTATTTTCAAAGCTTGAATATCAATAAATTCAAATAAATTATTCAAAAGATAACATTGTCATTCATTTTCAGCTGGTTCCCAATTCAAATATGGTACTTGTGTATATTACGTATGTAACATTGTGTCCACAACATGCACCTCTTCCCTTTTCAAAAGGATTGATTCATTTAATAAGTGGTAATAAAAGAGAAATGATAGCTCTATCCTTCACATTTATTTTTCCAGCATTCTGTTTTTGTGTTGTATTTTTGGAACAGTATATGGAGACACCGTTACTTACGTAATATAGAAGAGAAATTATTGTAGATCTTGGGTTAACAGAAGTATTAAAACAATATATAATATAGAAGTTGTTGAAATCATTTCTATTAATTAGATTAAAAGGCAACCATTATGATTTTTAACAATGAACTATATTTTATTTCTATTTATTTCACAAAATTACGTAAGTAACGTAGACACCATTATTACTTTCCTTATTATTTCTATGATATTTTGTTATTTGTTTCAGCTTTTATTGTCCAGATTGGTGTATACACTTACATTAATTAACAATGACTAACTGGAAATCCTAGAAAATTTGAAATTCTGCAAAACAATAACTTGTCCTTCAATAATTGACATCCTGTATTTTTCCAAAGTTAGTTTTTCCCTCAAAGTTTAAGTCAATTAAATGTTTGTATCAGGTACCAGGTTACACCAAGACATAATTGGCACTGTTTAATTGCATGGGATATAATAATTTGAATATTATAAACATTTCATCACCTGTGGCGGGTGTGTTCGATTCCGATCTTAATCGACAAGGATTGCCAATTTTCCTACCAAGGTCAGTGATTTTCTCCTGGTACTCGGTTTCCTCCACCAATAAAACTGGCCATTACAAAATCACCAAAATGTGCTGAAAACAGTGCAAAAACCCCAACTAAACAAACAATAAATATTCCATGGATTTATTTTTTTTCAAAATCAAAACTGTGTCTTCACTGCCCATACTACAAATCTGAAAAAGAAAAAAAAAACTTTGTCAATGAAATATGAAAACTGTATAAATAAATAAATTAGTGAATCTTAAGGTTTGTTATATATACATGTAAGGTCCCCAGTATGTATTTTATATCTGACGTTATATGGATTTAGGACTGTTTCAGCAACTTGGATTGAGATAAGGGCCTTCTGAAGATACTTCATATCAAATTCTGCATAGGGTTTTTCCCAGTATTTTGCATTATACTAAAAGGAAAAATTCTATGTGAGCTGAGTGATTGGCAAAATGTAATATTATATGGAACAGGCAAACAGGTTGGGTCATATATGTTTTAATAATAATGAAAATTACTGATAAGTTCCTGTGTTAGGCCAAATTAATTCTCAATACATGAAATAATACACTACAATAAAATTGAGAATGGAAGTACAAAATGTATTTCCTTGCATACATATATACAAAATTGTTTACTCATTGTCATATTGATTCCTCTTTAGCTTGCTTTTATTTGATGAAACAGCTTCAAAATATAAAATAAGAATAAGGATTAGCTTACCAATGAATGTAACAAAGGCAGCGCCCACACATCTGGATATGTGGTGCTGCCAATGTTTTAACAACATCTTTCTCAGTAATTGTATACGGATGTCATCAATTTTCCACACATTACTGGCTCTTTTACAATCAGAAAAATATTGCACCCAAGGCCAGTCAACGACCTGAAAACCAAGATAAAACTATTACATGTTTGCTTGCTTATAAGGATGAAAAGGGAAATTTTGATACTATTTCAAAACAACATCATGTGTATTCCTGTATACATCTGACTCTTTGAGCTGTGAAGAATTCAAATAAAGATCTATGAACAGCAACTTGTACAAGTTTGATAAATATAGATTATTGCTAGTCTTCTTCATGAGATTGATTTTCTCGCTCGAACCATTTACGCCTAGAGTGAGAAAAGCTGTTTTGTTTGTTTGCTGTTTTGTGATATGAAACTTCTCAGTTCTGAACATCAAAGGAAAAATTGTAAGGGTTCCATGGACCCAATGTCTCGCCTTCTTTTGCTGTTAGTCGCAGGCTCAACAAAAATGGGGAAAAAATTATTAAAAATTGTCCTCTAGATACTATCTTTTGATTGTAAGAAGTTCTGTTCAAGTTTGGTAAAAATCCAAGAAGGTTTATGAATCTAATAAATGTTTTAAAAACTTTAACTGCGGACTGTACGTAATGTTAACTGGAATAAAACTAAGTCCATTTTTAAGTAATATACGGAAAATCAGGAAATAAATTTTTACAAAATTTCCTTCTAGATACTAGCTTTCGATCATAAACAAGCTTCTGTCCAAGTTTGGTACAAATCCAGGATAGTTTAAGAAAGTTATTAAAATTTTGAAAGCTTTTAAAGTTATTTATGATGCGGATGTTACTTGACATGGAAATGTCAAAATGTCACAAATAACGCGGTAACATTAAGACACATTTGTTTATATGTAGTCTTACCTAACTTGAAAAATATCTTGTTTTCAATGTTGAATTAATGTCAGTTTTTTCTGTAGCTTATTTTTCAACATAATGCTTATCTAAAATTGAAAAAAAACTTTTATACTAGGATTTTTGGTAACATCCGTAACAGCATGTAAATACGATTACATTTATTTTGGTTAAGTTTCTTTTATATTGTTTTCTTTCTTATTGATTGTTCTATCAAGAAAAAATAAAAATACCTGTCAGAGCTCTTTAGTTGCTATATTTATGTATAAAATGTCATATTTTGTCAATGTCATAGTAACATCCGTAACATCAAGATTAAAATGAAAAAAGCTAAATTTTGTTTTAAAATGCCATTAAACTATCTTCCTTTACCAAAATTTGTGAAATTTGATGTTTATTCTTCCATAATGAAAAGCTGTGGATCAGAAAAAACAAACTTAAAATATCATGGTCTTGTCCTGACTTTGTTGCTGTTTAACTGAGAAGGACCCAACTACAGAGTGAATGTAATGTTAACTGGCAGAAAAACTAAGTCCATTTATAAGTAAAATACGGAAAAACAGGATCTTTTTAACAAAATTTACTTTTGAATACTATCTTATGATCACAAACAAGCTTCTGTCCAAGTGTGGTACAAATCCAGGATAGTTTAAGAAAGTTATTAAAATTTGAAAACTTTAACCACAGAGTGAATGTTATGTTAACTGGCAGAAAAACTAAGTCCATATATGACTAAAATACGGATAAACAGGATTTTTTTTACAGAATTTACTTCTGGATACTATCTTATGATCATAAACAAGCTTCTGTCCAAGTTTGGTTGAAATGCAGGATAGTTTAAGAAAGTTATTAAAATTTGAAAAATTTTAACCACAGAGTGAATATTTGTGGACGCCGCTGACGGAATGTAGGATCCCTATGTCTCGCTTTTGCGACAAAAGTCGCAGGCTTGACAAAAATGAACAAAATAGCGATAATATAACTTTAGGCTTTTAAGATTAAACTCTACATTTGGCAATTTTTGGCAACATGGTTTAATTTGTGGTATTTTCATGAAGCATATATCTAAACATTTATGTTCAAAAAGGTATAGAAGTAACTTTCAAATAAGCCAACTGTAGTGTCTTATGTGGTAAAAAAAAATACAATTGAAAAATAAATAAAAAAAAAAACAGATGGACAGATCAGCTAATTACTATAAAAGGGCTCCCACCAATGGTGGCCCTAATAAAAGATGCGTCTTTGTTATGAACATAAAAATGCATTTGATAAATTTTATTGTTTTTTTCCAACAAGTATTCACCAGGACGGGCTAAAGATTTATAATATATATCAAAGCTCATTCAGAAAATTATTTGTTTTCTCAAAATAGTTAATTACAGCAGATTTTTTTTTATGTTCGTAACAAGGGACAATCAAATTTTGTTTTAAATTGTCCTTGTTACGAACATAAACAAAAATAATGCATAATGATGCATAAGAATTTTATCTAAAATTTGAATTTACTTTTAAAGATAAATGATTCAAATCTGATTTCCATCTTTAATCATTTATTTCACATCATTTCTGAGTTTACTTATGTTCATAACAAAGGACACATGTTCAAAGTGTCCTTGTTATGAACATAAACAAATAACATAATACTTAAAATACATATGATCTTTTTTTTAATGGAGACTTTACTTTAGAAAAAAAACAATTTAAATTCTGATTTCAACTTTTAAACATTCAGTTCAAACATTCCTCAGTTTCAGTTATGTTCGTAACAAAGGACATACAACACATTTAGTTTAAAAGTGTCTTTGTTACGAACATAAACAAATAACACAAAACTGCAAGATTAACATGATTAATTTAAGATTTCTTTTAAATGTAAAATTTACTTTTAAAAATCAGCAACTAAATTTGGATTTTAACTTTAAACATTCAATTTATATCCTCAGTTAGATTTACTTATGTTCGTAAATGAGGACGGTATACTTTTCATTAGGATCTGGAGTCTTCTGTTACGAACGTCATCCAACTTGTGAATGTTTACTTAAAATGTATAAATACATTTCGAATGTAATGCAATATTCTCTACCTTTTCTGCATTATAATTTTATCATACATCTAAGGCTTTGTTGTGTACAGATTCGAAATTAATTACGTTCGTAAAAGACTCGACGCCTAACACAAGGCGACATCAGAGGCAAGCACGGAAAATGTTTCTGGTCATCGTCATGACACCTATTTTACATTGAAACGATATAAAACAGATGTACTATTATTAATCAATATTTCTATGCTTGGTTGAAATGAATAAAGTACGATATACTTGATAATTTCGTGTTTCAAAACAATTCTTACCTGTTTATTACGTTCGTAACCCCGTGTTTTCCTTGGGACACGACAGGTTCCGCCATCGTCTTCTTCCAAAGGGCGATAATAGAGTCACGTGATTTCTATTTTTATACACACAGGTGAAAAGGGATTTCCCACACAGCTCGTTTTGTAAACATGTCGTATCGTAAATAGCTCTGGTGCGGATCGATTACTTTCGTAACATTAGGACACAAAAATTAACCCGAAACTATAAATAGTGAAATTAAAGCAAAGACTTAGTTTGCTGGGGGTCAGTTTGATTTTGAGGAAACTATTTGAATGACTAACCATTTAATGCTCACATGTTGTTGTAAAGGCTAATAGAACACAGGAACGAAGTGACAATATCAATGAATATGACGGACACTGCATGTTACGAACGTAAAGGCCGACATGAGATCTCTCCTGTCTGAATGGGAATATTGTTTTACCTCAAAACCTGATATAAATTGTTGTTTTGATAGTATAACCACAACTTAAATATGATGTTTCCAAGTATTACACTTCTAATATAGATGTGCAAATTACTGTTGATTCAGCCTATCCTAAAATGTCACATTTTAAACACAAAACCTTGAGTATTAATTTTTTAAATCCACACAGAGAACTTAAAACTTGACCAATACCTACAATTTTTTCCACCATATTTCTTTAATATATGTTAAATGAAAATATAACAACTACATTATGAACTGATTAATATTTTATTAGAAAATCAATAAAAATACTCAAATAGTAAAATAGGTACAGTATCAGAGAATGAGTTATATACAATTTATTAAAAAAACACTTCTTTTCTTCTTCAGTGTGTATAATTCAAAGTAGGCTAAATGTCAGTAGAAATATGTATCAGAGTCATGTGCAAAACGAAAATCTGTCTGCTGTCAATGTTTTCTGTATCATGTACATTTTACATTCTTATTGAAGAGTAACAATAGGAAGATAACTCTATATTTGAAGACAACTCCTTTACAAAATTATTTATTTGTTTAGGTGTTTTATGTAATGGGTTTACACAATTAGCAATGCTATCATAAATACAAACTACATTTTAAAGTTTTTAATGTTTATTTAAAAAAAAAATGAAATAAAACCAGAAAAATAACCAAATGTGAAAATTTAAACTTCATTTTACATCTTTTTGTGTGATTTTAAATTAACAAGACCTATCAAGCATGATGAAAAAGTTCTGAAGTTGTAATCAAATGAAATAAACATTTTCATAATTTTAAGGATAAAATAACATAAAGTTGTTATCAGTTTACATGTTTAAATACATGAATTATTGAGAAAAACATGTGAAAACCACAGATTTTAAATCGGTTGCCATGGTAACAGTGTTAGAGACCCCAGCTCAAAATTTAAATCATTAAAGCACAAATGCTAATCTTAAAATAAATATTTAATATATTTAAAAATCGAAGTACTTTATGAGATTTCAAGTCATTTTGGTGGTCTTTTCAGGAATTAAAAAAATGCTAAAAGGCACTTTTATACCCAAAGGCCCAGAAATATAGGGACATTCAAACTATTACATTATGTGGAATTTTGAAGGACAAATGATGCTTGTTGTATAAATCAATTCAAATATCAGCTGCAATTAACCATATTTAGCATATTTAGGGCGACAGAAATGAGAAATTTTCATGGGATTTTTTGGAAATTATGCATTTTCCAGTAGATGGCGCTGCAAAGTCTATAAATAGTACCAGATCAAATTTTAAAGATGGATTTTTTTTTCTTTTGGCTATCTTAACATATGTGCAAAATTTCATTACATTTGGTTGACATGTCATGTGGACCCACTAATAAGCTTTTTGCATGGCTCTATCAAAGACAGGGTGTTAAAATAATTTATGGTTTGATAATGTAAAATTTGGATCTGCTATTATAGTTGTTGGGGATATTGCAGGAAATGCTTTACTGAAACTTCCAGAACAGTTGTAGATAGACCACTTTGTATATGTATATGTGGGAGATTCCTGTAAATTCTTTCTGTATGCTAAATTTTCATATTCAGAGCAGTAGATATACATAGAAAAGCAGGAGTTAGTGAGTTGCATTTCTTTGTTCGTATCAGTATTTGAATTGAAATGTTGTACAGAGAAACCAGTACATTCACAGGTTAAAGATTGTGGTTATGATAGTTTTCGATGTAGGTAGGGACATATGAACTTGAAACTTAGTACATATGCATGATCATTATTGTGTGAATTTTAAAAATATTTGTCAATGCACAGTTGTAACTCAGTGTGATTGTTCACAGAACATGGAAATGTGATTATGCAAGTAAGGCATTGTGTCCTATGGATATCAGTTACATTATTTTATGAACAGCACAAAATAATAAGAAAAAAGTATTCAGTTGTTCATGATTTAATGATCTAGTACATGTGTACTTATTTTGTTCCATTTTTTTCATAGGTGTACAGCTTACATTCAGTACTCTTGCAGAAACTCCAGAATATAGCAAAAAAGCTTTGATATCAACAAAAGATTTAGTGAAAAAACAGTTGGGACCATAACAGAAATTAAGTGTTTGAAGGAGACCAATGATGACTACTTAGCCACACTGTGAAAGTCTCATTTGATAAATTACATTTATTAGCAAGATATGCTGTCAGTGTTTTAATAAATCTATTTTGTTTGTCCTAGTTTTGTACTGCATGTAAGACATCAAGGTATAGCAGATGTTTGACATTGATATTACGTCAATATATAATGTACACAATACTATACAAAAGCCTCTATCCTGTGCCTTTAATCAGAAGAAAGGTCTTTTTATCCTGCAAGCAGTTTTTATACGCCGTCAAAATTTTTGACGGGATGTATTATGGTATACAAATGTCCAGCGTCCGTCTGTCCGTCTATCCGTCTGTCCGACTGTCTGTCTGTCTGTCCGTCGTAAACATGTCGCACCATAACTTGAGAACAACTTATCCAAATTTCATGAAACTTAACATAGTTGTTTCTTATGATGGTCAAACGATCTGTATTTTTTTTGGTGAAAATAAGATTAAAACTTTTTGAGTTACGGACTTTGTTGCTAAAACAGGGGTGTGTTTTTTTCACATGTCGCGCCGTATCTCAAAAACGATTTATGATTATTGCTTAAAACTTTATACACTTCTTAGTTATATTAATCTAAAGATATGTATACTTTTTAGTGATGATTCAAAATTTTATTTTAGAGTTATTGAGTTTTTTGTAAAAAAAAGGGGGGTTTTCACTTTTTGCGCCGTGTCTCAGAAACTATTTATGATTATTGCATAAAACTTCACACACAAGACGACGGGCGTATCATGCGCTCGTGGCGCAGCTGTTTATTTTTACATTACAAATGCATGTTTATAGATAAAAATGCAACATTTGTATAGCTTACAACTATTGCCATCGATTTCCTTCTTCTAATGTCAGGTAAGAGTAATATTTATATTAGGCCCAAAATTATTAAGTACTGATTCCTGCCTCCTTACCTACCTAAGATGTTGATGCTATGATTCCTGCCTCCCTACCTACCTTATATTTTGATGCTATGATTTCTGTCTCCCTACCTACCTTATATTTTAGATGTTATGATTCCTGCCTCCCTAACTACCTTATATTTGGATGCTATGATTCCTGCCTCCCTACCTACCTTGTATTTTGATGCTATGATTCCTGCCTCCCTACCTACCTTATATTTTGATGCTTACCCTATTACATTTTATGGACATTTTTAGTTTAGCAATCTTAAAATCCAGAACATTTCCTTTTATCATGTTGGGGCCTTGGTGGCCAAGTGGTCTAAGTAGTCGAACTACTGTATCACTAGCCAGTCAACACTGAGGTTGTGAGTTCAAATCCCGCACGGGGCAGGTGCACTAGACTCAAATCTTAATTGACTAGGATTGTCAGTTTTCCTTCCGAAGGTCGGTGGTTCTCTTCGGGCCCTCCGGCTTCCTCCACCAATAAAAACTGTCCGCCACAAAATAGCACAATAGTGTTAAATGTGGCATTAAACACCAATCAATCAATCAATCTTTTATCATGTTTATACCGGCAGTTTATGTAAAATAATATTTTAAAAATGTTACCGACCTAAGAAATTTTACCTATTATTGTTTTCTGCCAGGAGGCAGGAAATGGGTATATATATTTTTTTTTTGCCTAACTGTTAAGCCGAGTGATGAGTTTTATGTCCTCTTCTGACTCATACCTCAGGTTTGAGGCACTTTCCTGCATTTACCTTCATCAGAAACGCTCAACCAAATATTTGAAATCAGCAGATGTAAGAATATGTAGAAAGTTTAGGAGCTATATGACTAAAAAGTGAAATAACAAAACACGTTTTATGATGCATATGAAGGTATCTATACAGGAAGAACAAGTAACGATAAGATCCTAATTGGACCAACTTTTACAAATCTACTCAGTCTGTTTTTATTAATCTTATGATTTTGCAAATGCCTCTGTATCTTCTTTTATTTTTATTTTTGGCTATGCAAAAGAGAGGCGAAAGAAACCAAAGGGACATTCAAACTAAGTCGAAAATAAACAGAAAACGCCATGGCTAAAAATAGAAAAAGACCAACAGACAAACAACAGTACACAAAACACAACATAGAAAACTACACCACATCTTCTTATTTTGATAAAGACAGCAACACGAACCCCACCAAAAACTTGGGGAGATCTCACGTGCCCCGGAAGGGTAAGCAGATCCTGCTCCACATGTGGCACCCACCGTGTTGCTCATGTTAGTACAAACCCGGTTATAAGTCTAATTCGGTAGGTCACATTCGGGGAAAAGGGGACGGGATAGTAGTTACGACAATTGGAACATATCATTTGTCATCTGTGAAACGGATAGCGGTCAACCAAATTGAATTTTCAATTGTATATATGTAAACACGTTTTTAGTATCGAAGTTTAGGTAAAAGAAACTAAAACATTTAGTTTAGGATCAAGTCTATCACATTAAATGCAGTTTTGATGTTATCGAAAGCAGTCTGCCTACACCTGCACGTTTTGATGAAAAACAAAGATTGCTTTAACTGTCTGGTGATCAGACATGCGAACGTCTGCTTTAGTGTTGTTTGTCTATTCATGCTATATAAATATGCTTACTTTTTTGTAAATATATACTGGATTTATTATTTATGTGCGCTTGATTTGTTCCCACTTGCAAATAAATATATGTCAAAATATGAATTTTCCATTCATCTTTCTTTGATTTACTTTTTCCATGAACTATTGAATTTTCATACATTTGACAGACCTTAAGGTTTGAACATATCAAATAGCTCAACCTAAATCACTTTAGTTTGTGATAACTAGGTTAGTTATACCAAATGGACCCTGTCCTTACACCCTCCTAACTGAAAACATTCGTGGTAAATGATAATCAGATAAGCTTCATAGCTTACTAAAAAATCATCTCGCTGATGCAATGCCAATAATAACGTCTGAATTACGGCTATTATACTCATTTATAGTTTTCCTATATTGTGGCATAACCACCGAATGCAGCTTTTAACCGAAAGATGACGTACTTGCAATGAGAAACACGATGTTGCCACTAATGGAAAAGAAACTCTTCACCCCTTCAGGAACTCTTTTTATTACATCCCTGTTTGTGTTGGGGTTTATGCTGCTCAATCTTTAGTTTTATGTTCATATACAGTAATAATAAGCTTGTTAATAGTTATCAAAGGTACCAGGCTTATAATTAACACTGAGATTGTGAGTTCAAACCCCACACGTGGCAGATGCGTTCGACTCTTAATTGAATAGAATAACCAGTTTTCATGCCGAAGGTCGGTGGTTTGTTCCGGGAACTCCGGCTTCCTCCACAGATAAAACCGGCCGCCACGATAGGGAGCAAGTCAACTCGTACCAGTGCAAACTCGTACTACGTCAAATGGTAACACTAAAAAGTCAACTTGTACCACTGCGAAGTCGTACCACTGCGAACTCATACCACTGCAAACTCGTTGAAAATCTTTTTAAAATAATAATTGATTTTCCTGAATTTTATTGAATTTTAAATTGAAAAAAGTTTACAATTTTCCAATGTTTAAAGATTTGGTTTTGAATTGATACGTATTAACTCATCAATGAGCTGAATATTATAAATAAATTTCAAACTTTCTAAATTTTGGTCTTAACACATTGTAAACTTTTCAAAATAAGATAAATAGATTCACAAAATAAATAAATTTCCTTTAGAAACAAATTACAAAAACCAAAATCTATTCAATTTTATCTAATTTGTAATAATTAAACATTAAATCAAATAGTTATCAGTAAAAGTTAAATAATGGAACTGTTCAAGGGAGACACCAAAGCCAATCTGCTACAGTTAGCCAAGGAAAAATCAGCTACAAATTGGTCATTGTGATTTCAAATTATATACTTATTACAGACTTACGAGATCTTGGCCATGATAAAAAAGTATGACTTTCTTCGACTTTTTTTCGATTGCTATCTCCACCTCTTTTTCTCAAGGCGAGTCTTGTGTTAGCTTTGCTAGCAGTACCTATAGAGATTATCATCACTATTTTTATCTAATGACTTTGTCCTCTCAATTGTCCAGAAATAATAATTCCAAACATAAAGAAACTTTACAGAGCTGTTACCAATGTGCAAACATATAAAATATACTAGGAACTACACAAAGAGTGACAGGGAGATAGAAATATTGTCATTTTGGTCTTCTTCCTAATCGGCAGTAAAACTCATACCAAAGTGGGTCCGTTTGGCTGTGCGGGTAAAACACATAGCCTTGCCTGGTCAGAATGTAAATCATATTTTTTTGTAAAAAGAGTGCTACGATATATGCACGTTGAATAGCCTAGCAACAACTCTTTGAGGTATCATGGGCGGACTGTAGCGAGGCTAAATATGGGCCTTCCAGCCCATATGATTTCATCTCAGGTTTAGTGTGGGTGTAGTGGTGCCTCCCAAAATGTTAAATAACCTAGCAACACCTCTGAGGTATCCATGTATCATTAGCGGCCTGTTGCGAGGTTAAATTTCTGTCACTCCAGACCATTTGATTTCATCTCTGGTTTTGTGTGGGTGGAGTTGTGCTTCCCAAAATGTAGGTGCTTCGTAGCGTTTTGGGGAATGTTGAATAGCCTAGCAACAACTCTTTGAGGTATCATGAGCGGCCTGTTGCGAGGCCAAATTTCTGTCCCTCCTGACCATTTGATTTCATCTCTTGTTTAGTGTGGTTGGAGTGGTGCTTCTCCAAATGTAGGCGCTTCGTAGCGTATTAAGGGAATGTTGTAGTCTTTTCGTGTTTTTGTAACCGTGTGAGGCTTTATTGGAAAGACGGTTTTTAATTTCCAAATTGATATTTTCTAAAAGAATATTATAGAAATTTAAATGTGACGTCACTTTGTGCGTCGATCTCTTCGGCTAACATGTAATACGTTGTTCAGCTAGGCCTTTTTTATGTGCTGATTTAGGTTGTTTTACGTATTCGTTTTTATTCTGTAGTTAGTCACCACTTCGGTGTTAACATGTATATATATTATATAATCATTTTTATAAATTTACTGTTTGCATAAGTTTGAATTATTCTAAATACTAAGGATTTTCTTATCCCAGGCATATAACCTTAGCCGTATTTGGCACAACTTTTTGGAACTTTTGGTCCTCAATACTCTTCAACTTTGTACTTGTTTTGGCTTTCGAACTTTTTTGATCTGAGTGTCACTGATGGGTCTTATGTAGACGAAACGCGCATCTGGCGTATTTAAAATCATAAGCCTGATACCTTTTGATAGCTATTATTTGTTTGTGTGTCTCTGTCCTGTATGTTCTCCCATTTATTTGTTATGTAGTCCTGTCATGTAATGTTGTCATTTTAATGTTATATGTAACATTGCCATAAAAGCGGGAGGTTTGGCTAGCCACAAAACCAGGTTCAACCCACCATTTTTTCTTAAAATGTCCAAGTCAGGAAAATGGCCATTGTTATATTATAGTTCGTTTCTGTGTGTGTTGCATTTGAGTGTTGTGTTTCTGTTGTGTCGTTGTTCTCCTCTTATATTTTATGTGTTTCCCTCAGCTTTAGTTTGTAACCCGGATTTGTTTTTTTCTCAATCGATTATGAATTTCGAATAGCGGTATACTACTGTTGCCTTTATTTAAGGTTTCTTCCTACGAATACGTATGTCCGCGTGTCAATAGAAAACCAGCTTTTCATCAAGTTAGTATTGTTCCTAATTTCTTAACTTCTGTAAGTAAAACCCCGTCAGAAAAAGAACGTTGTCAAACATTTATGACGAATAGATGCTCATACAAGCTTAGATTAGATAAGAGTGAATAAAATTCAAAATGATTACAATTTCAATTTTATTTTCAACCAATGATGTTGCCGCCTGCATTCATTTCTTCTTCCTCACATATGAATAAATCATGGTCGTCACAATCTACATCATGCCATCGATAATGATCTTTTGCATAAAGAAAAACGCAGTGCTCATCGTTGCCTTGGTGATCTGGCTGATTATCACCCCAATTTGTAAAGTTAGGTTTTGTAGCGCTTTGCACCCATTCCCATTCATCCAGAGCCGCCTCGTCAGTTAGGCCAATGAAATAATTATAATCGTTGTCTGTGAAAAATAATTATAAATGGCTATTAATTTCTTTAAGCAAAATAAAAGGTAAAAGGTGTTATATTTACTGAATGAGTTACGATATTTATCTGTAAACCTGACCTTACAGATATCAACCAAGAATATCCTGAATATTAAACAATGTAAACATGATAATTGATGTACAGTGACCAAACCGCTTCTTTTATCGAAAACCATGTAAAATCTTAAAGTTAGAGCTCATGTTTTATTTTTGGTTAACAATACGTCATATTATTATCTAGTCGAACTTAGTAAAAACATCTTTGATTATTTTATTGATTGCTATCTCACCGGGAAAAGAAACAATATATGTATCTTCTCGAATTTTAAAGGCTAGGGTGGATAATTATCATGCCATAAACTTATAATAACTTGATGTATTTATTTTCAAAATTGGATCAAGAATATGAACCTATTTTAGTTCTAGAACGATTTTTTTACTGATATAATTAGGAGTTCAAGTCATGATTTGAGTCATGAAATAGAATAAGTTGAACGACCCGAAGAAAACGCAATAACTTAAACAATATCTAACTCAAATATTAGGCTTTTAAAAAAGCAAAAACCAAGTTATATAGAAATAGGCAAATATTTGTGTCTAGTTGTAGAGCAGTGCATGGGAAGAATGAACAAATTACCATTTGCATGCCTTAATCGTGCGTTGTCCTGTAAAAATGTGTTTGTTTCAGCATCTTGGATTTCCGCCAAATGTCCACCAAAAACACGGCATCGAAACTGAAATAAAAAAGCGTATAACTAATGTGGCTTTCTCATTGAAACTTATTTCCACTTGTAAATTATTTAAGTCCTAACGGAGCATTTTGATCTTTTACACTACACGGACAGTCTGAATCTTTTAGTCTTGTTAAGAGTCTAAGTAACTTCTTAGATGTTGTCGTTTGGTAGTTCAAAATTGTTCAGACATATAGGAGAATATAGGTGGGGTTTATAAAACAGTGAATAATGGAAAAATGCAAAATGTGCAGAATAAATAGCAAAAAAAAGAGAATAAAGATGATGATGATGAATGGCTGCTTCACATCCAGCGACAAATTAATATGCATATTCATGAAGAGAACATGTTAATGTAATATGAATATTAACCCTGCTGTATACTAGATCAACACGCTGAGTCGGATTTTTACGTTTTAGTTCACAAGGTATAGTGTGTAACAGTCTGCAGGAAGACATGTAACTTTTCCCGGACACATTATTCTGACTCCTAGTCGACCAGTTTTAAAGTTTGCTCTTACTCTTAAATGCCGTGTGCTTAACGGAGAAGCAGCACATACCAATTTTAAAGTCTTTGGTTTCACACAGCAAATCTGAAACGCAGTAGAAACGTGACAAATTTCAAATCCAAACCATCTAAAACATATGTAGGTGTAATACCATCATTGATTTTCCCTAATTAGTCTTTGTTAAATTTGCGCTTTTCAAGAAATTGTTCAGAATTTATCTTTGTTTCAAATAAAGAAATACTTGGCATGAGTAAAGATTTATCCTGTCCAGTACTATAGACAAAATTTCACATCACATTTAATTGCATATAAGAAAATAACCATCACTGGAAGTAAACAAATAAAATTTTCACCTCTTTTTTTCCTCTGTACAAGCTTTAGTTACTATGTAACCTCAAACTTCCAAAATATTCTATAGAAACACCAAATAAAGAAATAATGGTGCATTGAAACACCCAAAACATTTGTTTATGGCACAGAATTTTTTACTGCAATGAAATGTATGATTAATATCCTACAACTGTCATACTCAAGGGAATATTTTTTTCGACCCTTTTTTCGTATGCAACCGGATGTGACGTACTATGATTTGGTGGTATTACACCTGTAAAAAGTAGATTACCTCATTGAAATGGCTTTACAGTCTATTATGGTAGTTTATATGGATAATTGTATACAAACCTTGCCTAAAATTCCTATTAAGTTTTTATTAATGTTTGTTTCCAAACAATAGCCGTTTCATGTTGGTAATAAGGGATTTCTGTTGTGAATAGAAAGATTACCGCCATTTCTGTTATAGATAATGCATATTTTAAGGTCTTTCTTGTCGTATAACACACCGAGGGGTGTCAGGATTGATCAAATGAAAGATTATCTGACTTATATACCGTAAAAAATATTATTTTCTGCAAAGATTTGCAAGATTTCCATCATATTTTACCGACCATACTGAAGTGGGATATTCTTTTCTGATCCGTACTGGTTTTAATACGCCCTACGGCTCATTTGAAACGTGAAATAAAACTCACTAATTAATCTAGATATAAGCTTTAGCAATCTTTATCCAGTTACAAAAGAAATATCACTAAATGCATGAAGCAAGACACAAATGAATTGTTACGGTGTATGAAAAATACAAGTCACTTTGTAAGTAATTTATTTTCAACTTATTTTAAGAAAGGCGGATGCTATGTTTTTTTCTATTTTTTCGTGACATTTTCATCGCGGAAAAGCAGAATATTTTTCAACACTTTTTAACGAGCTGTTCAGAATTGTTGTTTTCACTTTTGAATGACATTTTTTTTAACAGAGAACTTAGTCAGAATTAAATATCATACTCCCCCCAAACCCTATCATAAAGCACGTGGCTGTTATTCTATAGAAATTAAAATATTTGGTCATTTGATCATTTGATAGAGTAAAAGGTATAGGTACCTATAGATGTAATAAATTCAGAAGTGACACGAATAGAGCACGAAATACTGCTACATGTACATATAACACGAAAAACGAATATCCATTGGTCAATGTATGATTTCCAATACAGTGTGACTCAATACGATTTTCAAAATGCTACACATGAATTTGTTAAATCTGGTTTGTTATATTAGTGTTATGAAGGGTTTTGCATTATTAAATTCATCTCAAATATTGTCCCTTTATTGTAGCGATAAATTAACAAAATTTCACATTATTTGTTTTGGACGTTTAAATGTGCGTTCACGACTTTTTTTTTGTAATTCAGTCTAAAAAGAGATGACAGGATTGTTTGTCTTTATCCATAGCACGCGATACTATCAAACGAATTAAATGTTTAAGTAAATTATAGTTTGCATTTAAATCAAGGAAAATAATGACCTTACACAGGTCATTATTTTCTGCCTTGAAGCAAATGTCATTGAAACTTGGTATCGTCCGGGTTGATTCTTCAAAAGAAAGACCTGACGTTCTGAAAGAAAATAACTCCACATAGGTATATAAGTTAACATGATTGTTATTATTGAACCGTAAGAACGTAAAAACATTTTTTATATTGTTTTTGAAAAATCATACGTCCGTCTTTATCATTCGGAACCAGTGCGTTACCTCTGCATTTGTCCAATTTTCCTCTTCTGTAGCAAACATATAACATCTATCCCGGAAGTGCACCCAACCATGTCGGCATCCTTCATCTAGTAAAACTGAATAAGAGGGGATGTTTATTTAAAGGTAAAGTTTCAAATGAAAATTTAATGTATAAGGGCTAGGAGAATCCAAATTTAATAAGAATGTCGAAATTTACAATATATCAGATTAATTAAAATGCAGAATGTTTGTTCTTTATACTTTCATTCCATTGGCCCAAAATTATTGCAAAGATGTAAATAAAGGCAACAGTAGTATACCGGTGTTCAAAAGTCATAAATCGTTTGAAAGAAAACAAATCCGGGTTACAACTAAAACCGAGGGAAACACATCAACTATAAGAGGAAAACAAAGGAACAACAAGAACGCTGAATTGCAACAAAAACAAACGCCAACAAACATAGATTGAATATTAATATTAGGAGTGATAATTTAAATGGATGTTTAAAAAGACTTTGGGTACATGTTTAATATAACAGTGGTTTGATTAACAATTATTGTCCACGTTAAAGCTCTACACTCAAATCCAAGCAACTACTAACTAGGGAAAAGCTTAAAGTCAAAAGTGACATCGAAAACCTAGGATCACCATAACTTGAAACAGTGGGAGTTTCTTAATAACCAAATCATATATCAACTAAAAATGTCCTAAAAACATCAAACTGAACAAACGAACTGTATTATTATTTTAATCTACGATCTGCAAATATCTCCGTAAACGAATTTTTACTCTAGCGAATCCAATAATATCATTACCCACTCATTAGATTTTTGTATAATTTGATAGAAATTTCTGCTGATGTTTTACTCACGTGCAGATGAAAATGAGAAAGCACAGAGCCTTATAAATCTAAATAATTGAGACATGTCCAAATGATCCAAAGATAACCGCAATATGAATAGGTTCAATATATTGTAGTACAACTAACACAGAATTAGATCACCTATACAGAAACACCTGACATAAGAGATAGTTATCAAACCTTTAAGATAGAAAGTCCTTGAACTTGTGCCACTGGGTTTGTCTTATTATAACATCTTATGGCTAAAAATGTATTGTAGATTTAATTATGTGGTCTCAATGTTTAAAAACGCATCTAATATGTACTATAAAATTGAGAATGGAACTATACATGATTTACAATATTATGTTGTTTTAATCCCACTATATGCTGACCTACAAGGATTATCGATCATTTTTACGCAAATACCAAGTATGTTTCTAAGTCTCTCTACAATTTCAAAACATGCAATTGAATATTTATACGGGGTTCTAGCTCAATGACGATTTACTCGTTTTGACAAATAAAATGTAAATATTAGTTTTAATAACATATTGAACTTTAACTGTCAATTTCGTATAACACAAAAGGTTGACTGGATTATACAAATATGGTTTCCTGGACTTGTCCCGTCCGACAACAAGACGTATGCAGAGGTGGCGTCAGTTTAACTGTCCGAGATGAATGACTATTCAATTACGTTCATTAGAAATAGGGACGTTTAATCGGAAAGCATGTGCAAAGAGGTTACCAGGCTTTCTGACGCTAAAGAAACATTGCCTTAAACTAAGGATATTCGCTCCTCTGTTTAAAAAATAACAAATCTTTTAAAAGTCTATTATAAATTGATAGTATATTAATAAGGGCATTTAAAAAGTAGAAAACAATGATAGGCTCCATGTATTTGGATTTAAGATTTAACCTATCAAAATTTTGGCGGGAAATAATTCACTCTAGATTTTTCGTACATTTAACATTGGTACCTGTTTTCTTTTGGAAAACTATAATAAATAACAAAGATTTCTATTTTTAAAAATGGCTTATTAAACTATTTGTCATAAAATTATGAAAAGAAAAGTAAGGATTAGTGGACCACATTTTTGTTTTCATCTGTCTTCTTTCTATATGACGTCATCAGACATACAATATATCCTTATGTTTACATAACTGAAATTAAAAAAAAAAAAAGATTAAGGACATTTACTAAACTATTTGAAATGAATGAAGAAACAAATCATGAAGAAGCTTTTTAATTGTTGGTATCGATATGATATCGTCGTCTTCGTTGATATAGACAGCTTAAACAGATAAACCAGGGGAAAGTAAATTGTTTAAAAACATTTTGAAAAAAGGATCAAAATATCGTCCTCCATCTAAAATAGATTGGAAACAGTGTCGTCAGGTCACAAAAGACGCTCTTTCCTCGTATTGTAAAAATTGGTGTAAACGGGAAAAATCTGTTAAAAAATCTCTTGATTCTTCTATACTACTAAAGGAAGAGTCCGATTTCATTGAGCCGCAACTCCTCTGAAACCATACAAAGTCGGAAATATTTGTGATATGACGTATATATGTAGCATTTGTACTTCCTAAATTTGTCTTTGAAACAATCTTTTTTCCACAGAAAACGCCAGTTTTTAGAAAATATCCAAATTCGGAGACCGTTATCGATCCGTGTCTTATATGCTTTCGCGCATGCTTAATTAATAAGTTTAAGGTCGACGGGTTCAAACAGAAAAGAAAAGCCACCGAGAACTGACTTTAGCAGCTCCAAAATCTTGGGCGATGTTGAAAATACACTTATCTTTAAAATCGAAGCCAACATCAAAATATTTTTGCATAAATATTATTCTATTTTACCAATGTCTGACATTCATCGTGTTTTATAAATGTTCGATATACTATTTAAAACCGGTATACTAAAAAAACTTTTAAAATACGGTTGGGAAGTTTACTGACACGATTTTCTCAGAATTGGAGGATGCCGATGCAATAATCACAAATCATGTGCTCAAAGGACTTAAGTGCATTTATTTTATTATTAAGCGAAAGATATATTATAATCTGGACAATCCTACGCATATTCATCATTTTCTTATAAAGCAAATTCAATGGTCAAACAATAAAAAGCAAAAGATAATTAGAGAATATGGGAAAAATTATTGGTCTTCACTTTAGAGACATAAGAAACAAGTTTCTTTTAATTTAAGTATTAATGAAATTATTGAACAAACGCATGCATATATATTACACTAAGTCCTGTATGAAAGTTTTTTAACATTTATATTACGAATCTATCACGTATTATCAACGAATGATATTATATGGTCAACTGCTAATTGCTAACTGCTAAAATTCATGTACTCTAATATCCTTCCATACCTTAAATATAGTTGACCTAAAGTTTATAGTATGTGAGAAACAGACCAAACCACAAAACTTAACATTGACTTATGAACCGTGAAGATGAAATGGGGCTAGTCAAGTGATCTTTGTCTAAAACAAAGATGCTATATATCAAATGTTATTTTTATCTTTCCTCAAAATAAATGAAAAAAAATCATATGACAAATACACTACACATGTTCTAATCAGTCGACCAACAATGAAAATGAGCTCAGGATAATGAAGATATGACACATTTCGTAACGTAATGCGAATATATCTAATGTGTATTAAATTCGAAAAATACAGCTGTATACAGATAGTTTATGCAGGCGCGTAAAACAATAACTTTATTTGAAATATCAATTAAATTTAGAATTGTAAGCTACAAATGGTAATTAAATTTGATTTCGTAGATTAGAAACTTAATAAATATTGAATTGAGAAAACTGAAATAGGTGTCTATATGGTAAAATTCGTCCTGTGAGCAGAATAAAAGGCTGAGAAGCGGTTGTTTTAAGTTCGACGGTACATAGTGTAAAAGTGTAAAGTATTTGGAACTGAAAGTTAAGAATGATTCATTGTGTAGATGGCATATCATAAGGATATTCAACATATAGGTCAAAATATTTGTTTTACACATTTGGAGATATCGGGTACGAAGATGGACAAACAATTGTTAGATCAGAACTACCCCACACTTATATGTATATACACGAAAACTAGATATTATATGTATAGAAGAAGAAGAAGACGAATTATTTATTATAGTGCAACCTGAATATACAAATAAATACATGTTTTAAAATACAAAATAATCAGCCAGCCAAATAGGCTTATGATGCACTTTCTGATGATAATAGTCTATTCTGAATCATGAAAATGATTTTTTTAAATCAAAATTTAAGTTTGTTTCTAACATGAAAGAAAAATTTAACGCATTTACAACTTGAACAGATGTTATAAAATAGGTTTGGTAATTTATATATACACTATGTAGATTGATTTTTCAGAATTGAACAGTCAATGATAAATTTTGCCACTGTTTTACTCTTATTACTATTGAGAAGTTCTTTTAGTTTATCAATTGATGAAAGGTCCGGGAAGTCATTGTGATGTAAAGTTTGTAGCTCTTGAAGAAGTTCATTACGGATATCGCTATACAATTTACAGTTAATCATGAAGTGGAGCTCGTCTTCTACTTCGCCACTGTCACACATTTTGCATATTCTTTGTTCAACGGGAATATTTCTGATACGCCCCTTTTCAAGTTCTAGGGGAAACGTTCCACATCGCATTCTTGACAAAGCTGATCTTTGGTTTCTGGAGAGACATTTTTTCAGATATTCTTCAGTGGAGAATTGTGATTTTATAAGTTTGTATGTTCTGAGTTTTGGCATATTTTGTAGACTTTCAATCCATGACAAATGATGACGGTCTTGTAAATAGTTTTTCATAGTGTCCAACACATGAGGGATTGAAAAACTGAAAGCGTTTTCGGGTGTCATAATATAATTAAGTCCACATGATTCTATTATTGTTTTGGCGTTGTTGAACCAAGTATTCTTGTATCGTTTAGAAATCTCCTGGTCCCATAGAAAAACTTTGTGACACAAACGAGAGTCAGGTATTCTGATCAACCTGCACATTAGCCGCATAACATTGCATTGTGTACTAAGAAAAACCGGATACCATCCCATCTCTCCCGTTATAGCCGGTAGAGGAGTAGCCATACCAACACCAAGAAAAGTCCGTATTGCACGATATTGGAGCCTCTCTAGAGAATCATACCGTTTACAGCCCCATACGCCGGATGCATATTCTATTATTGTAGAAACTGTAGAAAAAACACTTTTGTATATGTAGCGTAGTCCATACCGTCCATTTCATAATATTTCGAAGTCAGTGAACCAAGTGACCTGCTCCCTGCTGATACCATTTCATCAACCGATTCTTTGAAATCCAAATGATTTGTTATAACTAAGCCGAGGTATCTGTATTTTGGAACAATTTCAAGGACCATGTCATTAAAGTAGAATCTGAATTCACTTTCTGCTTTAGAAGCTTTTCGCACATGCATCACTTTAGTCTTGTCCGTATTGACCTTTAGGTTCCATGTTTTACTCCATTCACTTAAGCGGTTAATCTGTGTCTGCAGTCCTTCACAGCTATCCGATAAAAGAACTATATCGTCCGCATAGAAGACAACTCAGACACTCATTCCCAATATCAATCCCTAAACCTAGACTATTAATTTCAGGAACTAAGTCATCAATAAAAGTGTGAACAATGTGGGAGCGAGATTATCCCCTTGCCTTACACCAGCCTCTACTGCGAACCAGTCAGTAAGTTGATCGTTTAGTCGTACGGCTGCTTGCAATTTTGAGTATGTTGCTTTAATTGCCCTGTACATGTTACCACGTATTCCAATTGACAGTAACTTATGAAAAAGCATTGTGTGATCGACTGAATCAAAGGCTTTACTGAAGTCTATAAAGCACAGATATGTATCTTTGTTCATTAATTTTCGGTTTCTCAAAACTGTACATAGGCTATAAATGTGATCAAGACATGAGCGCAATTTACGAAATCCATTTTGCTCTTCAGATAGAATATTGTTATCCTCTAGGTAAGTATGTAGACGTGAATTCAATATGTTACTATATAACTTTGCAATGGTTGAAATAAGACTTATGCAACGGTATCCAAGAGGGTCTCGAAAATCTTTACCTTTTTTCAGCAAGGGATGGATGATGCTTTTACACCAAAAATCTGGCACGGTACCGTACAGGAAACATGCATTAAACAATTCGTGAAGTACAACAGTTAATTTATCATTTTTCAAAATTTCGTTTGGAATATTGTCGATTCCTACAGCTTTTTCATTTTTTGCACGTCTCAGAGCAGTTTTGGTTTCCTCTAACGAAATCGGTTCATTCATATCTGATACGTGTTGAATGTTGTCAGCGCCTGCTTCTGCTGCACAAAGTTCTTCTTCCCACTGCTCATTTAAAGTTTTTAGTTGTTTTATAAATTCGTCGTTAATTTCCTCGCTGTTTCCTGAAAAGAGTTTCGAGTATTCTTCCTTCCATCTCGACAATATGACGTTCGGATCATTCGAGTAACCCCCATCTTCTAGAATTACACTATCTATCACAGTATTAGTTCGTCCTAGACCGAGTTTCTTTATTTCACGCCAAAATTCCTTATGATTAGAAGTATTCAGTGTCTGTAGTTCTGCGATAGATATACGCATCCTGACGCAAACGTTTATCAAACGTCTTTCTTGCAGTTTTGAAAGTGCATTTCAGATTTTCTTTTGTTCGTCTGTCCCCTTTGTATCACTAGCGACTTTGAATAATAGTTTTAGTTCGTTATTCCAGTGCGGTTTGTTTCTATGCTTCATTCGCTTTTTCATATTGTGTTGTAGGTCTCTATATTGTAAATGCTCAGACATCTCAGTGTGAAGTGTATTAATCAGAGTTTCATATATCGAATTTACTTCCTTGTTTGCACCCTGCAGTCTTAACAATGAGTCTATGATTCCTTCAAGGGCCCTAGTACATCGCTCACTTGTGAAAATGTCTTGTGGAATGCAACTCACTTTATACTTTCGGTTTTTAGTAGCGTCACTGCGTGTATTATCTTGAGACTGTTGTTGAATTATTTTACTGTAACTTGATAATTGAACAGAACACATCAAAACTGAGTGGTCCGGAATACTTATACTTGGAGTAAGTGGTATATTGTTTTGTAATATAATATCTGATATAAGTTTAATTTCAATATTTTTATACTGAGCTAACTCGTTGTAAGGCACAATCATGTAGTCAACGACGGACTTTCTTAAATTTGAAACATATGTGAAGTTGTTTTTGACGTTTTCTCCCCTTCCGTTAAGCATACAGCATTTCGTATCTTTTAGAAAATTAATCAAGTGTTCCCCAAAAGAATTTTTTATTTCATCAACAATCTTCCTTTCTGGTATACAATCTATCATGTCGTCGAAATCTTTGAGCGAGCCTACTCTGCCGTTAAAATCACCACAAATGAAAATTGGGTTTCCGTTGCTATATAGATACATTTGAGATAATAGACTGTCATAAAAATCTTGAGCAAGGTTTCCTCTACTCGATCGTTCGGGCTGCAAATAGCACACACAAAAGTACAGTATATGTTCCGAGTCGTATTTTGAGGTCAATTGTATCCATAAAATATCATCACGATTATTATCCAAAATATGTGCATGAAAACTTTCGAGCAGCTTCTCTTTCATCAAAATCCAATACCCCCACTTCCGCGCCATGCATTTGCAGAGATGTTTCTTCTGTTTGAACCAATCCAGCAGTATCCTGACAAATCAATCTGTTCTTCGTCTTTCAGATGAGTTTCGCATAAACCAACTATGTCACAATTTAAAGAGTTTATTATACATTTACGCAGTATTCTGCTATCATTACTGCTTTGTGATAAATACCAACCGTTACAATTCCAGCTACCAATAAAAAGTTCGTAGTCACGTTTCGAATTTGACTGGCATACATGTTAATTGTCTTTTTGAACAACACGTCCTTTCTTATATTCGAGGTTAGGAATAGCTTTAACGATGCGTCGAAGATTTGCGTCCTGCATGCGATCATGCCTCGATCGGTCTGGCTCGATGTAGACATTTTTGTACATTGTAATTTTATTCAGTTTGAATTTGTTTTTCAATACGCTATCACGCTGTGTATCATTCGCCATTGTTACGATAAGCGGTTTTGGTCGATGTTCAGCGGTCGAATTTGTATTCCCGTTATTTGGTGTATTGATCCGGTAAACATTCATGATATCAATTTCTAATTCAATAGAGCGTAATAGACCGTGAACATAATCCTTTAGGCTATCTTCGTTTTCATCATCGATTTGTGTCACGTTTTTAAAAACAAGCTTTGAATTAACACTGTTCATTTTGTTGTTTATATTCTGTGTTTGATTTAACTCAATATCTGTCATTTTAACTCTAGTTCTTTTATTTTATTGTCCACTTGGGCAAACTCTAAAGTCATTTCGTCTTTTAGCTTTCCAATGTTGTCTTTAATTTCTTTTGCAAACGTTTTTTCTAAATTTGTCATTCTTTGTTCTAACGAGTTCTTAAGGGAGTCTTGGTTAGCTTTTATGACCACAAGAAGGTTGTATATGTCTTCAACCGACCTATTAGCGTTAGTTGGCGATTTCGCTAAATTTATCGGACTTTCAGATGATTTGTTTTGCATAATTGTTGATTTTTTAGCAGATGCTTTTGATAATCTTTTGGGTTCTGGATAGTGGGTGTCACCGTCCGTGTCCGAGGAGCTATAAAATCTACGTTTCGGTTGGTTTCTGTTTCTGTGCATGTGTTCTGTTAGATTTACCTTCGATTTACTTTTCAGGAGCTATTTTATAGTCTATTGTATATCTTGTTTGTAAACAATTTTCAGCTATTTCCATTCATGAAAATGAACAACGTCCATCTTGTTGAGCCTCATTTTCATATTATCGTATATTGTATATACACGAACACTAGATATTATATGTATATACACGAACACTCGATATTATATGTATATACACGAACACTAGATATTATATGTATATACATGAACACTTGATATTGTATGTAAAACTACGACTGTAGAACTTGCGAACTAACTTTTAAAATAAGTTGAATAAGAGAAAACTACCTTATCATCGACAAAGAGCTATTCTAGTATAATAGTAATTGGGATCCTAGTTTCTTAGTAACAATGATAACCAGATACTCATTTAACATCGAAAAGAAAAGATACAAACACAAATAGCACAATAAAAGACATTCAATATAAAATATTCCATTTTCTTGCTTTTACATTAATTTAATTCATAAAACTTTGGCCAGTTTGACGGGATCATGTATCGAGACTGTTGTATTTTGTTAAAGAACAAACATAGTCTTAGAATGTCATTCCTAACACATGTACCATTAGTTTCGTCCTAATTATTAGTGCATAGCGAGTCTACACGCATGATACATTGTTGTGCAGCTTTATAAGTTTCTTATAGAAAATAAAACAATACGTTATAAATTATATGCGTCCGAAGCGCTTTTCTGGATTTACTTTCACCAGGAATGTTAAAAGCAGAATATCGTGTATGTTATATATTTTTATTAAAACTAAAACAAATTCACTGAGCTTACATCTGTAAATAATTTTGTGGTCCTCTGTTGCTGAAAAATAAAAAAAGTATAATTTCAATAAATGGTACTATTTGGGTGATGAAATTAAGTCAAACTAACAAGAAAGATATTTAACTACTGCTTATGTGGCAACATCGTCTGATCTGTGTCTATCACTCAAGTCCACTCGAACAATTAAGCTTTATACAAATATGGCTTTTGTTAGTCGAGTAATGCCTTTCCTTTCATATACGGTGTAAACATGGTAAATGGTGTATTGTAGCGAGTAGTTGGTATACCTTGCGTATCAGCTGTGTTTGTATATCGTAAACGATGATAAAATTACTTACCATGCAGTCACAAAAGGTTATGCATTTTATTTTTATTTTGAAGTGATTATTGATGAGAAAATCAATATTGTTTGATTCATGCGGTGTATATTTACGCCAAATAGATTTCAGTTGTGTTGTCCAAATTAAAATTTAAGAATTGCAGTGATTTAAAATTACCCTATTTCTATGATCTAACAATAAAATATGAATCAATATGAAACGGAAATTAAATTGAAAATCAAATGTTAATCATAGTTATTTCTACCTGTAATGCTACAGAAATCGAAATCAAATATTTTTGTCTTGAGTTAATTTCATTTCTTTACATTAAAACAAAATACAGTTTTTTGTGGTAAATAACATATCACACAATACACATAAACATGATTAATACATTTTTTTATACTTTTCTTCAAATAGATTATAACAATTACATCATTTATCTTTACAGCATTGTCATTTGTTTTACAAATAGAAACTTCAAAAGTGTGTTGATTAATATCATATAAACTATTTTAAAAGAGAATGGTCATCATCATCAGGGTTTTCCTCGTCTAGTTTTTAGTTTGTATATGAATTGCATTAAATTTGCATGAATCCATTTAAAACAGCTTCTACAAAATTAGTTATACTTGTTATTCAAATCTGACTTTAAGATCATTAACTTTGCGATTTAAACACATTTAAACAAAGTTATCTAACACAATTTGTTTACATTCATTTGCACAAATATTTTGCTGATGGCGTTTAAAAAAATAAATGAATTTATGTGATGTTCAGCGATGAGTGGTGACAATAAGACGGAACCTTAATTGACAAGTGATTATTTACGACAGTACAAAAGTACAAGATATGCTAAAGCTATCTATGTCCATTTTCTGGATCAGAATTCATTCAATTTACACTAATGTCGTCAAAATATACATGTAGCCGATTCTGGTCACATAGTAAAGGTTACTTGTATTTGTTTGGTTTAACGCAAATATATTAATAACTAATCCTTTTCAACTCAAAAGACAAAAAACAATGTAAATCGCTTTTTGTTTTGAATTAAAGAATGGGACTATGAAAAGAAAAAAAAAAAAAAAAAACATCCCGCTTGATATTAGTGGCAAACCAATAATGCTGTTAGAATAATTACCTTCATCTTTTTTGTTTACTCATTTTGTTTTCGTTGCTCAGCTGCAGATCAGGTCTGAGGTTGCAAGTAAGTTATGAACTTTCTTCCTTTCCTGGTCGATATCGGAAGTTATAAATCGGGGTTCCCCTATTTGCTATAAATAGATGTTACGATTATATTTCAACATTTAAATACTTTAAAAACATAACAACGAACAGAAAATTAACTTAATTCACTATTAGACTGGGTGGTTTTTTACACATAATACACGATTTTTATCCAGATGTAGGAATCATGATTTTATTAGTATTTTTATAGCTTAAGTTAGTTTAATTCTACAATCAAAAACATAACTTATGCCGAAGAATAAAACACATTATACTGTACATGATACACATTATATAACATGGGCAAAATTTCTGTTTTTATCTTCACTAGAAGATCTTCATTTTGAACATCAGCATGATCAATAAATAAAACAAAATAGGCATTTTCAGTCCCTTTTTAACGTTGCTTACTAAACTCACTTATTAAAGTCAATAACACACAAAGTGTAGATATTTTTTTAAAGAATGCCCTAAATGTTGCAATAAAGCAATTAGTATTCATGAAAATGGTTAATAAAATAATCAATAGTTTACATTAAATCAAGATTTTCGTAACAGTTGATTGCTGGTTACCAACTTGAGACTAATTTTACAGAGATTTAAGAAACTTCACATTAAGACTAATCAGATTCTATAAATTACATTGACTTACGTAGTCCCGTGAATTAACAAAAAGACAGACAGGGATCTGTCATTTTATCATCAAGCATATCGCATTTTACCCTTAGAGTATTAATTGTATTTCCATATGCCATGTATAAGTATCGAAATAACACAAATAATTGGATAATGTTTTTTAACTTGTAAATTGTATTAAATCTGTAAATACCTTACTTAAAGCTGACATAATAAACCGGATATAACAAAAATTGACCGCTGATCGTTTTGTTTTTTCAGATATTGAATATCAATTTTGTAGACAATAATATTATTTTAAGTGTAAAATTTGTAACGATATGAAAAGCCCCGTGTCCAAATTGATATTAAGCACAGAGTATTAATAGTTCGTATTTCACTTCCAAGTTCGCTAGACGTAGTCAATGACTGTTTAAAGGAACAGTAGAAAGTTTTAACATATTTTAGATAAAGCCGAAGAAAGGCTAGTTAAATTCATATAAAAAGTAAAATAATTATTGATTATGTTTGAAATTTGAAATTCAAACAGTTTGGATTACAGACAAAAAGGAAAAATGTAATTGGTGGAATCGATTCAGTTTGTGTTCCTTAAACCCTTTTACATTGCGTTATATTATGTGCTTAACTGCCAATTGTATGGTCTAACTAATAAATGTAGTAAAGTTATAATAGATTGATCGCTGAAATAGTAACGCCTAAGGGTGCAAGTACTATAGCCTTAATTGTTTAAAAAAGCTTTAAACAACCTTTCCAACCCCAAAAAACTTGTTCTGAGTCTCAAAGTCGAGCGCACCCTGGAAGGTGTACTTGAATAGGTATTATTAATATCAGTACATGGGAAGGCATGTAGATTGTTTTATAACATTTCCATATGTTAAGCATTGAAATAACAAAGGGTACACAATCCTTAACGTCTGTCAGTTATACCACGTCAGATAAAAAAAGTTGTCAAACTATTATGAAGAATAGATGCTCTTACAAGCTTATATTAGATATTGATAGTGAAATATCCTGTTAGTTGATGTAATTAAATGCGTGCGATTACTAATGATATTCATAGCATTAATGTTTTGGGCACAAGTAAATACTTACAATTTCATTCATACACGAAAATTCCATGCTTTCCTTACAATTATTATGATACTTTAGGTAATAATAAAAGACTACTGATATAAGAAAAGAGAGACAAACGACTTTAAGGTTCATCATAACAAATGGACAAAATGGCTGTATTTTCACCTCAAAAACTACTCTGAGTGCAAACTAACCTGTGCAGTTTGAAACGTTTTAAGGCCTGGCATCCACTAGATATATAAAGATAAATGCATTTTGTGTTTCAGAAGGATAAAATCTTTTCTCGATTTTGATGGGCATTTTGTTTCCGTTCCTACAGAAGGTGTAAAATAAACAAACACAAGAATTGCTTTTGATACTGTCCACTCAGTTACACCTTTTAACTCACCTATAGTTGTGTAGATATCTATTGTATGTCTATTGTCCATGCCAATCAAGGACAATCAATACAATACAATACAATACAGTTTTTACCTGAGGGGAGCATCTCAAAGTTGTATCCCAACTTAGTTTATTTTACACCATCTGCAGGAACGAAAAAATGCTCATCAAAATCCAAAACAAGATTTTATCTTTCTAAAACACAAAATACATTTAACTTTTATATATCTAGTTAATGCAAGGCCTTAAAAGTTTTCAACTGCACAGGTTAGTCTGTTCTCAGAGTAGTTTTGAGGTCTTAACACAGCCATTTTGTCCATTTGTTATGACGAACCTTAAAGAGACATTCACTCTCATTAGTTGAAAACAACTTGACAATGTTATAAAAAAACTCCGAAAAAACTATCAAATGACAGACTACAGTATTCACAAACACAACATGTAAAACCAAAGACTACATGTAAGCAATACGAATCAAATAAAACTGAAGATGATCTCAGGTGCTCTGGATGGGATGGCAGATCCTGCTCCATATGCACCTTATATCGTTTTATGTTTAAACTTAAAATGTGTTGGCGTAATCGTCATATTTTGTACATTATTTTAATTTATTTATTTGATATAATTGCATGCACATGTAAAGTGTAAAAACAATATCTGATACAAAAGTCATGCATATCGATTTTGATGCGTTCGAAATTTATCTAGAAATAGCCTATCTTAGTTTTCTTGTTTGAATTGTTACACATTTGTCATTTTGATGTCTTTTATAGCTTAGTACTTGTGTGTGGTGTGGGATTTGCTTTTTGTAGAAGGCAGTACGGTGACATATTATATAGTCGTTAACTTCTAAGTTATTTTGTCTTTGGTAGAGAGTTCTCTTATTGAGAATCATAATACATTTTCTTCTTTTATATCATAATCGATATTGGTAAACTTCCTTATTTGCTGTTTTAGATTTATTGATTAATTGATTGTTGGTGTTGAACGCCACTTTTGATATATTGTGGCGGCAATTTTTCTTGGTGGAGGTAGCCGGAATACCGTGAGAGAACAAGCGACCTACGAAAAGAAAACTGGCAATCCGAGGCATGTGTTGACAACGAAATACAAAAATGCTTATTTAAATCTTGTGAAACAAAACAACACGGGATATCTGCACAAACAAAAGATATCCAAATAATAAAAGCATAAAGTTTTCAATAAATAATCGTTTTCGTAAAATTGTCATTGAATTCTATAATTTTGAATTTTACAGGATAAGATCTTAATAAGTTTTCATATAATTAATTTTTCTATGTTTTTATGGTGTGTGACCAATTTAATCATGTTCTTAATTATCTTGTGTCTTGGTATTATTTTGAAACCAATGCTATAATTACCAAGAAGACCAATGAATCACTCCTATATATCTTACATTTAGGTTACAATAAAGAAAGGTACCATGCTCGAGTATTGAGTGAACTATACTGATACTGCGATATATCATAATCAAAACTGCGATATATCATAATCAAATTTACTTAAAATATCATCTTCATAATTTAAGTAGTTTAATTTAGTAAATGCGTACATGAAAATGTAAACTAACATGCGTAGTACAAACTTAACAGACAGGTTTGCCAACTCATCCTCCGTTTCCTTAAACATTTCCTACCTCGTGCTATATACTGATAAAAGTCTAATTCATATAAACTTATAGAATCTACTGAAGGCGAATGATAAAAAAAACATAAATAACTGTGTCTGGAATCTTTATCGTTATCGTGTCGAGGAATAACAGAATTGAGGAAAAACATAACCGGTAAGTTGCATTTTACTATTTTATTTCTTGTTGGCTTGTCTTATGTAACTGTGTATCAGAATTCAAAGTGTGTTAGTTTAAAAATCTTTATTTCGAAAAATAATCACATAACATTATATTACACATTTATGAAATAAATGTTTATGATTCATAAACAAGCAAAGTTAATTTAACATGATGGGGACATTTTATAACAAGATGCAATGTGCACAAAAATCTCGATATTTTTGGTTTACTTTTCATTTTGTAATATTCTTCACATAAGCCTTCTTAAATTACATATTATGCTAATTTGATATAAATGTAACTGCCTGCTACCGATTTGTTAAGAGGACTCGTATTACAAATGAATGTCTCTTTTGTCTTTATTTCTAGATACATTTGTTTGCTCATAATCATCGCTGAAGAAGATTAAAACAATTAAATGTTGCCTCTTGAAATGCATTTCTTTGTGGTTTTCAACACTTGAATATGTTTATTCTGATTTAGTAAAAATAAAACGAGAACAAATATTTGGTAAAACTTTGATAATTCTCATTGATTTTGCTAGCCCTGGGATTAGCAGATTTGTATTGTGTGTTTGGAATACATATGGTATCGATAGGGATAAAGGGGTTGTACATGTACTCATATGAATCCGGTCTTACCCACCTCATTCTCTGCCTACACCAATCTGAACGAGGTGATATTCATGTTATGTTGTGTGTACGTCCATATTGTCAAAGGGATCGGCTGTCTGTATTTGTTTCGTCCGTTGTGATAGTTTTCAATTCTGTTTAAAGATTTTAATTTTCAAGAATTTAAATGTCAACTCATGAAGCAATTTAGGTGTATAGATTTACGAAAAACAAATGTAGATGTCAAAGACCATACAATGCCTTATACCATACACATTCTCTTCCTTTTGTTGCCGGTGGATATGTCTTATTTGCGATCTTAATTACATTTCCTCACTTTTATATATCAATATTGGGATTAGTCGATTGATTGATTGATTGGTGTTACTCCGCATGAATGAGAAAAATCTATATTGCGGCGATATGTTTGTGCTGTTAATATTAAAGAATTAAGTTACACTATGAATTCTTGAAAATGCACATTTCAAAAATTATTCGACAGTGAAACAACTCTAAATTATATTTGACTTACGAATAGTTTGTAAGAAAGATTTCTTGATTGAAACAACATTACTTGTTCAGAATAATGTATAATATTATGCCTCATAACCTTGGGAATCGTAACCCTGGTGGACTATTGTTGTACTACAAAATGTAATCCGATTAAATATATCGGGTCACGTCTGTTAGTTTGTTAAACTGTATCATAATGCATAACAACAGAAATCGTGAAATGAATGGACATGGCTGTCCTCGTAATAGATGTATTTTCATATTATTTTCCATTGTTATTTATCATCTGTCCACTGATTAACTGAGAAGGGTAAAACTTGAAAAATTTATTATAGTAAGCTTATCAATTGGGGACTGAGAGTAATACTTACGTTTAGGAATATGGTTGTTGTATCAATATTATACATTTATTTCCCGTGCTTGAGGGAGGAATGAAGATTTGTTCACCCAAGAACAATCATATTTCACGAGGGCATCTCCGAGGAAATATAACTTTCGAGGGTGAACATATCTTCATATCTCCCTAATCCAATGAAAATGAATGTTTTATTTCACTGCCTATACATTTTTTTTACTTCTGAACATAAGATATTAGTTTACATAATTGTTTTCGTATCCGTTTTTTTTTGTATAACTAAACACAACATACACAATGATAATCAGTACCGATTAAAAGTTAATTATTCATTTATTTCTGTTTGTTTTTAGATCTGAAATAATTTTTAAAAACGAAATTACTATACTATCTTTAAAAAATAGATCAAAAGTTTTAATACATTAACCTTGGGTAACGTCGCACAAGGCAATCCCGCCGTTCAGAGGGAATATGATACTCAGAAGGGAATCTGAAGTTTTGTTCGACGTCACGTGGCCATGGGATAGTTTCAACCAATCAAATGTTGATTTTGCTATCAAAATCAACATGCAGTGGAATAATAACGATTGTTTCCCAGTTTTTTCTTATAAACGTAACGGTTGACTTGCCACGGCGTACATACAAATGTCACCTAATCTGCTGCCGGTCCTGTAGTAAAACCTTTGCTAAAGTGGGGCGTTCGTTTGGCTCTACGGGATGTAAAATTCGCAGCCACTTTCAGTCTGATTGGGGATGCTAAATCCGAAGCCTAGTATAGAGCAAATAACACGCTCCTTTGTAAGTCAAACACTCCTTGGAACAACTCCTTGGGAGTCCTAAGGAGGCCTTTTCTAAAGGCTTAAATACCCCTATCCCATACCCAGTGACAGCTAAAATTTCCCTGACTCCATTGTAGAATCTACCTATAGTTAATCAATGTTAAATGTGTTTTCGTCCTGAATGTGCGTAAAACAAATGCCACTGGATGCTAAGCAAGGAACAATCAATCAATCAACCAATCAAAGAAAAAGGTACAATGTATGAGGCAGTCCGGTAATTGGAAGTCCAAAATGTAAAAGGGAATGTACCTAGTCTTGCTGGTTTGTTTTAAATTATATAAAGCTCTTTCTCAGTAACTACCTGGTCGAACTGAATATATTGGTTATACATTACAATTAAATCTTGAGCATTCTACATTTCCTATTTTTATAGACTTACGTTAACCTATAATGCATTATTAACTTAGACATCACATTTCCATTCGTCAACTTGATATTTATTGCCAAAGTTTATTTCCTGATGTGTCTTTCAATCAGTGAAAACACTCATTAACTCGTGTTAAAATGTTTGATCTTCGTCTGAATATTTTTCTGTCCGTTGACTATCCAGCAATAAACTTCACGTGTCCATGAAATGCATTGAGATATCAATATAAATTTGACAAAAAGTTGTAATGTATTTGGGGACAAGATGACTTACTAGAGCAACTGTTCTATTAAAATAAGCATGATAAGCTCATACAACATCTTATATCTATGATAAGCATAATTGTACTAAAATATATAAAAGAAACTGTATAACATGCAAATTACTATTATATCATTATTTCAGACTGATTAAACTGTGATAACAATGGTTAGAAATATATTGAATTTCTGTTGTCTTTCTGTCATCATCCTGTTGGCATCACATTGTTCCTGTTGTAAGTTTTATTATTTGACGTTTGACATAGATACATTCTATTATTCCGTATTGTTAAAATTTTAATAGGGTTTTCTGTATGAATTGGATGTTGAACAAAAAGCCATATTCACCTGCTGAAAACGTATATTCACCACGCAACACGTCGCGTGCTTTTACGTGTATAATAACAGTTAAATGTATGACGTACAATTTGGTTTGGTAAATAACTGTTATTGAATACATATTTTCTCTCCAGGGTACATGGAATAAAACAATTACTGTCTTTTGTTTCGGTAAAAATGTTGTTTAATTGACTTTTGAAAAAAAACATGTGGAATTCACTTCTGCCGTTGGCCTCAGTGAATTTCAGTTTTTTCAAAGGGTAAAAACCGCATATTTACCTCATCAAAAGACAGTGATTGTATAGTATTAATTTTACAAGTATTTTTCTAATGTTATTTTTTCTACATTGTTATACGAAACGTGATGTTTCTCACATTAAAATCCATTTTTCCATTATTTCAGTGTAGGCATATCTCACTTCTAACTTCATATTTCTGTCAGTTAAATCTGTCAGTTATAGTAAAATGGTAAGGATAAAGATTTAAGTAATTTATAAAGAGATGGAGAGAGAAGGAATGAAATAAATTGCGTAGTAGAAGTAGCCTGGATACTGTTTCATTGGGGTTGTGGTGTTTATAGAAATGGAGGAATACAAATATAATGTGTTTGTTATAAAGGATTTTAACGACTGACCGTGATTGGACTAGAATAAGATTAATGTTTCTTCACGGTTTAAACTATTTCATCGAATGATATGCATCACGGTCACGCTACTCTTTGAAATGAAAATAACACTTTATAAAAGTGCGTTCATGGCGCTATTCTTTAAATTTCCAATTTCCTGAATGTATAGTTTATGGAACTTATAATTCCTCTAAATCAATTAAATCGAAAAAGAGTATTTCGTGTTTAATAATAAGCGATTAAATATAAAGAAATGAGACATTTTCGCGATTTTTCATAATATATGAAAAGCCGGGTGTATAATATAGTATTCAAACATGCATGTGTACTTGTAGACAAATATGGCATGTAAACATACTTTTCTTCCTTCATTGCAAACCCGGATGTGATTGGCGAATTATATATAATTTGATTTTGACAGCTGAACGTGTAGTACATTTTGACAGAAGTCGACACAAAATAATAATATTTAACACATGTTAATGAATCTTAGTCTGGACATGCATTTAGATGTCTTTACTATGATATGTGACCATTTTAAATACCAAGTTTTAGAAAAGGTGAATCAAAATGTTCTAAAACTACTAACACAATATACGTAGCAGTATTCAATGCCTTTTCAGACAATAAGTTCCAAAACCTGACCATCCATTTGATCTGGACAATGCAGGGTATGCAATTGCAGGCTATGTTGATTCTGGAGTTAAAGAAGGATCTAAAGTTCGAATTAAACCTGTTGAAGGCCACCAGTTCTTAGAAGACGGAGAGGTTGTGAAATACCTACAAGTAAAAGTTCGATCAGGAAAATTAACAGGGTTAGGTTTTGTGTTAAATGAAAATTGTCAATCTATTATTTTAAGTATTTTCTTAAAATTATTTTTTTAAATTAAACATAATTAATGTTCGGTTATGGTAGACAAATGATATCAATGAAATATTGACTTAACACTCGGTTACGAATCTCGGGCAATTCACCTATAGAATGGCACAGTACCACAAAAGTTAACCTTTAAACCAGCATTGTAGAGTTGATGCACAAAGCCAAATCAACACTGACAAGAAATAAATGAAAATGACCACTAAAACCCAAAACATTTTAAAAGTCACTTTGAAGGAATACACCACTAATTCATGGCCCCATTGCTTTCTATGCTTAATTGCTCAATTTCAAGCAGGCACAGCTCTTTTGTTTTAAATTCAAATGAAGTGACAATCTTTGCATGTCAAATCAACACTTTATGGTGTCTTGTACTGATAAATCAACATACACTTTATGGTGTCATGTACTGATAAATCAACATTAGTTATTCTATAAATAATTCTTAAAAGTAATACCATAGTATGCTGATAAAGACCACTTAATTAGCTTCAACGTAGTAATATTTCATAATCCCATGAGGATCGCTGTTTTAGAGAGTATCATAATATAATAACCTGACACGTCTGGTCTGTGTTTTGTTAGATTTTGTACTGCTTTGTATCTATATGATGAGTTCCTCAATGTTCAACTGAAATTTTTAGTTTGTTAGTATGTTGTGCTGTTTCACCACTATTCTATCTTAGGGAGGGTTGAACGTTCACAAACATATTTTACCTCGGCATATTCTGTATGTGTCTGTCCAAATTTAGTAATCTGTTGTTTAGTGGCTGTCATTGGTACATGTTTGTCATATTTGTTTTTCTTCAATGGATTTTTTCTTCAGTTTAATAAAAATTCCTTTGTAGAACATGCGGACGAGCCGACAATGTATCCCTCATTCAACGGAGTTTTGTGAAACTAAGGTATCCAATACAAACAAGGTAAGTCCTAAGATTTGCTGTTCAATGTAATTGTCATTGAAGTAATAAGGACTTATGACTCGTCAACATTTTTCCTTGTCGAATGATATATTTGTGTATGTGGGGTACCTGGATGCTGATTTATTCCATTTATTTTGTAGTAGTACTCTTAACAAACACAGACAATTTCATTTGAAGCTTTGACCGCATGAACAACAATATATTTTATTTTGAAGAAATGTTTGACATTTCACAGCTTCTCTGTCTCTGAAAACGGACTTTGGTCGATCTTTCACAAACTTTTAACTGATAAATTGACGTTTCATCAGGGACCTGATTGTTTTGACTAATTCTGACAAAGTGTCTAATTCAACGTCTTCTCGTTTAGCCCATACTCTGGCGTAGTCCTAAATTGAATATATAACTATTTTAAAGTTATGGTTCTAATTGATATATGTGGGTTCTCTAATCTTAGGACCATGAATTATTACCTTTCGGAGACATTCATGTTGAATTATGTTTAGATCCCCAGTAATATCATTGTCAGATGGGCTGTAGATATAAGGCAGTCGGAATAGTCATATGTCAGAAGGTTTTATGTATTATTATAAATCAAGGTGCTACAATGCTTGCTTATAGTTAAATACTTTAGGTGCAATGGTTTTGATGTAACTGTAGGATTAAATAGGAACAAACTGATTTTGAACATAAAGTGGAATTCTAGATGTTACCTCCTTCTAATGAAAAGTGTTACTGATGTTGATTACATCTATTCCTTTATTTGAAAACTGAACTGGAAGGAATTTCTTTTCATCGTGTAAAGGTTACGATCTTACTGGTTTAAAAGACGGAAAAGAGCTACATCATAAATTATACTGACCAGCCTGTATATTGGAGAAATATATATATGCATTCTTTGTCAAATGCATAATCTCTCAAACGTTTTAAAAATTATCAGGCAGTGAATGATGAATAGTTCTTATGCAATGTTACCCTTGCGGATGATGAAATGTAATAGACAGTCATCAAAGCTCAAAGAGAGCGATCTAGATTTGGAAGATGTTTTACATTAGGCGGATGGTAATGTTTTTGCCAATGACTAGGCTTAATGTAGTATTAAATAAGCTCATTACATTTACATATCTGCAGGCTGGACTTGACAAATATCCTACTCCTTTGATTCTGTCATTGCAACCATATAGCAATGCAGTACCTAGTTCCCTTATATAGAGATTTTCACTATCTTTTCGGAAAGTAGTACTTAATATAGGGCTACTGGTCTGGTTATATATTTTCTCGATGATGCATCCTTTCATATACATAGAAGGATCATGGACCGGTTGATTAGAATGGTTATAAAGAACCCTTTTTGTGGATCTTTATTCCCAAACCGGTGTTGATTCATCCTCTAGTAAACAGATGCACTCAATTGAAGGACTAAATATGAAAAGATGTAGTGGTCATATATTGAACTAACTTTGTATTCATGAATAAATCAAAAGCCACCGAAAATTGACTTTAGCAGCCCTCAAATATAGGGTGATGTTAAGAAAACACTTTTCTTTTAAATATAGGCCAACTTCAAAATATTTTGCATAAATGATATAAAGACATGGCCGGTTATTTTGAATTGAAAGATGCCGACGCAATAGTCACCAGCCATTTGCTCAAATGACCTAAGTGCATTTGTTGTTATTGAGCGAAAGATGTTTTATAATCTGGGCACGCAACACATATTCACCAGTTTCCACTACCGCAAATTCAATTGTCAATCATTAAAAGCATAAAACAATTAAAGAATATGTGATAAATTATAACGTATTATCGCCAAATATTATTATTTTCGGTTATTGTTGGACGCAAGCTAAAGAACTATGGAGTTTTGCTGACCTTAACAGGTTCATGACATTGATAAACAATCAACTCAGAATTATGGAGCACGTGAAAAAGTGAATTAATAGAGCGATAATAATACAATTTGTTCATTCTTTCCCATTTGTTAATTAAACATGTCCTTAACATTTGTTAAATCATTTGACATATATGTGCACCTTCATTGCGTACATGGCATACAATATGGAAGTTCAACAAATAGGTCAAAATATTTGTTTTACAAATCTGGAGATATCGAGTACGAAGATGGACAAACAATTGTTTGATCAGAATTAACTACCCCAATTTGTGTATATTCACGAAAACTAGATATTGTATGTAAAACTATGACTGTAGGACTTGTTTGCAACCCAACTTTCAAAATAAGATGAATAAAAATAATTACTTAAATCGACAAAGAGCTGTTCTAATATGATAGAATTGGGATCCAAGTTTCTATGTAATAATGATAACCAGATGCTCATTTAACATCGAAAACATAAAAGCAACAACAAAAAATCAATATAATATATTCCATTTTCTTGCTTTTGAATAACGTTAGTCCATAAAACGTTGGTCAGTTTGAGGATCATATATCGAGGTTGTTGTATTTCGTAAAAGAACAAACATAGTCTTATAATGTCTTTCCTAACACATGTATCATTAGTTGCGTCCTAATTATAAGTGCATAGCAAATCTACGCGCACGGTATTTTGTTGTGCAGTTTTAAATGAAGTTTCTCATAGAAAATAAAAAGAATATGTTTTATAAATTCCAGACGTCCGAAGCGCTTTTCTGGATTTACCTTCACAATTAACGTTAAAAGCAGAATATAATGTTTGTTATATATTTTTATTAAAAACTGAAACAAATTTACTCAGCTTACATCTGTAAATAATATTTTGGTCCTCTGTTGCTGAAAAATAAAAACGAAATGTATAATTTTAATAAATTGTACTATTTGGGTGATGTTTGGTTTTGGTCCTAAAATCAAGTCAAACTAACAAAAAATATATATATATAACTACTGCTTATGTGGTAACATCGTCTAATTTGTGTATATCACTCATGTCCACTCCAACAAGTAAGCTTTTATAAATATGGCTTTTGTTAGTCGAGAAATGCCTTTCCTTGTCGGCTTCATATACGGTGTAAACATGGTAAATTATATATTGTAGCGAGTAGTTGGTATACCTTGCATATCAGCTACGTTAGTACAGTACAAAATGCAAGTTATGCTATAGCTATCTATGTCCATTTTCTGGATAAAATTTATTCAATTGAAACTACTGTCGTCAAAACAAATGTAGCCGATTCTGGTCAAAGAGAGCAGGTCACTTTTATTTGCTAGGTTCGATGCAAATGTATTAATAAATAATCCCTTTTTAAAACAGATCGACAAAACGAAAACAATGTTAATCACTTTTGTTTTGAATTAAAGAATGGGACTATGAAAAAAAAAAAAAGCACATATTGCTTGATATGAGCGGCAAACCAATAATGTTGTCGGAATAATTACCTTCATCTTTTTCTGTTTACTCATTTTCGTTGCTCAACTGCAGATCAGGTCTGAGTTTGCAAGTAAGTTATGAACTTTCTTCCGTTTCCTGGTTGATATCGGAAGTTATAAATCGGAGTTCCCCTATTTGCTATAAATAGTTGTTTCAACATTAAAATACTTTAAATAAACATAACTACGAACTGAAAATTAAATCTGTTCCTATTAGACTGGGTGTTGTTTTACACAAGATTTTTATTCGGATGTAGAGATCATGTTTTAACTAGTATTTGTATAGCTTAAGTTAGTTTAATTATACACTTAAAACAGTAACTTATGCTGGTAGATAGTTCTCTTATTGAGAATCATACTACATTTTCTTCTGTTTATATCATAAGTCATATTGGTAATCTTACTTATTTGCTGATTTATTGATTAATTGATTGTTCATGTGCTGTTGGTATTGAACGCCACTTTTGATATATTGTGGCGGCAATTTTTCTTGGTGGAGGTAGCCGGAGTGCCGTGAGAGAACAAGCGATCTTCGAAAGGAAAACTGGCAATCATAGGCGTGTGTGTTGACAAGGAAATACGAAAATGCTTATCTAATTCTTGGGAAACAAAAAAAACACGGGATATTTACACAAACAAAAGATATTCAAATAATATTTAAAGCATAAAGTTTTCAATGAATAATAGTTTTCGTAAAATTGTCATTGAATTCTATAATTTTAAATTTTACTGGATAAGATCTAAATACATTTTCTATGTTTTTATGGTGTGTGACCAATTTAACTATGTTCTTAATTAATTGTATCTTGGTATCTATATTTTGAAACCAATGCTATAATTACCAAGAGGACCAATAAATCATTCCTATATATCTTACATTTAGGTTACAATAAAGAAAGGTACCATGCTCGAGTATTGAGTGAACAATACTGATACTGCGATATATTATATTCAAATTTACTTAAAATATTATCTTCATAATTTAAGTAGTTTAATTAAGTAAATGCGTACATGTAAATGTAAAATAACATGCGTAGTACAAACTTAACAGACAGGTTTCAACTCATCCTCCGTTTCCTTAAACATTTCCTACCTCGTGATATATACTTATCCATATAGTTTAAAACTTATAGAATTTACTGAAGGCGAATGATGGAAAACATAAATAACTGTGTCTGGAATCTTTATCGTTATCGTGTCGAGGAGTATCATAATTTAGGGAAAAACATAATTGGTAAGTTGTATTTTACTATATAATTTTATTTCTTTTGGCTTGTCTTATGTAACTTCGTATCAAAGCTCATAGTGTGTTAGTTTAAACAATATTTATTTCAAAAATAATCACATACCATTATATTACACATTTATGAAATAAATGCTTAGGATTCATAAACAAGCAAAGTTGATTTAACATGATGGGAAATTATTATAACAAAAGGCAATGTGCACAAAAATCTCGCTAATTTTGGTTTACTTTTTAATTTTTGTAATATTCTTCACATTAGCTTTCTTAAATTACATTATATGCTAATTTGATATACATGTAACTGCCTGCTACCGATTTGTTAAGAGGACTCGTATTACAAATGAATGTCTCTTTTTGTCTTTATTTCTGGATACATTTGTGTACTCATAATCATCACTGAAGAAGATTAAAACAATTAAATGTTGCCTCCTGAAATGCATTTCTTTGTGGTTTTCAACACTTGAATATGTTTATTCTGATTTAGTAGAAATAAAACGAGAACAAATATTTGGTAAAACTTTGATAATTCTCTTTGATTTTGCTAACCCTGGGATTAGCAGATTTGTATTGTGTGTTTGGAATACATATGATATCGATAGGGATAAAGGGTTGTACAAGTACTCATATGAATCCGGTCTCACCCACCTCATTCTCTGCCTACACCAATCTGAACGAGGTGATGTTCATGTAATGTTGTGTGTACGTCCATATTGTCAAAGGGATCGGCTGTCTGTATTTGTTTCGTCCGTTGTGATATATTTCAATTCTGTTTAAAGATTTTAATTTTCAAGAATTTAAATGTCAACTCATAAAGCAATTTAGGTATATAGATTTACGAAAACAAATGTACATGTCAAAGACTATACAGTGCCTTATACCATACACATTCTCGTCCTTTTGATGCCGGTGGATATGTCTTATTTACGATCTTAATTACATTTCCTCACTTTTATATATCAATATTGCGATTAGTCGATTGATTGATTGATTGGTGTTACTCCGCATGAATGCAAAAAATCTATATTGCGGCGATATGTTTGTGCTGTTAATATTAAAGAATTAAGTTACACTATGAATTACTGAAAATGCACATTTCAAAAATTATTCGACAGTGAACCAACTCTAAATTATATTTGACTTACGAATAGTTTTGTAAGAAAGATTTCTTGATCGAAACAACATTACTTATTCATGATAATGTATAATATTATGCCTCATAACCTTGGGAATCGTAACCCTGGTGGAATATTGTTGTACTACAAAAATGAAATCCGATTAAATATAGCAGGTCACGTCTGTTAGTTTGATTTGTTAAACTGTATCATAATGCATAACAACAGAGATCGTGAAAATAATGGACATGACTGTCCTCGTAATATATGTATTTTCATATTATTTTCCATTGTTATTTATCATCTGTCCACTGATTAACTGAGAAGGGTAAAATTTGAAAAAATTATTATAGTAAGCTTATCAATTGAGGACTGAGAGTAAAACTTACGTTTAGGAATACGGTTGTTGTATCAATATTATACATTTATTTCCCGTGCCTGAGGAGAAATGAAGATTTGTTCACCCAAGAACAATCATATTTCACGAGGGTATCTCCCGAGGAAATATAACTTTCGAGGGTGAACATATCTTCATATCTCCTAAGCCAAGCAAAAAGAAATGAATGTCTGATTCCACTGCCTATACTTTTTTTAATTCTGAACATAAGATATTAGTTTACATAATTGTTTTCGTATCCGTTTTTTATAACTAAACACAACATACACAATGATAATCAGTACCGATTAAAAGTTAATTATTCATTTATTTCTGTTTGTTTTCAGATCTGAAATAATATTTAAAAACGAAATTACTGTACTATCTTTAAAAGAAATAGATCAAAAGTTTTAATACATTAACCGCGGGTAACATTGCACAAGGAAATCCCGACGTTCAGAGGAGAATATGATACTCAGAAGGGTAGCTTAAGTTTTGTTAAACGTCACGTGGGATAGTTTCAACCAATCAAATGTTGATTTCGCTATCAAAATCAACATGCAGTGGAATAATAACGATTGTCTCCCAGTTTTTCTTATAAACGTAACGGTTGACTTGCCACGGCGTACATACAAATGTCACCTAATCTGCTGCCGTTCCTTCGCTAAAGTGGAGCGTTCGTTTGGTTCTACGGGATGTAAAATTCGCAGCCACTTTCAGTCTGATTGGGGATGCTAAATCCGAAGACTAGTAAAGAGCAAACGACACGCTCTTTTGTAAGTCAAACAACTCCTTGAGAGTCCTAAGGAGGCCTTTTTAAAGGCTTTAATACCCTATCCCATACCCAGTGACAGCTAAAATTTCCTGACTTCATTGTAGAACCTACCTATAGTTAATCAATTTTAAATGTGTTTTCGTCCTGAATGTGCTTGAAACAAATACCACTGGATGCTAAGCAAGGAACAACCAATCAATCAATCAATCAAAGAAAAGATACAATGTATGAGGCAGTCCGGTAATGGGAAGTCCAAAATGTAAAAGGGAATGTACCTAGTCTTGCTGGTTTGTTTTAAATTATATAAAGCTCTTTCTCAGTAACTACTTGGTCGAACTTAATATATTGGTTATACATTACAATTAAATCTTGAGCATTCTACATTTCCTATTTTTATAGACTTACTTTAACCTATAATGCGTTATTAACTTAGACATTACATTTCCATTTGATAACTTGCCATTTAATTGCCAACGTTTATTTCCTGATTTGTCTTTCAATCAGTGAAAACACTCATTAACTCGTGTTAAAATGTTTGATCTTCGTCTGAATTTTCTGTCCGTTGACTATCCAGCAATAAACTTCACGTGTCCATGAAATGCATTGAGATATCAATATATATTTTACAAAAAGTTGTAATGTATTTTGGGACAAGATGACTTACTAGAGCAACTGTTCTATTAAAATAAGCATGATAAGCTCATACTATATCTTCTTATATCTATGATAAGCATAATTGTACTAAACTATATAAAAGAAACCGTATAACATACAAATTACTATTATATCATTATTTCAGACTGATTAAACTGTGATAACAATGGTTAGAAATATATTGAATTTCTGCTGTCTTTCTGTCATCATCCTGTTGGCATCACATTGTTCCTGTTGTAAGTTTCATTATTTGACGTTTGACATAGATACATTCTATTATTCCGTATTGTTAAAATTTTAATAGGGTTTTCTGTATGAATTGGATGTTGAATAAAAGGCATATTCACCTGCTGAAAAAGTGTATTCACCGCGCAACACGTCGCGTGCTTTTACGTGTATAATAACAGTTAAATGTATGACGTACAATTTGGTTTGGTAAATAACTGTCATTGAATACATATTTTTCTCTCTAGGAACATGGAATAAAACAATTACTGTCTTTTGTTTCGGTAAAAATGTTGTTTAATTGACTTTTGAAAAAAAAAAAACATGTGAAATTCACTTCTGCCGTTGGCCTCAGTGAATATCAGTTTTTGAAAGGGTAAAACCCCGCATATTTACCTCATCAAAAGACAGTGATTGTATAGTATTAATTTTACAAGTATTTTTTCTAATGTTATTTTTCTAAATTGTTATACGAAACGTGATGTTTCTCACATTAAAATCCATTTTCCATTATTTCAGTGTAGGCATATCTCACTTCTAACTTCATATTTCTGTCAGTTAAATCTGTCAGTTATAGTAAAATGATAAGGATATAGATTTAAGTAATTTATAAAGAGATGGAGAGAGAAGGAATGAAATAAATTGCGTAGTAGAAGTAGCCTGGATACTGTTTTGCTGGGGTTGTGGTGTTTATAGAAATGGAGGAATACCAATATAATGTGTTTGTTATAAAGGATTTTAACGACTGACCGTGATTGGACTAGAATAAGATTGATGTTACTTCACGGTTTAAACTATTTCATCGAATGATATGCATCACGGTCACGCTACTCTTTGAAATGAAAATAACACTTTATAAAAGTGCGTTCATGGCGCTATTCTTTAAATTTCCAATTTCTTGAATGTATAGTTTATGGAACTTTTAATTTCTCTAAATCAATTAAATCGAAAAAGAGTATTTCGTGTTTAATAATAAGCGATAATATATAAAGAAATGAGACATTTTCACGATTTTTCATAATATATGAAAAGCTGGGTGTATAATATAGTATTCAAACATGCATGTGTACTTGTAGACACATATGACATGTAAACATACTTTTCTTCCTTCATTGCAAACCCGGATGTGATCGGCGAATGATATATGATTTGATTTTTGACAGCTGAACGTGTAGTACATTTTGACAGAAGTCGACACAAAATAATAATATTTAACACATGTTTAATGAATCTTAGTCTGGACATGCATTTAGATGTCTTTACTATGATATGTGACCAAAGCATTTTAAATACCAAGTTTTAGAAAAGGTGAATCAAAATGTCCTAAAACTACCAACACAATATACATAGCAGTATTTAATGCCTTTTCAGACAATAAGTTCCAAAACCTGACCATCCATTTGATCTGGACAATGCAGGATATGCAATTGCAGGCTATGTTGATTCTGGAGTTAAAGAAGGATCTAAAGTTCGAGTTAAACCTGTTGAAGGCCACCAGTTCTTAGAAGACGGAGAGGTTGTGAAATACCTACAAGTAAAAGTTCGATCAGGAAACTTAACGGGGTAGGTTTTGTGTTAAATGAAAATTGTCAATCTATTATTTTAAGTATTTTTCTTAAAATTATTTTTTTAAAGAAATTAAACAAAATTAATGTTTGGTTATGGTAGAAAAATGATATCAATGAAATATTGACTTAACACTCGGTTACGAATCTCGGGCAATTCACCTATAGAATGGCACAGTACCACAAACGTTAACCTTTAAACCAGCATTGTAGAGTTGATGCACAAAGCCAAATCAACACTGACAAAAATAAATGAAAATGACCACTAAAACCCAAAACATTTAAAAAGAAACTTTAAAGGAAGTACACCACTAATTCATGGCCCCATTGCTTTGTATGCTAAATTGCTCAATTTCAAGCAGGCACAGCTCTTTTGTTTTAAATTCAAATGAAGTGACAATCTTTTCATGTCAAAGCAACACGTTATGGTGTCTTGCACTGAAAAATCAACATACCTTTAATGACATATAAGAAAGAACTGGTTCCCGGAACTTAGGATGTACCAAAACAGGTACTTCAGATCTGACAACAGGCAAAATGTACCCTCGTTTTAAAATTTGATGCAGTTTTTAATACTCCAAATTATGAGTCAAAAGTGTTCTACGATGATCACCAGTCATTCAGCTTTCATTTGATACCAAAATACCTAAATATTCTACATATCTTGAAAGTTACACTCATGCGAAGGAACTATTTTGTGTTAAATATGTACTACTTTCTGGTATGTGCTTTCTGGCCGGGCCCGAATTAGTGGTGTTACACCTAAAAGCCGGTACTAAATGGTATATACAAGTAAATGGAAAAACAAACCTCGGGAAAAAAACTATTGAAATTGAGAATTTGGTAACTTCTATTTATTAAAAAGACATTTACCAAACAGGAAATAAGATAATTGATGTCTTGAAAAACCAAAAGACAGCAATCGATTTATTCTAAATTTAAATGGATTTGCTGAAATTATACTTGCAGGATGAAGAATACGTATTAGAAAACATCAATGCCTTCAGGGTAGACGAAAAGGGTTACATCATAGTAAATAACACCGAAACATTCAACCACAAAAGGTCATTGAGTTTTATGTAAGTATTATAATATGTTAAAGAAAAACAAACTGTTTATTGATGCAGGAAAGGCAAGGTTAAGGTTGATATATTCATATATATACAATGAAAAAAGATGCTAGAAGACAGCTGTGCGTAAAACAAAATCAAATTCAAACCAGTTTCAACATTAGTACTTTACGTGTCATGATACTAAATAATAACAAAAGTAAGAGATAAAACAACATTACATGTGTAGTTGTAAACGTCCAGAAACCATGCATATTGTCGATATTTATTTATTTATATTAAAAAGGAGATGTGGTATGTTACCAATGAGACAACGTTTTCTGCACCAAATGAAAACAATTACAACGAGGAAACAAACGGACTGAAATATTTACAAACCAATTTAATATATATATATATAGCAACAATCGACAACCACTGAGTTGCAGGCTCCTTACGTGGCGGGGTTAAACATCTTTTCAGCCGCCCAATCCTCACTTGACCTGTGATATTTTCTTTATTTATCTATATTGGTTTTTTACTACATGTAAATTATATATACAGTCGTATTCCTTATCCATCATCTAAAAAGTAAGTAGCTGCTAAAGGAGAAAACCATGTTATAATTCAACTTTGTATTTTATTTAGGTTGTCATGTTCAGACTTGCTGATGTAGTTTCGGATCCAGTACCGTTTATTGTTGGTGTCCTTTAGACATTACAACCATTTTTTCTTCAATCAAAATATATTTTTAATGAAATATACTGTGAACTAAACACTGGTTTGTAACCAATATTCTGTCATTGGTATTCATTCATCCATTTCAGTTTACATACTTAGATAGTTTGCAGGTAATATTAAATCCTGTATAATAGAAATGTTCTTATAAAAAGAAGATGTGTTATGATTGCCAATGAGACAACTCTCCACAAGAGACCAAAGGACAAAGAAATTAACAGCTTTAGGTCACCGTACGGCCTTCAACCATGAGCAAAGCACATACCGCATAGTCAGCTATAAAGGCCCCGCAATCACAAATTCAAACAATTCAAACGAGAAAACTAACGGCCTAATTAATGTAAAAAAAAAAATGAACCAAAACAAATATGTAACACAGCAACAAACGACACCCATTGAATTACAGGCTCCTTAATTGGGACAGGCACATACATACAGAATGTGGCGGGGTTAAACATGTTAGCGGGATCCCAACCCTCCCTAACTATATAACCTGGGACAATGGTTTAACAGTACAACATAAGAACGAACTATAAAAATCAGTTGAAAAGGGCTTAACTCATCAGATGGATACAAATAGAAATACATATAACAAAACACGAGAACGTGACCGAGTACTTGTACGTCCCATAAAAAAAAAACACTAAGTAAAGATCTGAGAGTACTCGCAGCTACCGACAGCTAGTTCAAAGCCAATAACAACTAATGTAAGAAAAATCATGCATCTAAGACTTAATATCAATCAGTACACATCCAACATCCAATGGATTTAGTTTAAAGACGTAATAAACAGTTAGAGAAACATTACCTTGTGCAATGCCAAGATACAGGAGTCGACAGACTGTAGATCCATGAAAGTGCATATGTATATAACAATAATATTTAGTTTGCTTTTAATTTACTGATAACAAAATCAATATTAATATAATCAATAAAACAATATTCAAAGATCTAATGACAGTGTTGAATGAGTAACCTTTTAGAATAAGTGTATTTAAACATGTTAAAGGATCGCTAAGTTTACCAGGATCGTTTCTAAATTTCCGGACACGGTAAACAACATCTCCGTAAAATGAGGATGTGCTATCCCGTTTGAAATACGTTTTCTACAGTTACAACTGTACTTTAAAACCAAATCTTTATACATATGGAAGATTTTAGTAAAAGTTTAAAGTAATTTGTGGTAACAAAATCCCTGACTTAATAATTTACCAGTAATATATAAATTACATGTACGTTCGTTAAAATCTAAAATGTCGTAACAGACACGGGCATAGCAAACGAGTTGTGAAATACAAAAACCGTAAGCATGGTAAGGTGGTGCCAAAGGAAAATCACCGTCCAAAAAGGAGAATTAACAATAGGTAACGAAAAACTTTTGTCGTAAATTTTAGTGTGGAGATCCCATGTAAAACTGAAATATCTAAATCTAGGAACGGACAGTTATAAGGGTTTATATTTGATTTATTTGAAGTAAGTTCCTTTCGGTAGTATATTTAGAAAATTCTTGTTTATTTAACGAAAAATATCATCAACATAACTGTAAGTGTTGTTGAATTTATCAATCAAATGCAATTTAGACGGGTCTTTACTGAGTTTGATTATAAACTGTAATTGATAACAGTACAAAAACAAGTCTGCTATTAAAGGGAATCAATTAGTGCCCATAGGAATACCTATAATCTGTCGATAAACTTTGTTGCCGAAGCGTTCATAAATATTATCAAGGAAAAATTAACAGCTTCAATCATCGCATTACACCTCCAGTAAGTATATCTAGCATATTTACCTTTCTCATTATAGAAGAAGACTTTAAATGAGTTGCAGCAAATAAATTTGCATACAGATTTACCAAACGACCATTTCATTAAATAGGAAAACTTTTGTTTAATAAGAAGTGTGGAAGTGTAGTGTAAAAGTTGAAAAATCAAAACTGTAAACAGAATCAAATGGACCATCGAAAGCACGTAATTTATCTAAAACATCCAAAGAATTTTTACACTCAAAATATTTAATTCCACTATTTTCTTATATTTTATTACAAAAGTTTATGATAAGTTCTTTGAAAGCAGTTAAGGTACTTTTAAAAGCACTGAAAGATTAGTTGTAGAACACTTACTTGAGGCCGAGATGAAACGATAGTTTACTTGTGTTTTGTGTAGTTTTGGTAACCAATACATAGCAGGGACCTTCAAATGTTCAGAAGAGGCCTTAGTCTCTGATGTAGTTATGATATGTTTGTTTACTATATGACTCTCTGTGAAGTGAAAGGACTTGAATGTAGATGAATTTAAAATTTCATTCTTAAGAACGTCCGTGTAGTATTTACGGCATACCACCACCACATTGCTGGCTGCTTTGTCGGCTGGTACAAACACAAACCGCTTTCAAAATTCCTAAAGTTTATTTCTTTTTCTGGAAATAGGCGTATTGTGTACTCTTTCATTTTATCTCTGAATTATATTCAAAATGTGATATTCCACAAAGTTCGAATATCCACAACATTCATACATTTTTTCATCACATTTTTCCCGTTTACATCAATTTTTACAAAACTAGGAAAGAGCGTCTTTTGTATGTTTTTCTGTTTGCCATGGATTGGTCTACTAACATGATACAACAATTGTAGATACTAAGAAACATATAAAAACAAGATGTGGTATGAATACCATTGAGACAACTCTGCACAAGAGACCAAATGACACTGAAATTAACAACTGTAGGTCACGGCCTTCAAAAACAATGAGCAAAGCCCATTCCGTATAGTCAGCAATAAAAGCCCTAAAATGACAAATGTAAACCAGGGTTCTTTTAAACTTATGAAGGTGTTTTCCATTTAAATATATGCGGTCAATAACATTTCTTAACGCTTTATTGTATTACATATGCTCCCATAACACAATGGAAACTGATAATCCTCATGTCTTGCAATGATTTTTGGGCGGCAGACAAATAGACTTTGCCACTAAAGGATATCTATAAGACGTTGTCATACAAATGTATATATTAGTGAACCGTTATGGTCTACCTTATGTGTGTTGTCTTGACAAACGACGTTGTAAACTTACTCCCGCAATCACGTATTAACGATTACTGGAAGAATTATTGTTCTTATCTATGCTGTGAGTGGGTGATTTAAGTTTGTATAATGTGGAGAAAAATCATTAGTAAAACAAACATGACAAAGGAAAAAAGGAAATGGTCAAAGGAACCAACACCTTCTGGTGGTACAGGCTTGTATAGTAATCAGGACTGATGCAGAAATATGATGCATTTTGCTTAAAACCATATAAATACAAACTGTACAAAACAACAACATTGTGACGGTAAGAATTATTTTATTGTAGTTGACATTTTCACTACTTAAGAGTGGCGTCGTCATGAAAATATACAGATGGAAACAAACACTGAACTTCATTAAATGAGGTAATAGGGCCAAGTAAGCTTGTGTCATCACTTTGTGTCCATGATCTGTCGTCTTTCACTTCTACAAAATCTTTTCTCAAACTACTATGCCAAATTTAACCAAACTTGGCCAGAATCATGATTAGGAATCTAATGTAAATAATGTGTCCGATGACCCTGCCTCCAAACCAACATAGCCAATATGGCTAAAAATAGAACATATGGGTAAAATGAAAGTTTTGACTATTATATTGAAAACCATTATTAATAGGGAAAATCTGACAGCGACAGAAAACAAATTGCTCAATATTCTTAAACAAGAATTTTTTAAAAGTTCAACAAATGCATTATGATTTGAATTCCTATTTCAACCGAAGTGACCTACTTTGTTTTTTTTTTTTTTTTTTTATCATAATAATGTTTTGCCATGATTACTTTTATTGGGAATGTCAATTTGATCATAAACCCTTTATTACAATTTTATAAAACTTTCTCACATTCGTGGATTATGGTTATCGTTGTTTGAGCTTTGCTGGTACTAGCTCTGGAGATTATCATGATTATTTTTATTGATGACTTTGTCCCTGAATTGTACAGAAATAGTAAATCCAAACGTAAAAAAACTTTACAGAACTGTTGCCTTTTTGCAAATATGAAAACTGTACCAGGAATCATCCCAAGAGTGACAGGAAATAGAAATATTGTCATTATGGACTTCTTCCGAATGGCAGTAACATTCATACCAAAGTGGATTCGTTTGGCTGGTAAGAATGCGGACGTTGAATTATATATTTTTATAAAAGAGTGCTACGATATACACGTTGAATAGCCTAGACACAACTCTTTGCGGTATCATAGGCGGACTGTTGCGGGGCTACATATAGCCCTTCTAGACCTTGTGGTTTCATCTCAGGTTTAGTTTTGGTGAAGTGCTGCTTCCCAACATGTTGAATAGCCTAGCAACAACTCTTTAATCATCATTGGCGGCCTCTTGCGAGGTTAAATTTCTGTCCCTCCAGGCCATTTGATTTCATCCCTGGTTTATTGTGGGTAGAGTGGTGCTTCTCAAAATGTAGGTGCTTCGTAGAGTTTAAGGAATGTTGAATAGCTTAACAACAGCTCTTTGAGGTAGCATGAGCGGCCTGTTGCGAAGCCAAACTTATGTCCCTCCTGACAATTTGATTTCATCTCTGGTTAAGTGTGGGTGGAATGGTGCTTCGTAGCATTTTTGAAAATTTTGTAGAACTAGTGTTTTGTAACGGTGTTAGTCTTTATTGGAAAGAGATGGTTTTAATTTCCCAATTGATATTTTCTTTTATAAATATCAACAATGTTTCTTCCTATCTACTACACGTGTCAATAAAAACAGCTTTTCATCAAGTTAATATTGTTCCTAATGTCTTAACTACTGTCAGTAACACCCCGTCAGATGAAAAAAGTTGTCAAAATTAAAGTACAATAGATGTCTATGCAAGCTTATATTAAATAATCAATAAATTCAAAATGATTACAATTTCAATTTTATTTTCAACCAATGATGTTGACGCCTGCATTCATCTCTTCTTCCTCACATATGAATAAATCATGGTCGTCACAATCTACATCATGCCATCGATAATGATCTTTTGCATAAAGAAAAACGCAGTGCTCATCGTTGCCTTGGTGATCTGGCTGATTATCACCCCAATTTGTAAAGTTAGGTGATGTAGCGCTTTGCACCTATTCCCATTCATCCAGAGCCGCCTCGTCAGTTAGGCCAATGAAATAATTATAATAGTTGTCTGTGAAAAATAATTATGAATGAATATAAATTTCTTTAAGCAAAATAAAAGGTGTTATATTTGCTGAATCAGTAATGGTATTTATCAGTAAACCTGATCTTACAGATATCAACCAAGAATATCAAACAATGTAAACAAGATGAATGATGTACAGTGACCAAACCGCTTCTGTTTACAAAAAAAAACAATGTAACATCTTTAAGTTAGAGCGCATGTTTTATTTTTGATTAGCAATTCATATTATTATCTAGTCGAACTTAGTAAACACATCTTTAATTATTTCAATGATTGCTATCTCACCGGGAAAAACAATATATGTATCTTCTCGAATTTTGAAGGACCGGGTGGATTCTTATAATTCCATAACCGAACACAACTTGATGTATTTATTTTCAAAATTGGTTCAAGAATATGACCCTATTTTAGTTTTAGAACGAATTCGTTTACTGATATAATTTAGGAATACAAGTCGTGATTTGAGTCATGATATAGATTAAGTTACACGACCCGAAGAAAACTCAGTAACTTAAACAATATCTAACTCAAATATTAAGCTTTTAAATAAAATAAAAAACCCAGTTGTTAAATAGAAATAGGCAAATAGTTGTGTTTAGTTGTAGACCAGTACATTCGCAGAATAAACAAATTACCATTTGCATGCCTTAATCGTGCGTTGTCCTGTAAAATTTGTTTGTTTCAGTATCTAGTATTTCTGCTAAATGTCCCCCAAAACACGGCATCGAAACTGAAATAAAAATGTATAACTTATGTGGTGTTGTTATTGTCTCTTTGAAATATTCCCCATTTCAATTCTCAATTTTATTAACACTTATTTTAGTCCTAGCTGATCATTTTGATCCTAACCCTAGATGTTGTCGTTTGTCAGTTCAAAATTGTTCAGACGTAAAGGAAGATCTGGATGGGGTTTACAATGACAAAAATAATGGTCAAACTGTGCAGAATAAATGGCCCATAAATACCGAATAGAGATGATGATGATGAATGGCTGCTTAACATCCAGCGGAAAATTAATATGCATATTCATGAAGAGAACATGTTTATGTAATATGAATATTAACCCTGATTTGTACTAGACCGACACGCTGAGTCGGATTTTTAACGTGCTAGTTCACAAGTTCACAGTCTGCCGGAAGACATGTAACCTTACTCGGACACATTATTCTGACTTCGAGTCGACCAGTGTTAAAGTTTGCTCTTACCTTTGAATGCCGCGTGCTTAGCGGAGAAACAGTAAATACCAATTTTAAAGTATTTGGTTTAACCCAAGCAATCTATAACGCAGTAGAAACGTGACAAATTTTTAATTCAAACCATCTAAAACACATGTAAAAATAGATTACCTCATTGAAATACCTTTCCAGTCTATAAATGTATTTTATATGGATTATTGTATACAGACATTGCCTAAAATTCCTATCAAGTTTTTATTAATGTGTCTTTCAACAAAATAGCCGTTTCAAATTGGTAATAAGGATTTCTGTTGTGAAGAGAAAGATTACCGCCATTTCTACTTAAGAAAATGCCTGTACCAAGTCAGGAATATGACAGTTGTTGTCCATTCGTTTGATGTGTTTGAGCTTTTGATTTTGTCATTTGATTATGGACTTCCGTTTTGAATTTTCTTGGAGTTCAGTATTTTTATGTTTTACTTTTTCTTTTCACATGATTGTTATCATTGAACCGTAAGAACGCAAACACGTTTTTAATTTTGTTCTTGGTAAATTATCAGTCCGTCTTTATCATTCGGAACCAGTGCGTTACCTCTGCATTTGTCCAACTTTCCACTTCTGTAGCAAACATATAACATCTATCCCGGAAGTGCATCCAACCATGTCGGCATCCTTCATCCACTAAAACTGAATAAGAGGGATGTTTATTTAAAGGTAAAGTTTCAAATGCAAATTAAATATATAAGAGCTAGGAGAATTCAAATTAAATAAGAATGTCGAAATTTACAATATATATTACAATAATAAAAATGCTGAATGTTTGTTCATTATACCTTCAATCAATTTGTCCAAAATGATTGCAAAGCTGCAAGATTGAATATTAAGAGATAATTTAAATGGACGTTTAAATAGACATTTAATAAATGTTTGATATAACAGTGGTTTGATTTACAATTATTCTCCTTGCATTCTTCTCACATTAAACTCTACACTCAAATTCAATCACTTGCTTACCAGGGATAATTGCATACCCAGAAGCTAAAAGTCAAAAGTGACATCTAAAACCTAGGATCAGCATAGCATGAAACAGTGGTATTTTTATTAACTAAATCACTTATCAACCAAAAATGTCAACAACAAAACCACGAAACTGAACAAACGAACTGTATTATTACATTAATCTACGATCTGCAAATATCTCCTTAAACGATTTTTACTCTAATATCATTATCAACTCATTAGATTTGTGTACAATTTGATAGAAATTTCTACTGATGTTTAACTTACGTGCAGATGAAAATGAGAAAGCACAGAGCCTTATAAATCTAAATAACAAAGATAACCGCAATATGAATAAGTTCAATATATTGTATTACAAACAACACAGAATTAGATCACCTAAGCTGAAACACCTGACATTAGAGATAGTTATCAAACCTTTGAGATGGAAAGTCCTTGAACTTGTGACACTGGGTATTGTCTTATTATAACAACATCTTATGGCTAAAAATGTATTGCTGATTAAACTATGTGGTCTTAATGTTTACCAACGTATCTAATATGTACTATACATGGTTTACATTATTCTATTGTTTTAATCACAATATTTACTTTCATACAAGGATTAATAATAATTTTACGCAAACACCCAGTATGTTTCTATGTCTCTCTACAATTTCAAAACATGCTTCGAATATGTATACGGGATTCAAGCTCAATGACGATTTACTCGTTTTGACAAATAAAATGTAAATATTAGTTTTATAACATTTTGAATTTATATTGTCAATTTCATATAACACACAAAGCTGACTGGATTAAATAAGTATGGTGTCCTGGACTTATCCCGTCCAACAACAAGACGTATGCATAGATGGCATCAGTTTAACTGTGCGAGATGAATGACTATTCAGTTACGTTCACTAGAAATAGGGAAGTTTAATCGGAAACCTAGTGTAAAGAGGATACCAGGCTTTCTGACTTTAAAGAAACCTTGCATTAAATAAAGATGTTTGCTACTCTGTTTAAAAAAACTTTTATAAGTCTGTTATAAATTGAAAGTATATACACAAGGAAATTTGAAAATAAATAGATAAATGATAGGTCCGTGTACTTGGATTTAAGATATAATCAATACAAATTTTGGCGGGAAGTTATTCTCTCTAGATTTTTCGTACATTCAACATTGGCAACGTTTTCGTTTGAAAAATATGAAAAATAACAAGGATCTATACGATTTTATAAATGGCTTATTCAACTATATGTAATAAAAGAACGGATTAGTGGGTCAAATTTTATTGACACTACATGGATAATATAAGAGGATTCCGAATATCTGACTTAGATTGAAAAACTAGAGTAGCGAACAGTTTACCTTAGTTAAATGTCATACCGAGTTAATCAATTTAGAAAATACAAATCAAGGTCATAAAGAAACTTGAGGAATAAATTCTAGAGAGGGTAAGTAATAGATCTTTTACCAGTCAATATTTCGGCACCTTTACCTTGGGCACCCCATTTTTTTTCTTCTTTTCAATATGTCTATTCTTACTTGCACTCATTTTGAAACTGTTTTTTTGTTTTTGTTTGTTTTTTTTTTTTTTTTTGGGGGATATTTATACAGACTTCATTTTAAAGTAGATATAGGAAGGTGTGGTATGAGTGACAATGAGACAACTCTCCATCCAAGTCACAATCTATAAAAGTAAACTATTACAGGTCAAGGTACGGTCTTCAACACGGAGCCTTGGCTCACACCGAACAGCAAGCTATAAAGGTCCCCAAAAAGTACTAGTGTAAAACCATTCAAACGGGAAAACCAACGGTCTAATCTATATAAAAACGAGAAACGAGAAACACTTTTGAACCACATAACGCGTATGTTTTCCAAAGACCAAAATTAGATTTTGGAGTAACGGATGATATTTTTTATGACTGAAAGTTATATTCGAGCTATTTTGACCATTATTTTGCGTTTCTAAGAATAATGAAGAACAGATAATGAGGTTTAAAGTATAAGAGGAACATCTAATTAAAAGTATACCATGCACCTTACACAATCTAGTTAATATAAAATACAAGGAGATGTGGTATGATACCCAATTAGCCAATTTGCTACCAAAGACCAACGAACAACGATATTAGCAAAACACTCACCGTATAATTAGCTATAAATGGCATCATGGTGCGAAAATATGAAACACTTACAAAGAGGAAAACTAGTGTCCTTATTTATACTAGAACAATAAACGAAAATGGATTATGGTAGAACGCAATCATTGACAATAACTGGATTACAAGCACGTGGCTTTTACAAGTGCATAATGAATTGAAATTGTTATAAACATGTTTGTGAAAGCTCAAATCAGTTGCAATTGGCTTGATTCATATAAAGAGTCATAGGCTATCTTGCAACGTATTAAAACAATCGAGTTTAAGTAGGGATCTTATTAGTTACATAGTGTGCTAGTGACCTAATACGATATATATGGGGTCAGTAAATCACATATGGGTTGAGAACTCTGACAAATTCAGAAATTTCCGTCTAGCTATTTGTTTTAGTTGAATTTCGACACAAAATGTTAAATAACAAGATTATAAAGTGTTGAATTATATTTGAAAAAATCCACGTGATACAGTTACTTTTGAATTTTAGCATATCAACAAATGAATATAATCTTGTAAACAACATCTTTTTGACTGCATTGCTCAAAACCAATCAATGCATATATTTCATGTATTAAATCATTTTATTTTCAACCAATGATACTTCCGCCTGAATTCACTTCTTCCTCCTCACATATAAAACAATTATGGTCGTCACAATCGGCGTCATGCCATCGATAATGATCGCGTGCATAAAATAAAACGCAGTGTTCATCGTTTCCATTGTGATCTTGTTGGTTACTTCAATCTGTAAAATTTGGTTTTGTACGCTTTCCACCCATTCCCGATCATTCAATGCGGCTTCGTCAGTCAGTCCGATGAAATAATTGTGGTTTTGATCTATAAATATAAATAACAAAAAGCACATCAGGCAGTTTAAAATATAGAGAAAATACCTCGTCTTAATTTATCAACTGCAGCGACGTCTGTCGGGAGATCTGGAAATTCAGGCATGGTATTATTAGAATGAATATCTAAAAACGAATATTTATTTTTGTTCTGATAAAGTATTAATAATGTTCAAAGTGAATAAGAAAGCAGTTCTTACTATACAAAAGTTTCACTATGTAATTCTAGGGCATAAATAGCACACTAAAAGATGTACACTAAAAACAGAATTTTATTCTGAGAAAACGGTAGACTCCTTCGTTTGTCACCTACTCTATTGAATCACAAAAGCACAATATTATTTAGGTTATTGTTTTTTTTACTACTTTAAGTCTTTGTTATACCTGTTTATAAAGAGGACAATGCGTTGCGATATTGAAACGTCACTTTTGGGATGTTCTGATTGCCTGCCATGTACTAATACGTTGAAACAATGAAATGTTCTGTAATTTAAAACGAAGATAACTTGAGTCTGAAACTATGGTGTATTTGATAAGATATTTCTAACGGATTCTTCTTCTATATATTGTATTGCTTGAGTTATTGGTTGACTAAGTTTCCCACGTTTAGTGGCAAACATTTCAACCATATTCAGATAACAACAAATTCGAAATCAATATAGTATATATGTTCTAAAGGCTTGGTCGACCGGGGTAAACATTGTGAATGGTAACTGCTTTTAGACAATGTTAAATCAGCTTTAATATGTCAAATAATAAGCCATGCAACAAGCTACAGGCGGATCTCGAAGTTGTTTCCAGATTGCAATTTATGGGTGCACATCTCCTATCTCCAATTGCACGCACTTATACACGCACATACACTGTAAGGTCAAAATTTGTTTTAAGTCATCAAGAAAAGAGAAAAAGAAAACGTATTTTTAATTTGCAGTATTCAGTCCATCTTTTAAACAAAGCGCAAATAAATATATAGTAATACGTCTCCGTGACTATATAAGATCGCGTAAATGACATCGGAAAGTAAATATGTAACCAAAAGCATCTGAATATTTTATTTATAATCACGATTATGTCAGGTCTGTGAAAGTACAAATACAAATATACCATTTGAATTTCTCATTCGTGCTGTATCTTTCAAGAACTTGTTTGTGTCAGAATCTTCAATTTCCGCTAGATGTCCTCCGAAAACACGGCAACGAAACTGAAAACAAGTGATAGAATACAAGGTTACTGTAATTAAAAAAAGACCAAACAAACACACAAAGACACTAACAACTAAGAAACAACAAACAAACGACAAAGATCAGTCAAGAATACAAAACCCAGTTCAAAGTCAAGTCGATCTGTAAAAATCGACGACCTTTAGATTACAAGGCGAAACATGCGTTCATCTACTTTTTGTAAATTAATATTTAAAAGGTAGGTCCAAAGACAAAATCATACTTAATATTACGTATTGTTTGCTAACCTGTGGCATTTTAAACTTACACTAAGTCGTTACACTAGTGATTTTTGTCATTTTTTTTTGGGAGGAGTGGTACATTTCAGATAAATGATTACCCCTTTTTTTTTTTTCGATACGTAGAATAACGTGTAAGTGTATGCTTAGCCCATAAAACGCGTACAACCTCTTGCATTTTGTACCATTTGGTCAAATCTGAGTTAAATGTGCATTAGAGTTAAATTCTATATAAGGTTATGTGTTCATGCTGCCTAAAATATTTGCGATGTGGTGTTATTACAAACGTTCAACGGATTAAAACAATTGTTCAATGTGTAAACATCTAGAATATTCGACCTTTGTTGGCAATCTGCAATGCATATTGTGTGCTTACCTCAGCGTTTGTCCAAGTTTCTTTCTCTGTAGCAAACATGTAACATCTATCTCGAAGTGCTTCCACCCATGCCTACATGCATCGTCTAATAACACTAAAAAAACGAAAAATACTAGGAAATGTATAGGAAAAATATGATTGTATTATTGATTGTTGTTTCACTCCAACGTACAGTTGAAATATTTCATTGTTTTCATGAAATATTCCATAACTAAAACGAACTAGAAAATCTATCAAATAAGTAAGTTTTAAAAGGTATGGACAGGAGTGAATGTTGAGAGTCTTAGACTTATCTTTAAAAATAAGGGCAATAAGAAAGGGGACAAAATTAAAGAGGACAAGAGGTCACCTCTGATTTTACATGAGGCCCATGTTGCTCATTAGAAAGTCTTCTATGCAATTTTGAAGGATTTGTTTTTGTCTTTTGACGTTTTTCTTTTGGTCATGTCAATGATTTATAAAGTAAGATCATAGACAATCTTGGTCATAGTATGGGAGCTGTTTTTCTATAGTTTTGGACGTTTAGTACCATAAATGTGAATATGTATACCTTTTTCCAAGATAGCGAATCTTATATTTTAATTTTGTTGTAAAGATCAATAAATACGGACAAGTTCAATAAATGGTGTAAGTAATGATAAGACCATACATAATAACCTGATGACCAGTATCTGACCGATAATGAGAAATTATGAAGGTATGGTACCGACCAACATGATGGTTATTGAGGTTAAAGATACACTGAACAGTTATGAAGGTATTGCACCTTTGCACATGAGAGTAACTTGTATCATATTGAGATCAATGAAACACTGAACAGTTATGTAATGCGTTCCATAATAATTTTGAAGACTGCATCAATACTGCCTTTATTCTGTAAAATGTTATTAGTGATTTGATTATTTAGTTCTATAATCGAAAATAATTTCATGCGGAGTCTCCCTTGCTGAAATGAGGCGACATTCTTTCTTTTGATTTTAGTTTAAGTACATCTAGGGTTAAGTTTTTCTTGTTTGTTAGAAGAACCATGACTTCTTTATTAACCATTGTATTATAACAATATATGAAATGGTCACCTAGATTCCATATTTCAAATAGCTAGTAAGAGCTACTGTAACTGTTTCAATATACACATAATTGAAGTAAAAATGAAAATTTCCTATATGTCCAGTATAAATTTTGTACTAAAAGAGTTATCTCCTTAAATGGCTTATTTGAAACATTGATTCTAAAAACACAAATATTTGGTATTTGTTAAAACATTTTCGATAATGCAATGAATCACTAAGTTTTCTCTTATATAAATAATCAGTGTAACCAATAAATTGCAAATCTGTTTCCAAATTTGCAGATTTGGGCAAAGAACTAGACCGATTATGTACTGTGATTGTACAATTCAAGATGGCGGTATACCCTGAACTACCTTAATGTCCAGTGGCAAAGTTTATGCATGTTCAGGACGAACAAAAACTTGATGACAGCTTTTCAACAATAATAGGTACATTATATCAATACCGCTAAATATATGGATTGCTTGTTATACATAACGTCCAGTGGCAAATACTTCATGACCATATAGGACGATGACGATTATACCGAGTTTATATCCTCAGATTAAAGACAGACTAATGATAAGCTGATACTTAAGTGGATGTGCACGTCTCGTCGCGCTTTCTTAGAAGAAGATTACACAATTATTCACCCGCTGTATTTGTTTGACAGATCTAGATGCATTCAAGGAAAATTATTCAAACACTAGCAGTACAACATATGATCGTTCACTTAAACACAGAAATACAAGATAATGTCGTTAACTAAAGGACAAATAGATTTAGGTGGTATTAAAAGGGTTATTTAACGTGCAGACATAGTTGTTGTACTCTACAAGAGGCAGCGGATTTATTGTCCTTGTACCGGATATCGATGCGTATTTATACAACCTAAACAGTTAAACAGATAAACAAATGAAAATGAGTTTTACTGCATGCCAGATGGGAGCAGTGTAGGTAATCGCTATATTTATTAACCTATGTAAACCTTTTTGTTTATTCAAAATGAAAGAGAACAATTTAACAATGCATCTGGTAAATATGTTCTACAAAACGTGTCGGCTAGAATAAAGGTTGAAAATTTTGGGTTGCACTAGGAAAATAGGGTATGTTGGATGTTGCGTTATTTAAAAGGATTCTTTCAGTTGATAACATTATTGATGCATCCCTACACAGATGAATTGTCCTCATACCAACCGGAAGTGACTGCGTATGTATATTTCCCAGTCAGTCATATTGATAAACCAATGAGTCTTACTGTATGCCGGATGGGAGCAGTCTTCTGCGGATCACTCAATTGGTATACTATGTAAACTATGTAAACATTTTTGGTTTATTCAAAACAAGAAACATTCATCAAAACTTAAGTAATTACATGTAGGCTTTGGAAAATGGTTCGGGCAAAATGAAGGGCGTAAAACTTGGGCTGCAACTTGCAAAGGTGGAAATGTTAGATAGCGACAAAGAATTGCTTTGAAACATATTTACGTATATACATACGATCCCATCAAAGAGCTTTTGAAGTGATTATGTGTGCCTTTATCCCTGCACGAAGCATAGGACTTAACTAAAGGGCCCCATTCTGACCGGACTTGTCTGTGTTTATTAAATGTACATTTCCATGGCCTTACACCACCGTAGGATGATGTTTTTGTTCTTACAGGACGGTACAAGATACAGGATTGAAAAAATCCAACAACATGTATTACATATTACATTTTGCAGTCGTATTAGATTTAAATAATATATTTGGACAAAAAGTAGTTTTAAGATATTGACAAAATTTTGGGTATGTATATAAATAATTCAAATTAGATACATTCGAATAATGTATATAGCTTTGCTGATTTAAATTCAGTTTGCCTTACATTTACTTAACTGGTTATTATCTAAACAAAATTAATGAAAACAACAAGATCGGTTATATTCAAGTTAAAGATCCCCTACAGTGTATATCTTATAACCTTATATGTTGAGAGGTACTATTCATTGATTTATTTTCGTTGATTGAGAAAAAAGGTATGTAAGTTGATATTTTATTTCATTTTCAAAAGTCTGCGTAACAGCCATAAGAAATTATACTCTTCGTTGAACATTTCGTACGTCGTCTACATATATCCGTGATAAATAATGAAGTCACTGTATTCCATGATACATGGATACACCATGATGTCTGTCTGATCTAAATAAAGAAAAATGTCTGTGACAAGAGAAGAAAAATGGTTCCGATGTGATTTCTGTTGTTAAATACGTCAACCAAATGAAAGAAATATGTTTGACTCATAAGTTCGCTTTGTCCTTATGACGTTGATAATGAGGAACAAGTGAGAAAATGGTAGAAAGGAAAATGTCTGGAACAATCTACTTTATATAGGATGGAGTCCATTTTATCTCTCTTTATCCGTTTATCTGTTTTTTCGTGTCGAACAAAAATAGGTGAATCAGTTACATCGCTGTCCTATATGATGGAATCTTCACCACTAATACGTTTGCATTGTATCTATTTTGCCGTTTTTCCTTACTTCATGGGAATAAAACCGACATATTTGTTTTAAATCTAGAATTTTCAACTTAACATAAAATGTGCGATACATATCTATCTCTAGAATAGTCATTATTCAAATTCAAATAAGACATCATCTCTCCCAATTTTAGAATCAAACTTTTCCATTGTTAAAAAATATTGATTTTGTGTTATTTCGTCATGTTACGTTACATTTTGTATTATTTCGTTCTATTTCGCGGTTTATGTGTCATTTCGCATTTTCTCAAACAAAGTTGTCTATAGATGAATATGGCTATTATCTTGTGTCCTTTTATGTCATATAGGTCCTCATGTGTTCAAGTAGTTATATATATTTGGTTTTCAAACGTATGGCTTTGAGCGTTTCTAATGACTGTAAATCCAGAAGTGGTCCTCTGACGCGAATGGTGTATAGTGTTATTTTCATCATCTAAATGCATCGTCCGCTGGGCTGAATATAAAGGATGTTATGTTGAAAATCATAACAAATAAAGGTCTTCATTTATCAAATGATTATCATGATACATGAACATGAAGACAAGGTTACCTGTCATACGGACATGTATATCTCACAATCATTATGTGCACGAAATAAGATTGACCTACTGATGATAATATCTGCGAACTCCAGTCAGAAACCAGTAGTTCAGTTGTTGTCATTGGTTCATGTCCGTCATACTTGTTTTCGTAAATTGTTTAGTTATGAATGAGGCCGTTGGTTTTCTCATTTGAATTGTTTTACATTTTGCATGCAGGTAACTTTTCTTTCATACTATACTTTATAGGGTTTACTCATTGTTGAAGGCCGTACGGTGACCTACAATTGCTTATATGCACTTTTTAAAACTCGGTTGAATAGTTGTTTCGTTTGCAATAATACCACTTATGTGAATATGTATAAAAATACATAACGTTGATCACTGTGAAACGACACCAAGGAATGGTAAACACTAGCTTATGAACCTGTATACCTTGTATTGCTTCTATTGATAATACATAGTGGTACTATCAATCATAAAAGCAAATCACGTTATACAATGTATACAACTTTTATTCAATTACTGCAAACGAACATAATGTCAAAGAGATAGTACAGATGCAAACAGAAATTAAAGAATATAATGTTATTTGCAATTATTTTATGTCGAACAATCAGCATCCCTGTCTCGCGTGTTGCGTATGCAACTCGTCAATAAAAGATAGCGGAAAATTATTTTCGGTTGTTTCTTTCTATTTGCATCTTTATATATTTTATCAACACCTCTATTGCTTACCTAGCGTAAAATTATGCATCATTTATTTATTGATTTTGGTATTTGTTGCGCTACGTTCTATCTTTTATCCGTATTTATCTTATTTTGTTTTATCATATATAAAAAGCAGAGTTAACATAGATACTAAAGGTATACAGCAACAGCTCTACTATTTGTAACTTGTCCATGGCAGGCTTTTATACGACGGTAAGTCAAATCCCATGATGTAATAAACATAGAATAGAGGTACTGTACTGCAGCTACGGCAAACTACTTTTTCTTTTTTCATTGAATAATTAATGGTATTGATATTGATCTCTTTATTGACAGTTCACTAAAGGGTGTTGTTTATAAGTTCTTCGTCAAAGAGTATAATAAAACAAAATAAAGTTTCTAGGTACATACATGTACCTTTTAGGTGACTGTTCATTATCATCACTAAATCAGTTCAATGAGACAAAACTACGAATCATTAATCCCATTAAAATGGATATCAGAGAGCAAACAAGACTTAAAAGGTATCAGAATGGAAAAAAATAAACAGAAAAATCAAAAGAGCATGCTTTTCATATGATTATACAGGACGGCAACAACCAACAGAACTGAAGAGGTAAACACTGTAATAATTGCTGTGTATAGACAAAAATCAAACCAATTCAAATAATCAAAACGTTTTTGGGTAAATAATGTATTAAGAGTACAGCAACACAAAAAATTCGTAAGGGTTCGGCGGAACCCAGTGTCTCGCCTTCTTTTCCTGTTAGTCGCAGGCTCAACAAAAAGAGGAAAAAATTGTTAAAGGTTTTCCACTAGATACTATCTTTTGATTGTAAGAAGCTTCTGTCCCAGTTTGGTAATAATCCAAGATGGCTTATGAATCTAATAATTGTTTTAAAACTTTAACTGCAGACTGTATGTAATGTTAACTGGCAGAAAAACTAAGTCCATTTATAAGTAAAATACAGATAAACAGGATTTTTTTTACACAATTGACTTCTGGATACTATCTTATGATCATAAATAAGCTTTTGTCCAAGTTTGGTAGAAATCTAGGATATTTTAAGAAAGTTATTAAAATTTTAAAACTTTAACCACAGAGTGAATGTAATGTTAACTGGCAGAAAAACTAAGTCCATTTATAAGTAAAATACGGATAAACAGGATTTTTTTAACAAAATTTCCTTTGATACTATCTTATGATCATAAACAAGCTTCTGTCCAAGTTTGGTAGAAATCCAGGATAGTTTAAGAAAGTTATTAAAATTTCAAAAACTTTAACCACAGAGTGAATATTTGTGGACGCCGCCGCCGACGACGACGACAACGGAATGCAGGATCGCTATGTCTTGCCTTTGCGAAAAAGTCGCAGTCTCGACAAAAAGCAGTATGATTTCAAAAGACAGCTAATTATTTTTATAAAACTAATTTAAATCATTTATTTATTGAGTTTGATTGATATACAAACAGGTTTGGAAATATACGGGCGAAAATGTCAATAAATTTACTATTGTATTTACTAAAACAGCACATTTATCATAATGTGCCATGTGTTGGGTAATTTACTCTGTCAAAGACCAGTCAATAAACTACACTATTCAATTTGATGCCATTTCGTCATTTGATTTGAAAATATTTGTAACATCAAAAGAACACAAAATCCGTTCTGGATAGACACTAATTCAAAGTGATAATTCTTAAAATTCAAAGTTTTCAAACATTGAAAAAACATGAAAAATAATTCAAGGAATCGAAATTGCCTATTTTCTTGTCATTAGATATATAACATATCTCAAATAGAAGATTATCAAAGACAGCCAGACATATAACATACGTATTGTGAGATATACAACAGGTCAAAATCCGATCTCGTTTTGCTATATGATATAAAAACAAGATTGACAAAAACAGTCATTTATTCAAAATCATAAAACGCAAAAATACATTTTGCAAATAGACATTTGACATTATCAATATGAAGTTCGAAGTTTATACGAAGTTACATAATTCAAAATCATATCAATTGAATAAATGACAAAGCTTATCAAAGGTAAGAATGAAAATCTACTCAACCAAAAAACATCTATACTTATCTACTTCTTAAGATAACATTGAGGAGATATGCTGATGGAAATTTAAGTTTAACACACATTGTTTGATAAATATTTCAAGTTTACAAGTTTAAGTCTGATGATAAATGGAGACACACACTTATGAACAAGTTTAACAAATCTGACTTACAGACCTTTAGAGATATCATAAATTTACACTATAACTAGGTCCCTTTTCTTATAAGTTCAAAAATGAACAGTTGTTTTATTTAGCCTTTAGATTAGCAATTCAAAGGAATTATTTGTTAATCGTTAAATTATCTTTTACAAATTCAAATAAACATCAATATGAACTGTTCAATAAATATATCTCTGTACATTCAATCATAATTTTGTTAAAATCTGCATTATTAAAGTGATAATTTGTATCAAAATCCTTTTAAACCAGACAGTTTAGTTTAACTGCGTTTTAGATAAATAATTTAGTTGTTACAGTCAAAATTTTAATGACAATATCATAACACAAAACATGTATATTGTAGAATATACTTATTGATACTTTAACTGCACGTATTTTGCTTCAGAATCTATTAACAACTCTACAAATACTAATATGAAAACTAATTGATTAATTGGTATGATAGCAAGCGTTATATATTTCACTCAAGAAAACTGTCACAAATTAGACTCTAGAAACCTCAATCAACGGGGATTAATTTGGGATAGCTTTCACAATTTTCTAAAATGTCTGTAATCAGATGTGGATTTCTACCAGATCTTTCTAAAGCATGGAGTAGTTCTCTGATTGTTGAGTTATCTTCTCTGTTTCTCCAGCAATAGAGCATTTGCCTACTGACTTCCCGGAGTACTTTTGGATTGTCGTATTCTATCTGTTCCAGACGTTCTATTTCAAGACCGAGTTCTAAGCCAAGAACCATCCACTCCTTACCAATGCGAAGACACAATTTGTCAAGCATTTCATCACTCGGCGGCAGATTCAGAATATTATCAGGTAAATCTGAAACAAATATTTTGTTTACTATCAAATACTATAAGCTAGTAAGAGCATATCTAATAAAACCGTGTCAAGAAATTCTCTGTAATAATGTGTTTGATGTGTATGAGCTTTTGATATTCCCATTTGATTAGGGACTTTCCGTTTTGAGTTTTCCTCGCAGTTTGGTATTTGTGTTATTATACATTTTTGTACATATTTGAATTTTGAAACCAAAACATTTTCTTTCCTTAAACATGTTAAAATTAAACATGTTAAGTTATTTATCTTCATAAGTGTATTACTCTTGGGTGGATTAGTTTCACAATTAGACTAAACAACGGCTTGATATTATTATCTCCTTATAATTGAAATACTTGGTGGTTTTTGTTTTTTTTTTAACTTTGGATCGGTTCACAAATCTATATTATTAAATGAGAAGACCTCATTTTGTGTGTCGCTTCTCTTCCTTCCACAATAAATTAATCATCATTCATCTGTGTCCTATAGGTACCATGCATAGTCGCATTTGTCATCCTCGCTTATGATTATTCCGTTGGGTTATTTTGGGAGGAAAACGAAAATAAAGGCGTCCGTATGTTATTTCCGTCATCGGACAAACTTTTAAGTCATAGACAAGACATCAGTTTAGGACTTTCTAAAACACACAATTTTCATAGGTACTTTGGGACAGGACAATTATTTTCGCGTTTTCTGTATACTATGAACATACATATACTATAAATAAAGTATATTTGCTATTTACTATCAAATTCCAAGTTTACTATTCACGGCGGTCACTAATATATTATATAGAGAGTCTCTATGTATGTTCATAGTATACAGAAAACACGAAAATAATTGAAATTAATAGAAAACAAAAATAACGGATTTTGGAAAAAATGGGAGGGCTAAAAAATATTGTCCTGTCCCTAAGTACCTATGACTTTTGATACCTTTCCTGAAATTCTCCAGTCATAAAATCTTTTACAAAATTCATCCTACAACAGTTTACATAATTCACGCTCCAAATGACCGCGATTTCGCGGGTGTGTTCTGGTAATATATAAGCTTATTGAACATAAATATTCTTGTCATTGCCACCAAAATGCTGTGACCGGTAGCAAATCAAGACATACGACACTATTCTAATAAAACTTCTGAAACGAATTTTATATTTAAATAAGTGATGTCAGTATGATTTCTCACAGCTTTATTGTATACTGCATATGCACACAAAACAATATATATGGAACTTAATTTGCGACATGTCATGTCTTGTTATACTTTTCTTTTTGTTTGGCGACAGACAAAGGGTCTAAAGTTATTTCAAAGGATATATTTTCGACGTGGACATACATATGTATATTTTACTGAACCTATACAGTTTACCTTATGCATATTGTCTTGACAAGTGAAAGAGTAAATTTACTCCTACAATCACATAATAACGATAACTGGAAGAATTATTGGTAGGTTTTGTCTTCCTATCTATGATATGAGTGTCTGGTTTAAAACAATTCTTAAAAGTTAAACATCAATAGCTGACATCAAATTTCCCGAATAACTATTGTATCCTATGGCGTTAAACAAAACAAGTTTTGATAACGTGGGAAATATCATTATAACAAACATGACAAAAAAAAAAAAAAAAAAAAAAAGAAAAATGGGTTCTTTAAATCATATGAGAAACTTTCAACACCTAAATTGTTTCAGCTTTGATTAGAAACAAGTTAAAGGAATATAAGAAAGTAGCGCAGGAAAAGTTTTAAAATATCACTTAATGGAGATAACATTATCTTGCTTTTATAATGAATATGTTTTATAATATATCATACCGGTCTCCACTTCTTCCTGTCTCAGAATCTACAAATAAACACAGATTTGAGTCGTCTTTACAAGTGGATTTGTAATAAATGAGTTAAACAATTTTGACATCACTTTCTGATGGGTTCGTAAGTTTTTCCATGAAAATATTTGTGATTGCTGTTTATGTTTTCGTCATTTTCTTTTGGCTTTGATGTTGACTTTTTTTTTTTTTACTAAAGATTTTATCTTCTAACTACTGTTGTCCACCGACATTATATATATATATATACAAATATAAAACAAAAGCCGTCCATGTAAATGCATATAAAAACTGTTTATCTAGTGTTTTCTTTACAGGCAACGTCAATATAATGAAAAAAAATTTTTGGAGTTTGATATGGATACATCGATGTTACCTCAAATGTTACCCATTAAAAGATTAATAACTCCCTTAAGGAAAGTTAAACAAAGTTGGATTTGGTCATCATTTGAAGGGTCTCATTTGGTAATAAAGCATCCCACTTGGTTCAGTACTTTTGCATCCTTGGTTTTCAAATAATTTCGTGATGAAGGTCGACAGGTCTACTTGCTGTTGTAGATACCATATAGAAGCACGGAGCATTTTAACCAAGAAAACCGTTTCTAACACATACAAATATATAATTGTTACTTTAATTTGTAAATAGTAAGTGATATTACAGTTCATGGAAAATCATAATTGTGTTTGCATAAAACCAATCAAACTAATTGTTGATTGTATTGATAAATTATATGTCCTTGTAAAACCTGGAACAACTAAAGTTTGACTCATAAATACAACTACGTACCTGACACATTGTATGTCTGTTGATTTCAGAAGCTTCCATGGCCTTGACAAAATCTTTACATGATTTGTTCTTCTCTCTGCAGATACGAAGGCTATAAAATTTGTTCATAGGAATCGAATCAACATCAATGGCATCAAGTTTAGTATTCGAGACTCCAAGGTTGAATGCCAAGCTGCGTACTTCTTCTTTTGTCAAGCTGTTGCAAATCCGAAGAAGCTGTGAGTCGTTGAGTAACATCGACAGAACGGCATCTAGTATACCTAGATGAACATTAGAAATTATATTTTGGTACTTGAAAGTCTAAATATATAGAGAATATCATATAGCTTTTTCAGTATCACATAGACATCAACCCCGGACACCAATATAATCCCAATATGTCTGCTTGAGAGATTATATTGGTTGATGGTTGAAACGGTATGTGATATTGAAAAGTCATATACACTTTATCATATACCTCACGACGTGATGTTTTTTATGTGACATGACGTCATACAGATTAGGAGTTTGATTAAGCCATTGCAACCGTGACTGGCATCGATGACGTTACATCATACAGATAAAAGGTGTGATAAAGCCTTAGCACGGATAGCTGATACAGCATCATTGTCGTTGACATATTAAACATTTAATTTATCTGTATTTTACTACTATGTATATAATAATTGATATAGTTCTATAATAGTTTATGAAATATTTTGCTCAAATAAAATCAGAACACATATCAAGTTAAATCTAATTTGGTATGCGAGGCGAGCGTTTCGTCTTCACAAGACTCACCAGTGCATGGCGTTTGAATAAACACTATTTGAATTTCAAATCAAATATGAAGTTGTAAAGCACTAAAAACAAACTTTTCAAACAATTGAAAGTCCATAAGACTTAAATGATATGTTCATGAGTGACTTGGTTCAGTTTGTACACAAATAAATTCCTTTAAAAGGTGTTTATCCCTTATACATGTGATAATTCTTTAAAATTGCAGATAAGGAATTTAATTTCCCACTCGTTACCTCTATCACACATAAATTGTATATTTTGGTCATTGAATTGGCCAATGATTTTTGTTCTAATTTAACGCTAAACACAAAGTGAAAATACATATTATAAATGTCACCGCCATCTTGTTTACATTGACTACAAAACATAGTTCTGTCAACATCATCAATCGAAAAATAAACAACTTTAAGAGCCACTACTTGAAGCCCTCTTCACAAATCATATAAATATATCCCCAAATATGCAAATCATATCAGAATTATTCCTAAGGATAAAACACCAATTGATAACATCAGGTTCATAAACAAACAATTACCACACTAGTATTATTAAGGCAGAAACGTTGTTGGTGATGTATTTGTTAGACCTATTTGTATGTTTTTTTTAATTTTTCAGTCAGTTATGTTTTATGTCTGACATGTATGTTCAAACATTTTTGGCTGCTGTATCCCAAATAGTGTCACATTAGCGTTTTGTGTGTGATTGGGTAGCTCGCCCAATTTTGTCAATAAAACAGAACTATAGATAACTGTCATACCAGTGGGAAGTTTAGCTAGCTATAAAACCAGGTTTACAATACTTTTGGGAAATACATGTACCATTTCAGGATTATAGTATTTGAATTCCATTCCTTTCGATTGTTGATAAGCTCTACGTTTTGTGACTTAACCCTTTATGAATTTACCTTGGAGTGTTTTTGTTACATTTTGTAGTATATTCTTGTATTATTTTTACTTTTAGTTTCTTGTGTATAATTTGGAGTTTAGTATGAAGGCCATTAGCACTGAACTAGTATATATATTTGTTTAGGGGCCAGCTTAAGGACGCCTCCGGGTGCGGAATTTCTCGCTGCATTGAAGACCTATTGGTGACCTTCTGTTGTTGTCTGTTCTGTGGTCGGGTTGTTGTCTCTTTGACACATTCCCCATTTGCATTCTCAATTTTATTATTGACATACGGTTCCTATTTGTTTTATTAACGGACATTTTGCATATTTATCCCGTGCAAACTGATTTCTGGCAAATGCCTTCCTAATAACTCCTAAATGATATCATTAGACGTAAATTGTAGATGTATTACATTTAAAGTATTTTTCCACTGTAACATATTTTTTCACTGTGTTTTTTTAGATTTTAAAGACGTTTTTGCCTTATCATTTGTTCGATCCATGTTTGCTCTCTGGTTGGCGGAACAAAACATTAAAAATATACAACCTTTAGAAAATGTCAGCCGGGTAAAGCATAATAGAAACTCGTGTTATAGCAATAAACTACCCAAAAATGGCAATTGTTCAATTTGCTATTTACTAAATTGAGCCTTACCTTGACAGGAATCTGTACACTGTAAGATAGTCTGAAAGTACACAATAATACTAGTTTTTTTAAATAATGCAAATTGCAAATGACAAATAATTCAAAACTTGACATTTTACCTATTATGTCTGTGTTTTTGTTCACACATCGTTGTCAAAATAATGGAATTTTATGTGACTGTCGTACAAGTAAGAGGTTTAGCTAGCTTTATAACCAGGTTTAATCCTCCATTCTCTACATAAGTAAATGCCCGTACCAAGTCAGGAATATGACAGTTGCTATCCATTACTTTGATGTATTTGAGCTTTTGATTTTGCCATATTACTACATGCTTTCCGTTTTGAATATTCCTCGCAATTCGGTAATATTATTCTTCTTTATCGTGCCCAACATGAGCTAAAATCAATAAAATAACAATGACACGTATAAAAGTTTTGTCATGTGTATCATATTGTCGAACAATGCCATGCATAATCTGTTAAGGGACATGACTTCCCGTTTATGTGTTCAAATCTTTTAATGCAGGCAGAACAGATATATATATATATATATATAAAAGGAAATACCAAAGCTTGACGGAATTGCATAATATTCATAAGAGCGTCAAAAGTAAAAGTCACTCTTTGTATTTCTCACCGGCCATGCAAAACTACATTACGACATACCCCATCTTCTTATTTTTATACCAATGAAAAGGTGTAGCATTCAAACAAATAAGAAAAGAACTTAACCCTTTCATGATCTGCAATATATTTCTTTCAAGGCGAACTTTATAATGCAAACATAACAATTTGAATACTAAATAATTTTTCTTAAACAAATGAACTGTCAGAAAAACTTTGGTCTATTAGCCACTCTTTTTATAGTGTCTGTCAAACCGATCTAACAGCACACATATTTTGATTCTTTAGACTAATTGCAATAAGGGTTAAACGTCTAGTGTGTAATTATCTACATACAGCCATTGGATGGTGTAAACTTTCCAAAAACGTGTAATTATGTATGGCATATGGTGTATGGTGCTATGGTAAGGGAATGGTGTAATGGTGTAACGTGAGGTCGGAATGGTGTGAATGAATCAAAATTCGTTTTTAAATAAATAAATAATTTTGTAGTCGCACGCTTTCTTTGAAGTTAAATTGTATTATGGTGTAATGCGTAAGGTTTATGGTGCAAAGGTGTAACGTGTATGGTATAATGGCACAGGGTGTTTGGTGTAATGGTGTATGGTGAATGGTGTAAAGGTGTATGGTGTTAGTGGAAGTTTACACCATCCAAGGAGAGTATGTGGACCCTCATGTTTATATACAATAAACTGCTTTTCCGCAGAGTTCCAATCCTGAACAGTTGGGGCTAAAATAGACATAATATTGTGACCCCAATTTCTTAAATCTTGAGGAAAAAATTGACCCCTCCCCAAAATTTTTGTTTACCTGCCCCTCTTTCTCCAAAAAATTATATTCGAAGAAATTTTCTTTTCAATTTCTTAAATCTTGTGGAAAATAAAGTCCCCCAAAAAAATTCCCTCCTCCCCAACATTTTTTTATCCCTCCTCAGTTTTATTTTAACCCGCCCTTTACAAAATAATAATTTCTAAAGAAATTTTCTTTTGTAAAATTTGGTGCCCAAAATGAATCGCAACCTTCTACTTGTGGTATTGAACCTTGTGGTACAATTTCAGAACAATCAAAATACTTATACACTAGTTATTGTCCTGAAACTAGAAAATGCTTATTTTGGGCCTCTTTTTGCTCTCAATTCCTATACGGTTGGGACCATCAACCCAAAAACAATCCCAACCTTCATTTGGTGGTATTGAACCTTTTTTTCATAGAGATCCATACACTCAAACTATATTTATTGTCTGGAAACTAAATGTTTTCGGACGACGACGACGACGACGCAGAATACGACGCCGACGACGACGTGATAGCAATATACGATCCCAAAATATTTTGCGGTCGTATAAAAAGAAGATACTTAGACTGAAAAATCCCAAGGGGAAAAATAACAAATACTAAAAATTTAGTATTATGACCCGATCAAAACATGTTATTTGCGTGCCTCGGAAGAAAAAAGTTAATTGAACCAGAACAAAAATAAGATACAGAATAATAATAAAAACTTAGTAGTAAAGTTGACATTCTTTAAAAATGACATCATGTTATTTCTCTTTGTTCACCTTTTATATAAATATTTTGAATTTAGGTTTAGTTTTTAATATGGAAATCTCTGACCAGGTGTGTTCTTGCAAAATATAAAACAGAAAAACGCTTCCAACGAATGAAATTATGCAGCGTTATTTTCCTTTTATAGCATTGTGTCGATATCATTTCTCGAAGGTATCATCATCTCTGTAGTCAGTACTACGGTACTGAGATGATTTATTGCAAACCTTTCTTAAATTGTTTGTTAATAGATTTGAAAATTACGAAGAAACTAAGGTTTCAACTCCCTGAGGCAAAGTTGACCTAGACGAATTTGGATATTATCTTAGGTCCATTTTGGTCATAAAGCTGATCAACTGTTTCTGTTCTTATACATCATTGGGTTTCAAATATTTAGCCTTTAGCGTTACTGATGAAGATGAATCCAGATAAGTGCTACGGACGCATGGAATTATAAAGTCTTATTTTCATTATAGAAATCTACCACAACAAGCTTTTTAAAATACATTCGATGTTATGTGTTGGTTTATTAGACCTACTGAGTACATTACTTGAAATGATCGAGATAAAAACGGAGGAGGAGGTAGAAAATCCTTTGCCACATTTATATGCGTCTTTCCGAAATCAGGAACTTCGTTATATATTTATATAAGTTCGTTTTTAATTTAGAAGACCAAATTTGATTTATTTACAACTGTAAAAAATCGGGTCAGTTTAATGGATGAAGTTTTTGTATACAGATGCAGATAATTTTGTTAACCAATCAAGGTCTTCTTTGAAGGGCAATAAATTACAATGTAATTATTTATAAAATTATAAACAATTAACTAATAAGACAATAATGGTTCATTAGAGAAATAATTGTATTGATTGTATAAAAAAACCAGTTTAATCTTAATCATAAAAAAAGTAAACTTGTCAACTTTAAACAAAATCAAAACTTACCCTGTCAGTATACCAAATGTCTAGTTCAGATTTGGGTGTAACATATTTATGGTTATCACACACCCAGTTGGTCCCAATACTGTTTACATTCTCCGCATCTAACAAGCAATTTGGTGACAGACATCCAGATTTCAACTTTACATCAAATGGAACATATCTCTTTGTAATGTTATCACTTTTGAAGGAAAGGAGTAGACTTCTGAAATTTTAGCAAGGTTTTCTTCTAAACATTCTCGAACACAGGAGGCAAGATCTTTAATTATCAACTCTTTTCTTTCTTTGTGAACCATGTACACTGCAACAGTGTTATGTTCAGTTTTCACTACTAAATCATGTTTCCTATCCAGGACGACAGCAACAAATCCAGAAAAGAGCAAGTCTACATTTTCATAATTTTGACATTCCAAATGCTTAGAATGCTTGCTATGAGTCTGCATGGTATTGCATCGGGAACATCTGTAGCGCTGAATTCGAATACAAAGCCAACACATTTGTCAGATGTTAGATGTTTTTCAACAAAGGTTGTCGTATTTTGAGTCGTGATCATGCAAGGTACAAGATAACAATCCACAGATATCTTCTTTCCACTTTTCTATCATAACGTCTCACTTCTGATAGGATGTCATAGTGAACCAAAAGCTGCCGGAAATACTCCTCATATTGCAGAAAGTGGGAGAATTTTTCAGAACTCCAGATATTTGTCAAGTCAGATTTGGTAAGTCGTCCTTGATGTAAACTGGCCATAACGGGCACAGATGTTACAATGGACTTCAGGACATCAATTAAGCAAGTTGGGTCAATAACTATGTAGTTTCGGAGCTTTGGGTAATCGATATATGTCATCTTGCCGCAAATATTCTGTACGGTGAGGAATAATCCCAACTCTACCGTGGAGAGTGGTTTGACACCGGTTTGTGTATTCATTTTTCTGCATCTTCAAGACTGATTATTTTTTCCCTCCTCAACTAGTGCTGCAAACATCATTTCAAGGATGAGAAACTGTTTTGGCACCCTTTGTCCCCATTGTGGATTTTAGTTATAGTCTTTGATATACATTCGCTTAATTCTTCCATTTCAGGGTCGTTTTCACTTAAAGAATTAACAAAAACAATTTTGTAACATAAGATGACTCTAATATTCTCATCAGTAAAGCAGGCTGATAAAGAAGTTAACAGTTGTGATCTCTTATTTGATACGTATTCCTACAAGTGAAATAGGAAAACTATTATAACATGTCTTTGAGAAATACAATGAAATGTGTGTCCATCAGTAGAATACTACAACTTATGTAGACGTGAAAGCAAAGTGTTTTAGGAGTATTTAATAAATGTTGCATTCATCCGCAATATATATTTGAATATAGGGGAATGTGTCCATGGGTCACAGATACGTGCCCGCTTGCATTTACTGTTTTAAAGGACAAAACCCAAGAACGGTAAAATAACCCTTCCGATATTCGCACTTGATCTGAGTTCAAAGGTAATAAGCTTTGTGCACCCGCCACATTCTTTATGTATGTGCCTGTCCCAAGTCAGGAGCCTGTAATTCAGTGGTTGATGTGTTACATATTTGTTTTTCGATCATTTTTGTACATAAATAAGGCCGTTAGTTTTCTCGTTTGAATTGTTTTACATTTGTCATTTCTGGGCCTTTTATAGCTGACTATGCGGTATGGGCTTTGCTCATTGTTGAAGTCCGTACGGTGACCTATAGTTGTTAATTTCTGTGTCATTTGGTCTTTTGTGGAGAGTTGTCTCATTGGCAATCATACCACATCTTCCTTTTTATATTAGTGTACAAGTTTCATAATTAGAGAATGGAAACAAAATTCCCAATTTTGTTTTTCTATTTGTAAAGGGTATACCTCTAGAATAATAAAAGTGTTGCAACCAAAATTCAAACTTATGGTTAGAAGCATTGTGTATAAGATTCATTTGATTTGGTGAAGCAAACTTTAGGTAGAGAATGGAAACGACAAATTCAGTTTTTATTCTATTTGTAAAGGGAATAACTCTAGCAGGGTTGAAGTGGTGCAACCTAAATTCAAACTTGATCTGTGTTTTGTGGTAATAAACATTGCGTATAAGTTTCAGAAAAGTGGGTTGAAGCAAACTAAAATAAGAGAACGGACACGAATTTCGCGACGTACGGACGTACGTTAGGACTGATGTACATACGGACAAGGATGAAACGTACTACGGCCGGGGAATAAAAGGAACTTTTAAACTTTCCTGTAGTTTAACGGTCTCTGCATGTAATTATACAGTTTAGAAATAATTTAAATCAAACAACGCGACTTCCTGTTATGCTTCCGAAAATCTATAAATACATGATAATAAACTTACAGTGAATGACATTTTATTTGGATTTGAAGCTTTTGTTATTTTAATGAATTTCAATGAAATAAGTGTTAGAATCTTTTTTTTTAAGTTTCAAAATAAATATAACTCATTAATAGATATTTCAATTATTTAATATAAATATGACTCAGGCCAGCTTCAATATCTATTTTCTGTGCTTGAAAATTGCTATTTCGGTGATAAAACGCAATTCCAAATATCCTTTTGTTTACGTATGCAGAGTGAGAGTCTGGTTAACGTAAAGTTTTGTATAACGTTATAAAAATCACAACCGAATATACTGTCTACACAGATGGATTTTTTAATAGAATATAATTACCTGACAGACAAGGTCTTTGTGGGTTGCTACAAACATCAATCTTGGATAATCTTTATTATCAGGATGGCTGTACAAAAGAATTGATGAAACCCATTGTCTGATATTATCTGCAAAATGTAAAACACAAAATACTCCAAGCAAAATTGATACGGGAAGACCTTTATCAAGTGGCAAAATCAAAAGTCAAACACATTAAGCAAATGGAAAACAATAGTCATATTCCTTACTATGCATAGGCATTTCCTTACGGTGACAAGTTGAAAATGATGGATTAAACCTAATTTCATAACTAGCATAACCTCCAACTTGTATGACAGTCGCATGTATTTTCATGATATTGACAACAATTTGTGAGCAAAACAAACAGACATAATAGATAAAAATGTCAATAATTGGAATACAGCAGTCAACATTGTGTAATAACATAATCACTATAAAAACAAATTACTATTCCAACACAAAATGGTATATAGACACTTTATAGATAAAGTACATAAACAAAATGAAAGATAAGAATAAAAAGCATGTAATAAAATTTACAAAAGTTACGCTTGGACGTTTTCTTTTGATAAAAGATCACGCAAGTTACCAATAGCACATTCGGTAGTTGATAATATATTATCTTGAATTGGTTTATACCTCCTTTGTGTCCTTTTAATATCAGAGTAATAAAGGCAAGCATGTACTAATCTAATTCCTATAAACATTTTCACGCGTCTTCGTTCTATATGGTGTTTATATTATTTTGTTATTATCGCATGTAAAGAAATAGATACCTACAATTAGTAATTGTGAATTTGTCATGTTTGTTTAACTCCGCCAAATTTTGTATGTGCCTGTCCCAAGTTAGAAATCTGTAATTTAGTGGTTGTAATTTTTGCCGTATATCATATTTGTTTTTCGTTTATTGTTTTGTACATAATTCAGGACGTCAGCTTCTCGTTTTAATTGTTTCACGTTTGTCATTTTGGGACCTACACATGTATTATAACTTGCTATAACCTTCCACATCATTTGGTTTCAGACGGAGATTTGTCCGATTGAAAAATATGCCACTTATTTTTATAACAAAACATCTTCAGATGTTTTACAAATATCTACCATTCTAAGGTTCCTTTACTTCTTTAAAATATGGTGTTAACAGGCTACCTTTGGACGTGTCTATTAGTTGAATACAACTTAGCCGGGTGGCAAGTTCGTTTATTGTATAACTGGCTACCTCTTCCAATAAAACTCACCACCACGATATAGCCAATAATGTGGAAAAGGGCATTTAACAACAACGAATCAATCAATCAAGCAATATACAGCTTTCGTAGTTTTTAATGTACAGAGATTGTAACACCGAACGCATGCTGGTTTATTGATACAATGTTTTGATCCTTAGGGTTGTTTCTTTTCTAGGTGTAATGTGTGTATATGAACTTGATGTTGTGTCTCATTGACGTATACCTTACTTCTGTATTGATACGTGGGTTTTACCTGAAGAAAGCATTAAGGTACAGTTACAGGGGAGATAAAGACGTTGCTAATATTTCGCGACGTCAAACTGCAACATATCGGAACAGATGTATTTTTCGAGGATTTTAATCATTAGCTTGAAAATGAGTACATGGACCCTCTATTGTAGAATGACACTTGACTTGATACTGTATGAAGATTATTTGTTTTAATTTTAATTTTTTTTTAAATTAGATAAATATACAGAAAAAATCTGTTTTTTCTAAAATCTTGAAAATTTAATAAAATGAATTATTTACAAACAATTGTTACATAATTTAATAGCCGACTTTTGTAACAAAGATATTCCAAAACTTTTACAAAAATCCTAATGTATTTTATCTTTGATACAAAAAGTTAAGCATGTCTGTCAAAATGAAAGAAATGTATAAAAAACTTGAATTTTGAGTAAATGTCTAAAATTTGGACCCCATTTATCTGGTAACGTAGCGAATGAAGGAATATTTTTATTACATGTTTGAAAAATAGCTTGTATACAATTTTCGTCAAAATTTCACCATTGGATCGAAACTGTATCGTATGCCCTTACATTTAGAACTTTCTGATTTGATCCTACTGACACTGATACTAATTGCCTGTATCATACTTACCAAGTATTGTTGTCTTTCTTTCATCTTCTCTGTCACTTAAAGGGTCATTCAAATTTCTACTGCCATTAAATGTGATAAGATAAATTCCATGTGAAGTGATAAATGTTTGATGGGTTGCGTGGTAAACAATTTGACCAGCGAAATCTAAAACAGGAATTGGAATAACTTCCTGATCACCATACAATTCTGTGTAATCTTCGTCTTCATACTCATCTATTTTGTCAGACAGTTTTTAATACATCAAAGTTTGGAATATCGGGCCGAGTTTTCCTAGTATGACATCTTCCGCTTTAACTGATTTAAGATATGATACAATCTTTTGGTATATTGCTTTAGGAAAACTGTGGATACCTTCAAACACATATATAAAGAAAACAGTGACATAATTTCAGGGACAAACATACGATAATGTTAAAGGTTCTTTCATTAATCGGAACAAAACATACTACTTCAGAGACAAAACATACATTTTTCTAAATGATGTGAGCATATATTCATCTTTATATATTCCAATTTTGAAATTTGTAAAACTATTTAATGTTTATAAACACTTCCCGCCAGCACTTCAATGAAAAAACATTACTATCAAATCAGTATGAATGTTGCGTCACTCTTACATGCATCTTTGCGAGACGATTTACAGAGTATAGCTCTTTAAGAATGCTTTGAGGTAACCAGTACCGCTTGTTATTGTTAGACTAAATTATTTTTTTTCCGAATTGACTAAGCGCTAAATGTTAATTGACATATTTTTGTTTGTATTAGAGTTTGGCACAAATATTTATTATCTTCACTATTTATCTTAACATCCTTTTGTGTAGTCCAAGTGTGTACTTTTAAATTATTAAAAAAAATGTCATCTTATAATTGTATTGATTGTAATACTCTAGACATTGACAAAATCAGGGCCATATTGAAATATTAAATGTCTTATCTGACAGTCTAAAAAAATGATTGCAAGAACTGACTTTTTCTACGACATCTATTTGCGACAGAAAACCCATAGACTAAACTTCAAATCCAATCCGATTGTCTCTATTATAATGCAAAATAAATAAATAAGTCCATTTCAGTTATCATTTCGGTGTAAAATTTCATAAAACGAAAACTGTTATCGTCCTTGAAACTTACCAAGGTGACTTCATGTGTATGTTTCCCAAAGCAGTATCGTGTGTATATGGCTTTCCCGGGTGACACAATTACCATATTTGTCCTATTAGAATCAAAATAGTTTATGGCATCTCGGGATAAAATAATCGAATAGAAATGCCCAACCTATCGATAAATGAAAACATATTAACGGCTGTCATGAATTATTTCTTCAATATCTATTTACCCTTCGTTTTTTTCAGAAGTTTCTGTGTCTTCAGATCAAACAACAATTTTCCGAAGTATACATCTATTCCATCAGTACTCTGTCTCTCTCTAGGGATACTTATACCGATTAAGTTCGACACAAGTGTCGTTTTTCCAGCTCCATAAGCTCCAACTACTAAAATTCGACTATCAAACGATGGTACTAAATCATTTGATAAAAGTTGAAGAAGGCTACCTCTTCTAGCTAGAATGAAATATAAACAAAAAGAAGTAACAAAACCCTACACGGAGTAAAATCAATACTCACAACCTCTGCATAGTAAACATTATGTGGGCTGTCATATGTTGCTAATTACAAGAATTTGTTTTGTTAACTGTCATAGTGGAAGCTAGGTAATTGTTTTTTTTTGTTCATTTGAAATTGTCGAGTTTATCATCGGCATTCATATCATATCATTTTTTAAATTTTGATGTATTTTGTTTATGGCTTAATTACATCAACTCCTTGAAAGAAAATAATCGTACTTGATACATTATTGTGGAACCTTTAGATGTCAATGGGCAATTTTATAATTAATTTGTGTTTCAACTTTTCCAACAAGAGCTAGTGCTGAGTCTTTTCTAGATGAAACACTCGCCTTGTATACTTGAGTATTAGCCTGTCATCTTACAAAACTCTGATAATCCTCTATGTATGAGTAATTGTGAAAACGTATATCATTATATATATATCCTTCATATAGATGCTTAAATAATTGTACATTTTTTTTCTAATGAAAGTATTTGATTATTGTCTTGGTAGCGAATGACGATTGGAATAAACATTTAAATGTTTATTTTATTATTTGTACATGCCGTGTTATTCAGTGAAATGCAACAGATTTATAATATTTTAAGGAAAACCATATCAAATTCATTTCGCAAATACCCCTCCTGACCATGATGCATGTGTTCAATGTTGTTTTTACCTTGATTTGTATTATCTTAATGGTTTCAGCAAATTTAAACAGCGGTAAACTACAGCTGCCTCTTATTGACGATTTTGTCTATTTTCTTTTAGATTAAATCATATTCCTAAATGTGATATTTATCAATACAGTCGACCGTGTCGTCTTCTGGCTGGGTATTAAATACACAAATTAAGTGCCAGCTCTTGGGAGTATTTCATATAATTCCTTATTTAATTCATTTGTACTTGACTCGTGCATGCACTGTTGCACCTGACTAGTTTGCTTTTCGTCGGGTAAGAACAATATGTCTAACCTTCACCCGAGGTCTGATAACGTTCCTCTATCAAAATTCGTGACAAGCATGAATATTGTCCTACTTCAGCAATGATAGATGAATTTAAAAAGAAGAGAAATTATCAAAAGTCAGAATCAAAAACATTTTAAGCAGTAAAGTAATTTCATTGCATTATATACAACCATTTTAGACAGGTTGCGGATATCTGTATGTCTATAATCACAAAATAAATTGCTGTTGAAACAGTGTAAAATAAAACAAATCCTCGAAATTGCAATCAGATTATCTTAAACGACAATTGAAATACGATAATTGATGTATAATGTATTTGCCAAATAACCAGAGAGAGCTGGTATAACAACCCATTTATTTGTTTAAGGTTATATGAAATAAAACTTCGATTCAGTAACAGCAATTCCTAAAACCGTGTCATGGGAAAAAAAGTAAAAAAAAAAAATCAGCCATCATCAAAGACCTACTATCACGACAAATATCAGTATTATTGAAAATTCAAATTTGACGAAGAAAACACGTTGTACGTGACGTCACATTTGGTGTATATGTTGTTTTTTTTTTTTTTTTTTGTCTTATTCTAGATTTAAGACAACATAATTTGGGCAATATAACATGATTTTATTATACTTTATATTAAAAGCATTGTCTTTTAAACATAAAGGGAATGAATAAAACCCATAAAGAATCAAACTCACCTATTCCTGCGGCCATTGCTAAAAACAAAAACAAAACTATCCAATTTTCCATCATAACATTTTATGGTTAATACAAATAAAATACGTATGTCTGAAAATAAAACTGCATACCATAAGTACAGTAGTTTGAAAAAAGTATTGTTATGATTATTGCCACTTGCATCAGAATAATGAACATACTCAGGAGCCTGTTGTTTAGTGGTTGTCGTTTGTTGGTGTTGTTCATAAGTGTTTCTGTTTTTTTATATAGTTTTGACCGTTGGTTTTCCCGTTTGAATTGTTTTACACTAGTCATTTTGGGCCCCGTTATAGCTTGCTGTTCGATGTGAGCCAAAGCTCCGTGTTTAATGCCGTATGTTGACCTATAATTGTTAACTTTTTACAATTGTGACTTGGATGGAGATTTGTCTCATTGGCACTCATAACACATCTTCTTATTTGTCTACCCTGCAATATTGTACTAAATGATACATCAACGAAATATTATAACCTTGTAGTGCACAAATGTTTAACAATGTCCATCAATTCTGTTTGTCGTCGCTCGATTTCTTGAAAGAGGACTTTTATCAAGATGATGTGACAAGATATGTATTCGAAACATGCATACAAAGAAAAATCAAAATATGAAAACGTCCTAGTACTGTAACGTCATGAACGATACACTTACACGATCTTGTGCAATACAAAAACTAAATGTAAGTAAACGGTAATTGCAAAATGGAAAATAACATAACCATGACTTTTACAGAATAACAGTTATTTTAAAGTTTTATCAACAAGTGTATTAAGATTTAAAGCATATGAAGGACAGTTCTTCTATCTAATATTTGTTTTCTTTTCAAACAATACAATTATAAAAAATTCAACTTTGATCAAATATTTACAACAATATATGATTTTTATGTCTCGTTGACTGATACTGTATTAAAGATTGTTCGCAAATACTGTAAGCTATATCAACTAAAGCTTAAATACAATCACCTACTCAGAAATTATACATATTTGCTAACCATCATACATTTTGTGGATTCATTATAATTCGTGGATTTTGTGGATATTAATGAACCACAAGTTTAAGTGTCCAATAAAGTACAAATTTTTAACAGGCTTGTATGAAAATTTTTGCAAAATGACGAAATCAAGTATCAAAGAAAATACAATATTTCCTCAATCACTGACAAACGGTTTTACGAACATAAATTAATCGAAACCGAAATTACATGTAACTTGCTTCTTTGGTATCACTTTAACATGATACATGCCATATCATGCAAAACGAAATGGATATATGGTCAACAGAGCGACGGAGTTCGATTGTCCTAAAATGTTCTGCTTCCCAGTGCACAGTTTTGGAGTATAACACAAAATCTTGTCTTTGTTTTCTACTTGTTGGCATCAAATACATACATTACATATACGAAAATCGTAAAATAAGTACTACAAGGGAAATCGTTTCATAAGCGGTAACCTCATCAAGATGGTAAAATGGTTTAAATAAAATGAAGTCTTATCTTGTTTATTTATTTTGCCTTTCTCTCCGATTCGCTCGTGGCGATGATACACAGTTGACAAGGGGTTTAAATTGTATTAGTTTGTAGGTATATGTTGAAAAAAATATTGCGTTATATATATATGTTATCACTACGCCTGGAACACAAAGAACACAAAGAAATAGAATACTTTTATAAAACCCCACGTTGCTTTCTTTACTATTTTTTACAATTCAGTTGACTCTTAAAAGCGAATTTATGGTATAAGATTTAAACGATTGCCAATAATTTCATTAAAAATTTAGCAAACTACCAAGAAATCCGTTTGAGTGTTGGTTTATTGTCTTCATTTTATATTTTCATCTGTTGAAATAACTCGGATTACGGATTTTGTTTAATCGAATTAAACGATTTAAAATATAATAAATATGACAAAGCTCACTTATCATCGAGGATTTACGTTCAACGGTAACCAACGGTTAAAAGCCATATTAATTAATGCGATTGACAATTACCTGTATCATTACTGATCAGATGATGTATCTGACTACAGGAATTTCGTCTCTTTAACGATTTTGCCTTAGGATAGGTCTCGAGCTGATATTGTCTAAGACTCAACGTTTAATGATCACCAAGAACTAAGAAAACAAATACCAATTTTACCCACGGGGAGCCTGTTTTGCGCAAATCTTGCATTTTGCCAAAAATAAATGCAACAAGATTAATTGAGTTAAGTCGACCAACATATGTCTTGCTGATCTTTTGGCTGGTGTAAAAGTAGAATTACAAAATACCGAACTCAAGGAAAATTCAAAACGGAAAGTCCGTAATCAAATGGCAAAATGAAAAGCTCAAACACATAAACGAATGGATAATAACTCATATTCCTGACTTGGTACAGGCATTTTCGTATGTAGGAAATGGTGGATTAAACCTGGTTTTACAGCTAGCTAAACCTCTCACTTGTATAACAGCCTCATTAAATTCCATTATATTGACACAATGTGTCTAAGTTTCTGTATACCTATTATCACTTTGAAGATACAAACTGGTTAAAATTGTGACTTTTGCCAAAAATAACAAAAGGGTAAAACTTGTATCTGAAGGACAATAACTGTTATGAGTAATCACTTTACTACTTCCGTCATATTGACACATTTGTACATCTTATTTTGCAGATGATTTTAATATTCATTTTAATTTTACCTATATCTGGTATTATTTCTGCAAATAATGCAAACATGGGGAAAGTTCATCCTTGAAGAATTGTAACTCTTACAAGAAATCAATTTAGCCTTGTTTATTTAATCTATATCATATTGGGCTGAACGTTTTCTACTTTTAACAGTTTTCCGCTTCATATCAAAGTCGCTGCAGCAAATCTTAAAATCGTTTGTTAACGTTCATATCCCTTCTGAGTGGTCAGTCAGTTGATATTTTTACTAACTTGACTGATAAGTATTTTTTATCGTTTTAACTATTGAAGGATTCTCTCAATCTCCAAGTGATTCATTCAACAACAAAAACGGACAATTAGTGAGTATCTTCTTGCAGGGACAATTACTCCTAAAAGGTTAATTTGACTTATTTGTAGATCTTATTCATGTTATTGTGATGAACGTTTTCGCCATTTATATTTACTCTATTTCTTTTATATTTTCTGTAAAACGTACAAAGAAAGAAAATCAATCTTCAAGAACAGTTAACTCGCATGAAAAATAAATTGATGATTTGAGAAATAATGACATATCTGTAGATGTTAAACTGTTAAACAAATTTTGTTTTCTAATGACAGTTTTTCTAAACAAACTGACAACGCCATGGTTAAAAAGAAAACTACAAACAGACAAATAACAGTACACAAAACACGACATGCAAAAAACTAAAAACTTAGCAACACGAATTCTACCAAAAAAAAACTAGGATGATCTTAGGTTCAACGGAAGATGTCTTATGTCTTTTCATAAAAAAACTGTTATAATGATTCACTCATTATGAATATATTGATAACAAGGTAATAAAACAATCCGGTCTTCTAATATCTGTTTATATAGTTATATGAATTGCAGCAATTATAACCAAAATGATTTTAATTGATAAACTTTAAAGCATATGAAAATAGATATGATAACATTGTGTTTTTGTTCACTTTCCAAAATCTCTCATTTGTCATTACCTCGTGGTGTTCTCTGTGTAAGACTGAAATGTTATTATCAATATTTGATGTCTTCCTTTTTAAAAATACTTTTTATTTTAAGTTCCAGTGTTTTGCTGGTAACTTTTGTTTGCTCGGATTTTTCCTCGTTGCGTTTTTAACCAACGCATTTATTTGGTATACCAGTTATCAATTGACAATTTGTTCAATATGAAATTTGGAGAAATATCCTTATCATCCAGAATATCATTTTTAATATTATGCTATATTTAATCCAAAACATTCACCGTTTGAACATATTGTTTTATGTGTTTGTTCCCAAAAATTACATGTTAAGGAATTAACTACATTGAATTGCAGTGTTTTTACAGTTACATAGAAACAGCCTTAAAAGCCTCGCTCGGATATTGTCCAAAACACAACATGAAAGAAACCATGACCACGGAAACGTACAATACGATCAACAAAACATAATACTCAATACCAATGTGACATAGAATAAAATGTTTAAAATTTCAATGGTTTCATATTATATATTTAATTCAAAATAACCATGCAATGCTATAAATCTCTTCGCAGTTGTTGACGTCATGGTCACCGGAAAATGCAAATATTGACCACTTTCAGTTTAAACATACTCGTTGTACTAATATATTTCTGACCTTTTTTAGGCGGAGGGGTTCTTGCTATTAAATATTTGTCATTGTGTGGTCCAGATTTAGCTATATTTTATGTACAAACTACGTTAAAATATGATTAACAATAACGTGAAAATAACAATAAAGACAAAAAAAGGCAAAACAGGAACGTTTATCTGAAGGAATGTAAAGCATATGACGCAATATAATTTTTATGGGTGTACACAATATGATTTCTGCTTTATGCTTTGTGTTTTGATTCCCAATCATAGTATTGTGTATACGCCTCTCATTTAATATTCAGACAGTTCTTGCAAGGACAGTACTTTCAACTCACACATACAATTCCAACTGAACTGTGTTTTCGTCTCAGTTTCGTATCATTTTGCCATGTACAAATGATTTAATTTGTTTCTTTGCTTTGTAATTTCGTCGCCTAAAGACAGTCAAAATTTGATAACAAAGAACTTAAGGAGAAGTATTCCACATGACTATCTTTTGTCATGCAAAATTCATACTATGTTCTAAAACTAACAGCCCAGCGTTGCCAACTTGTATGTCATTCATATGAATATTTATTTAAACATTTCCAAAATTCAATGTATCAGTATAAATTACCGTGAAAACTACTAGAGAAACAAACATCATTACGTTTTATAAACGTGATATTAATTGAGAAATATTCACCAAGTAACTTGACCATATCAGAAGTATATAACATGTTACACATAGCATGTAACAACAACATTTTCTTCTTTGATTGAGGCCTGGATACATCTAATGGTTGCTTTGATGAGAAATACACGGGTGATTTATTACGTCACTCTTAAGTTTAATTGTAGATAAATCATGTAAAAGAATTTCCAAGAATCATCAAAGCAATCGGGTGGTGCAAATTACAACAGCAACTACTAACTTCTTTTTTTACATATCTAGACCATTCCCCGTCAAACGTCAAAAACGCAGCACAAAACCTATCAAGTTCATTAAATAGAAAAGAAACTAAAATAATCTTGATGATTTGACATGCGATAACTATTTTCGAAGCTCTAACTTTAGACAGGTCAATTAAAGTATGGCTTGGATAAACAAACGTTTGAGTCACTTAACAGCTAGGTATAGATACTCAGGTTAATAAACATTGTTATCGTAAAGTATAATCTGCAAAGGCAGTGAATGAGCAAAACATGTTCACATTATGCCAAGCGGCTTATAAAACATAAACCTCTATTGATTGTGATATTTCTAGTCTTTTCTCATCCCTAACATAGTAATAAAATAACCTTGATGACGTCTCCTAAAATTTATGCGTCGCTGAAAACTTCTACTCCAATATTGTGACGTTGCTAGAAAGTTATGCCCATATCTCAAATCGAGTATTAAGGGTCGACTAAGCAGAACGGTATAGGCAAAGGAAAGGACAAAAACACCAAAGCAGATGCTCAAGAAGGATAGAAATCTCTTTCTCTAATGAAATAATTATTGAAATGCATTTATTATCAAAATCAACTAGTAAAAATATACATGTATTGGTTTTCTCATATCAAATCAATGAAAGTAAATCCATTTATATATCATTCACATATAAACCAATTCCAAAACACCCAGTCGACAAGTCAGTTCATCTTTAATAAATATATTTGAAATTGGATTGATAGAAACAACAAAGTGACAATCAATTATCAACAAAACACTTCACAAAAAGCTTAAGATTTAGTAATATGAACCCAACCTAAAATATTTGTTGATCTCAAGTAACGTATAAAAGCCGGAAGTTCTACTCAATGAGTTTTCTCCTTTTTAAATATGTGGCTAATTCATATCAGAATACTTTGCTTCATAACAGAACCAAAACATCCGTAAAATTGGTAATGTCTCATCGTACGACATTCACCTCAAAAGCTAACCAAACCTTTAAACAGACTTATTCAGAAAGGATATAGTTCCAATACTGTTGTCATGTCATTGAAGATAGCATATCTTGGTATTAATATTGATTCACTCATAGGTTATTTGCATAGAAATAAACACATTTGTTCTAAAACCAGTTGTTGGCATGATACGGGTTATGTTCTTCTCATACATTTTATGATGGTATGTTACTTAAGCCCTAACGGGAGGATTGTGCTTGATTTTCATATGATGAAGACATAATCTTTCAATCAGTTTAATTGAAGAGTGGACCTGGCATGTCAGTAACTGCTAGTAGTCCTTTGCTAATGTATGTATCATTGTCATTTTGCTTAGTTTTTGTTACCTATTCTGACAGCGGACTCGGACTTCTTTTAAAATGAGTTTTACTGTGAGTTTTGCTGTGTTTTGTTTATTCTAAAGTGGCTAGAGGTATAGGGGAGGTTGAGATCTCACAAAACATGTTTAACTCCGCCGCATTTTGCGCCTGTCCCAAGTCAGGAGCCTCTGGCCTTTGTTAGTCTTGTATGTTTTTATTTTTGGTTCATTTATATGTTTTAGAGTTTAGTGTCCATTTCACTGAACTAGTACACATTTTATTTAGAGGCCAGCTGAAGCCCGCCTCCGGGTGCGAGATTGTCTCGCTGTGTTGAAGACTCATTGGTAGCCTTCGGCTGTTTTCTGATCTTTGGTCGGGTTGTTGTCTCTTTGGCATATTTCCCATTTCCATTCTCAATCTTATAAAGATCAAACAAACAAAACAGGCCAAACAGGGCCTTTAATCTGAAGGAATGTAAAACATATGATATATATAAAACATAGATTTCTATTGACTTGATAATTTGTTTTACAATCCCCAAACATAGTATACATAGAGTATGAACGCCTCTTATATAGTATATAGGCAGTTCTTGCACGGACTCTCATAAAGAAATCTAACTTAACTGTTTTTCGTCTCATTTTGCTTTTCAAATTGTTTATTTGTTTTGCTATTTCTTCGTCTTATAGACAGTCAAAATTTGAAGACAAATCTTACAGTGAAGGATTTCACATTCCTATCTTTTGTCATGCGAAATTCATACTATTGTTTAAAACCAACTGCCAAGCATTGCCAGCGTTTATGTCATTTATAAAATTGAGAATGGAAATGGGAATATGTCAAAGAGACAGCAACCCAACTAAAGAGCAGACAACAGCCGAAGGCCACCAATGGGTCTCCAACGCAGCGAGAAAATTCCACACCCGGAGGTGGTCCCAGCTGGCCCCTAAATAAATTGTGTACTAGTTCAGTGAAAACGGACGTCACACTAAACTTCAAAACATATACATGAACTTGAATTAAAAACATACAAGACTAACAAAGACCAGAGGCTCCTGACTTGGGACAGGCGCAAAAATTCGGCGGGTTAAACATGTTTTGTGAGATCTCAACCCTCCTTCTATACCTCAAGCTAATGTAGAATAAAGAAACACATAGCAATACGCACAGTAAAACTCAGTTTAAAAGAAGTCCGAGTCCGATGTCAGAATAAGTAACAAAAGAAACTAAGTAAAATGATGATGATACATACATTAACAAGGACTACTAGCAGTTACTGACATGCCAGCTCAGACCTCAATTTAACTGATTGAAAGATTATGTCTTCGTCATATGAAAATCAAGTACAATCCCTCCCGTTAGGGTTTAGTATCATACAATCATAAAATATGAGAAGACCATAACCCGTATCATGCCAACAACTGGTTTTAGAATAATAGTGTTTATTTCAATACATGTTATATGAATATTTTTTTTTAAATATTGATTCAATCTACCAGTATAAGTTATAGTATTGATGTTATCCGAAAACTACTAGAGGAACAAACGCCACTACTTGGTTCAAGCCAGGATACATCAAATAGAATAAATATACGAGTGATTTATAACCTCACTAAATAGTTTCATAGAAAAACATATCACAAGACAGGGATGGGGTAATCGTAATGTGTAATGTTTAATCGATTGTAACTGATTTCATTTTTCCTGTAATTGACAGTAATCTGTAATCTTCAAATTTTCGATTACATGTAATCTTAAATAATCGCCAGCTTTTGAAACAAATGACTGTCAATACTTGAACATACTTCAATGTCTTTTATCTTTAAAAATCGATTAAAATTAAAATAATAAAAAAAGTCATAAGTTAACTGATGTGCTGCATTCCAGTACAAATTTCATTGTATTATAATTCCTTTGAATCTTATTTTCAATAAGAGTTGCAGTTTTAGCTTAAATTAGATAATCCTTTAATTCATCATTATGTTATGATATGAAAATAAGAAAGGATACAAAATAAACTTAGCAATCAGCAAATGCATTGAAATACTTGCTCAGAAATAAATACATGTATCCCATTTTGATACTAAAAATATAAATAACTTATGAAATTTATATAGAAGATAAAAATTATCAACTGTCTTTACTGATTGGATGATCAAAGACTTTCAACCAATGACATGGGACTGTGTTTTGATTACAATTATGCATAATAAAAGGCAAACGATACAGTTACAGGGAGGTAATGACGTTGCTAACGTAAAATGTTATTTTCGCGACGTCAAACTATGACATATCGGGAAAAGATGCATTATTCGACTGAATTTTATCATTCAGACTCATTTAACTCGAAAACGAGTTCATGTACCCCTCTTTTAAAAATGACATTTGGCTTGATTATGTGTGAAGATTATTTGCGCCATTTTTATAAACATTTCACCGATGTATTTTTATCTAATTAGATAAATATACAGAAAGAAATGCCGTTTTATACTAAAATCAGGAAAATGTCATAAAATGATCTATTTCAAAATTTGTTGCACAAATTCAAAGCCATCTTATGTAGAGAAGATATTCGAAATGTTTATCTTTTAAAACAAAAAGTTTGGTATGTTTTCCAAAGGATAGGAATATCCAAGAAACCGAAATTTCAGTAAATGTCTAAATATTCACCGTGGGATCAAAACTGTATCGTATGCCCTGAGGTGTGAGTAACAGATTTACATTACATGTATATAGCCAAAGGTTATCAATTTACTCCAGTGAAAGTTTTATTATAGCCTGCAATTAAAGAGTCCAAACAAAAGATAGATACATGCATGTAATTATAAATTTAAAATTTCCATTCATAAAATTACTGTAACAAATTATTCCAACTGAAACTTCAAAATTGTAATGAACTATATTCTAAAACACCTGTCAATAATTAGTAAAAATAAACTTAAGTTACTATTTCAGCAAAATGTGCAAAATATGGAGCAAATGATATAAAATTATAAGGATCATGAGGTGATTGATGAATAAGTTCATTGAAAGAACTTTATTTCTTCTCTCTATCTTTGAAAACCCAAATTTCCCAAAAATTTAAATATTTTGGATTCTCAGTTCTTCTATCTGGAAAACAACTGTCAACATAAATTTGTGTTTTAAATAATGTTTTGTAGTGTTCCAAATTTCCACTTTAAATACGTTTAGCAACATAATTGAGTGTAACTTTCTTTGTCAATTTGTTACATAGTGTAGCATGAAATTGGCAGTATTCGAAAAGTAATGGTATGTAATTACACGTGATTGTAATCGATTACATACACAAATCAGAGTAATCGATTATTAATATATAACAGAAAAATCCTTGAAGTAATCGATTATATATACATTACTTTTGTCAGTAATAGTGCCTATTCCTGTCACAAGTCACATAAAAGCTATAAGGAAGTACACCAAACAACAACAGCTACCAACATACTTTTATTACATATCTAAATCACTTGCCATTCTAGTCAAACACACAACAAAAATCATTTAACAGAACAAACTAAAATACAATTCTCTGTATCAAGAACAAAAGTTTTAGGATTTGACATGCGACAACTATTGACGAAAATCCTGACTTTGGACAAGCAAGTGTAACTATGGCGGACTTAAACTAGTGTTTGAGCTTAATTGACGGCTAGGTATAAAACCTTTTAAAACAATGGTATCGTAAATTATAAGCTGCTACAGCACCGAACGAGCAAATCATCTTCACCATGTGTCGAGCGGCTGATCATTTTCATTGACAGTTTACTAAAATTACAAAAAGGGCAGCTAATATTATTTTAAACGAACACGATATTTGTAAACCATCTATTGGATTATTTAAGGAATCTGGAATTGTTCCTGTTACTAAGAGAATATCTTTTGATAAATAAAGGCAACAGTAGTATACCGCTGTTCAAAAGTCATAAATTGATTGAGAGAAAACAAATTCGGGTTACAAACTAAAACCGAGGGAAGCATATCAACTATAAGAGGAAAACAAAGGAACAACAGAAACACTGAAGTGCAATAATAACAAACGCCAACATACATAGAAACTAACTATTTGATAATAACTGCCATATTCCTGATTTGGTACAGGACATTTTAAGAAAAATGGTGGGTTGAACCTGGTTTTATGGCTTGCAAAACCTCCCGTTGATATGGCAATGTTAAAAGTACCGTTAAATGACAACATTACGTGACAGGAATACAGTATAAATAAATGCAGGAACATTCAGGACAGAGAAATACATAAATAAATAATATAATAGTCCATTTCAACATGTAAACCACAGAATAACAACGAACACCTAAATTTAATTTACGAAAAACACAAATACAGCACAATAGAATAATGAACTGTGAGTCACATGAATGTATCAACGCCACAAAAGTGACGTCACATGTAAATTTCTAAAAATACAATATGAAATTGGGGTTAAGTTTGTAATGGTGTTATTTATTGTATTTTCTAACCATTAAAGAATATTAACATAGAATTGTGTTAGTAATGGTGTAATTATTTGTATTTTATAACCATGTCAGTTTTCTTCTAAATCAAACTGTGTAAAACAAATAAACCCTGTGCATATAGTTAGTTGCTTTCAACTAAAAATCATATAAATAAACTAGGTGATTAATATCTTTACCTTTACATACATATAAAAATAAAAATAGAATTGAAACCACAAACGAATAGACATAAAACAACATCCAACCAGAATTATAAATGGAACATCATAACTAAATAAATGACTGTTGGGTGTACAAATATCGAGATATGATAAGTCATTATTAATGCACAAGTCACATTGTAAAATATATATCAAATCTTATTGTGCCTACCAATAGTTAACAATCATACAATACTCGACTTTCATTATAAGATAATTATATTGTTCCTCAATCAAATAGAGAATTATACAAATCAAGTTTTCATTTCAGTGGTCCAAAAGTGTGGAATTCCCTACCCAGTAAAATTAAAAAATCAAAAACTGTATCTGCAAACAAATACTCGTACAAGTCAATATATTTTTAACAGAGTGTAAAATTTAATTTATAAGTCTAACCACAAATGAGTTAGTCTTTAATAAATATAATTATATAATCCTTTGATAGAAACAAAACAAAATAAGAATCAGCAGTCCACAAAACACTACACAAAGAGCTGTAGTTACATGAGTTCAACTTGAAGAAATGTTTAACTCACGGACTTCAAGCCATCGTCAGCAGATTCTGGTCAACGAGTATTTCTCTTATTAAAAGACATGGCTGACCGGTAAATATATCTCGACCACACCGGTATGCCTAAATCATTAACAGACTAATACACTATAGGTACAATTAAATCCTCTTACACTTAAAATACTTAACGTGAACGAAGTTGACAATTTGCAACGAAAACACGACGGTCAGAACAAAGAATAGACAATCTCGTCACCAGTGTAATTCGTATGTGGGAAAACGTGTACAGAATTGTCCCTTCGACGAGTGAATAATAGAATTAGTTATAAATAACATGCAAGGTATGATGTAACAGTCATCCAAAATATCGGTAAAACTTGTTATGGCAAAATGATGACGTACAAGAAAGGATAAAAACTCCTTTGTGCATGCATCGCAAACATGGCAATTTATGGCATTTCAATTTTCTCAATCAGAATATTTAAATTTCAAAATCATTTACCTTAACATCTATCTAATACAGTTTGAAAACAATAAACACGAATGCTAAAATTTATAATCACTCATCTTTTAGGACTAGCGTAAGGAGTCATCTGATGACTACATTCTCACTAACATTGTATAGATATGGTATTTCGTATCATTTTTGCAGTTTTATATTCTAAAGTTTCCACGAAATATCCAATAGGCTAACTATTGTCAATAATCGTCATATTAAAGCTAATAACTTCTATAAGAGACTAGTTAATCATAATAGTTGTTTACAGTTCCACTTTGTCTTTATATATTTTAGGATAATATGCAAACTTGTCGAAATATAAGGAAAATAAAATTATAAAGGGAAATATGATGATATATGGAAAATAAAACTATAAAGGAGCCATCAGATGATTCTGGTAGACATGGTAAATTCGTACAACCTGGAGTTCTAGGCATCTTCATCACATGTTTAGAATTACTAATATAGTAGTTTTAAATATGTTAGACCGCTATATGCATTGTACCCTTTCAATTTTAATACTGTGGTAAGCCAAACAAATTTTAAACTGGACCCTAGGATGGTTATGACACAGTTTGTCTTGAGTTAATCCTGTGGAATTAGGAGAGATTTTGTTCAAAGTTTTCATATAATCGACAGAGAATGGGCAAGTGAAAATAAAACCTCATAATTGTTCTATTAGGCAATTTTTAAGGCCAATTAAATGAAAATGTTAATATAAAGTTCAAAGCGTTATCAGTAGCAAACCAAATGATACAGATCATTGTTTTCCCTAATAGACATGAAAATTGGTGGCCTTAGTGTTCTATATGGAAGCTTAATAACAAAGAAAATACGTTAACATATAAAAGTACTATACAGATTTCCAAAAAAGTAAGTACGCACATAACTCAACGAACGAACACAATGGACTGGTTATTGCAAACCTAGGAGTTCTGTTAAATACGTTGCTCATGTACAAACTAAGAATGAAATTTGGGTAAAAAGGGTAATTTTCTGGCAATGAAAACGATTGCAATTTTAAACATCGTTTAATTTCCAAGATTCCTTCCTAAACGTTTACCTACATATAGATAATCATGTTTCCCTGTCGTTTAAACTGTGACATTTATATTACACAATATTATCTTCTTTCCTTCGTTACTTTTTATTTTTATTTTGAAGGAAAAAGTGGCTTTTGTAAACTTCAATTCTCTAAACAAGAGAATTTTCAAAAACTTGGATAAACAAGCATTCTGAGAGTATTTCATGGCAAACCATAGTCCCCTACTGATTAACATTTCATTATACTGGAACAAAATGATATACTTGATCTATAACTTGTCATGGCGTAAACTATATAACAAATATCAAGTATATATCTTCAAGCATGATGAAAAAGGTGTGGAAACTGAATATTTGAGTGAATTTTCCTAGACCAAGGATCATAACTCTGCACAAAATCATCAGAACAGAAGGAAATTTGTACTTGGTCTGTAATTTGTCATTATAAAACTTCATACCAATTATCAAATCAATATCTTGAAGCATAACCTAAAACGGGTGAAAAACTAAATATTCCAAGGACCATAACTCTGCGCAAAATTATCACATCGGAACAAAATTCGAACTTAATCTGTAACTTGTCATTATTACACTATATAGATATGAGAAGATGTGGTATGAGTGCCAATGATACAATTCTCTTACCATGTCACAATTTGTAAAAAGTAAACCATTATAGGTGAAAGTACGGCCTTTAACACGGAGCCTTGGCTCACACCGAACAACAAGCTATAAAGGGCCCCACAAATTACTAGTGTAAAACCATTTAAACAGGAAATCAGTATTCTAATCTACATAAAAAGTGAAATACTCAGAACCACATCAACAAACGACAACCACTGAACAAACTTAGGACAGGTGCAAACAAATGCAGAAGGTTTAAACGTTTTCACAGGCCCCAACCTTCACCTAACTTGAAACAGTAGTATAACATTACAACATAGAAAGACACACTATAAAATATCAATTAAAATGGCTAAACGCGATCAAAAGAAATATTAACAAAACAATAGATATAAGAAGATGAGGTATGAGTGCCAATGAGACAACTTTCCATCAAGTCACAATTTGTAAAGTAAACAATTATAGGTCTTCAACACGGGCCTTGGCTCACAACGAACAACAAGCTATAAAGGGCCAATAAAACTAGTGTAAAACCATTCAAACAGGAAAACCAACGGTCTAATCTACAAAAAAAAACAAGAAACACTTATAAACCAAATCAACAAACGACAACCACTGAACATCAGATTCCTGACATAGGACAGGTGCAAAAAATGCAGCGGGTTTAAACGTTTTAATAGGTACCAACCTTCATCCTTACCTGAAACAATAGTGTAACATCACAATAAAGAAAGACACACTATAAAATATCAATTGAAATGGCTTAACTCAATCAAAGACATATTAACACAAACAAGAGAACATACACTGAACGACCAAATTTGATCTATGACACAATGTAAATACAAAATCAATAAAATAAGGGTGAGATGTTAAACGATATCAGAAAGACAACCATAACCTTGGACAACATGCCAAATAAAATAATGTACAGATATAAATGAAAATAATTTTGTTGTAAGGTATACAGTAATGGAATACGGAAATATTTTTTACAAAATAAATAATTTTGTTGTTCACAGTACGAGAACAGAAGTGAAAATTTATAGTCATACCAAACACTTATCAAAGCTGGTATATATTATCAATAGCGAGACGAGAATTACAGCTAAATAAGTAAACAATAAATAACAAAAAGCATTGCAAATTGTATTAACAGGTCAAATTAACATGAAAGTACGACTTGAGAGTACTCGCAGTTACTGAAAGCTAGTTAAAAGCCAAAAACAATTAATAATAAAAATCATGCATCAGAGATTTAAATAAACTAAAACACATCCCAGGGTTTAGTATTTTAACGTCATGGACAGTAAAAGAAGACTTGACTTGTGCAATGCCAAAAGTAAAAGTATCGACAGGTAGTATGATAGTTAGAAGTTAACCTTTTAATAGATAAGTATAATGTAATACATAGATAGAGTAATCTCTATATAGAAAATGAACGTGGATGTGTATTTATACATCCCAAAAATAAACCCGTTTGAAAATAATACAAATTTAGTTATGTTTTAATTTGCTGATGACAAAATCTATATTTGTACCAATGTAAACTATATTCAAAGATCTTATTACAATATTGGTAAGATTACCTTCACTAATAAGTTTGTTTAAAGGTTCGATGAGTTTACACAGATCACATAGTGATTTCCGCGCTTTTAGTACAATATTATTGTAAAATTTAGGATGTGAAATACTGTTTTAATAAGTTTTCTACAGGTACAGCCAAATTTACTAATCAAATCTTTGTATCTATGAAAGAATTTAGTAAAAGTTTAAAGTAAATAATTTACCAGTGATGCATTGATTATGTTAGTTAAAATCTATGACATCACTCCACACACGGGCATAACGAACGAGTTATAATATATAAACACCGTATGATGGAGCCAAAGGAACATCGCCGTCTAAAAAGGAAAATTAACAATAGGGAATGAACAATCGTCTCTTTTGTCGTAAATTTTAGTATGGAGTTTCCTTTAGAAATAGAAATGTCTAAATCTAAAGAGGACAACTACTGCTGTTTTTGTTAGATTTATTTAAAGTAAGTTCCTTTGGGTAAATTTTGGTAGTATATTTAGATAACTCTTGATTATTTCTCGAAAATATATCATCAACATAACGGTAGGTATTGTTGAATGTATATCAACCAAATGTAGCAATGACATGTCTTTACTGAGTTTGGTCATTAACTGAGATTCATAGCAATACAGGAATAAATCTGCTGTTAAAGAGGCGCAGTTAGTGCCCATAGGAATACCTACTACTTGTCGATACATTTAATCGCCGAAACGTACATATATGTTGTCCAGGAGAAAATTTAAAGCTTCAATCATATCTTCACATTTCCAGTAAGTGTATCTAGCATACTTTCCTTTTCGTTACAGAAAAGGCTTTAAACGAGTAACAGCAAATAAATATCGGTAACTATTAATCACAGAATATAAAAATCCTAACACTAAAATATTACATTAAACTGTAGGCCTAGGATTTTTGAATAATTTTACAATACAGAAATGTAATGTAAGGATATGTCATGCAGTCATGCAACTATAAAAGATATTAGCTAAGTGAAAGATTTTGTGCTTGAAATATTAGTTGTATGGAACGATGTACCAATTTAGTTAAAATTTATCCTTAATTCTGTAAGCTTTAGCTAGCAGTTTAATCGAGAAAAATAATTTAGTGTATCAAATTTTCAGAGACATGTAGGGACTGCTTGTGCATTTCAAGGAAATTTGTGAATGACCGAAGATGGCTTGTATAGGATGTCTCCTTGAGATTTGTCTTAATTGTTACTGTTTATCGTAGGCGGACCTTATTATTGTTTTAGATTGAGCGGTCATTTAGTATACAAGGTTATATTCCTCAAACAACAGGTACAATTCGTGTGAAAGTCACCTGCTGCATTTTGTAACTGTTGAATCAATCTTGATCAGTGTTAATATCATGATTTTCTCATTGATAGCCGACTATGGAGCACATATTTCAACCAATACCGAATTGAACAGATGCAGCAGAATATATTCAGTCTAAAGGTGTCGTTAAAAGGACAATTTACAATGGTTGTAACAAATGACTCTAACACAGGTGCTAGGCAACCATCATCGATCGGTTAGTACTGGAAATATTGTAGCTCATTTCACAAGTACATGCACTCTAACATTCCTGCCCCTCGAATTATAGAAACAGAACTAAACCACTCAGGATAAAATGATTAGGTGGGTTTTCACAACAAGACAGTAATTCGATTATTCTCCTCTGCTAAGATATATAGAGTTTTGACTTTTCCGTTTCAAACAATGAACCAACGAATTTTTCTTCATTGTTTTTATTGTCAGAAAAAATCAACATCACTTCAAAGGTTTAATTATAATATGTCTCCGCCTGTAAATGCATAAAATCCGATTACTTCGATATTTTCTCTCCTGTTAACATTTTTTAAATACTTTGTTACAGGCTTAGGCTTTACACTTCTGTTATTATCAATTTGATCTATGTTTTCTTACAAGTTCTGAATTTATAGTACATGTACTATGCACACGGTGTATATTCAGAACGCTTGCTTTCCGATTCTATCGCCGGTAACACTTGCTATTCGATTTCGGAAACGTATACTTTTGGTATTACAAAGAAAATTACAAAAGGGTTGAAAGATAGGTTGCTACAATCTTTAAGAAAATATCAAATTACATTTCCCTTTAATGGCATTAAATTGGACGTGACGAAAAAAAAAAAAACAAATTACAATGTTTCCGCTTTTATAATCTGTTTGTTTCTTTAAATGCTAAACATGTTAAATGAAATAATAATTGTGTTTACACCATAACTGCGTTGTCTTGCAAAACATACTTTGCAGCCATACATATCCAAATATCAACAATCTAATACTTTATAATTTATCTTTCTAAACACTGTCTTTGTTTAAAGGTTTTATATTTCATGTGTATGCAACATACAAGACCACAAATGATTTAATCAGGTTTATTCCGTTTTCTAAAATTTGACGTGTAGCGCTCAATATAAGATTTAAGGGTTGCAAGTTCGGTCGAATATAATATGTTCAAACATGTTTCATTGTAGAACATGTTTACATTAATGAACGATCATTTAAAAGGGGCTCAGGTGGGGATGTTGATTTTTCTATGATATATTATGATTTCCAACTATGAAGAAACACATATTTTGATCTTGGAGAAAGATTCAGTCAAAAATATTCTGATTGAGTTTTGTTGTCATCTAATTTGATATTGTGTTCTCAAAATAATAAATAATGATTTGATGCCTGCCTGGTACGAATACGAATTTCAGAATAAATTTTAAAAATCAATCAATAACCCCATATTTGCCTTTAATTTTTCAATATTCCAGCCTTAATCGGCCTATTGGATATTTTCTTTTCCTTTTTATTGGCGTATTCTTAATTTTTAAAGAAAGATATATTAATTTCCATATTAACGAAAAATATATCGGTAACATTCCCTTATAAATGTCGACCGATAGAAAATTTACCAATTGAAAATTCTGGGAAAAGGAGACCCGAAATTGCAGCAAAAACAACCGGCTGTCAGAATAGAGACTAAGAGAACGGTTAATTGGTTTAATAATAAGGATGATTCTGACGTAGCAGCAACTTGCAAAAGGCAATAAACTTCTATCCCCAGGCAGTTGAAAATAAACATCATAGTTTAAAGGAATAGTGTGCATGAAAAAACTATCATTCTTCTTCACGGTACCAAATTTCATCATATGGAAATAACAATGAAATACATAACAAAGACGATAAATTCGTTTGTTTTGCTGATATGTTAAAACACATATTTTGCATCGTCATCTTTCAACCTTTTGTCAAATACAACAAAACTATGTTAAGAAAATAAATTAAATTGTAAATCAATAAACAATCATATCATGCAAATACTCACTCTGATGTTGATAGGACTCTTCTGAAAATAGGAAAAAGACATTTTATTTCATATTGTTTATTAAATGATATTTGATTAAGGGTTGATTACGTTTGGTTTGGTTAGAAAAAATAAATTCATTGAGACTAAAGCTTAGGAAAATGATCTTGCTTGACCCTTAGATAAACGAGATACATTTGAATGTGGCAACCCTATTTGATGTTTCGAATGTAATTTCTAAATGTTAATATGAGAACATGACGCATCAGGAAAATTCGTCTTAAAGCTCTAACTTTTAACAGTAAACTAACTATTGGCGATAATTACTAGTGTTATGTAGTAATTTACCAATTTAGTTTAGTGTAATCTTTATTTTGTCAGCTTGCAATTAAGCTAAATCGAGAAAATCAATTCAATGTATAAACATTTACCTAGAAACATGTAATCACTGCTTGTTCTTTTCATGGAAATGTGTGAGTGACCCAGAATGGATTGTAAATGACGTCCGCTTGAGATTGGTCTTGAATGTTAATTAATATCGTGTGTGCACCTTGTGACTGTTTTATATAGATGTGTCGTTTTAGTTATACAAAAGTTCTAACAAAACACTACTGACAACATGAAAAGGCGGATGTTTCCAACATGACAGTTATTCAATTATTCTGTTATGACAAGATATATCAAGGTGTTTTCGTGTCTAAACAAACGTCAATAAAAGTAAAAATATCAATAATGTGATATAATTTCAATATGTCTCTTGCTGTAAATGTAATAAATCTGATTGCTTCGAAAAAAAAATTACGTAAAGATTTTAAATTTATTGTAACTAGCGTTAGGATTCACACGGCTGTTATTATCAATTTGATCTATGTTTTAAATTAACGGTGTATAGGGCCTGTGATATGTATTTTTAAACGGTGTTTTAAATATCATTGATGTTCATTTTGTATAATGTTTTGAAAAACAATATGGCATACGACAGGTGCTTCTGGTGCAAAATATTATTAGCCTTGTATTTTGATGAGATGTAACAAGTTCGATTTCAGAACAAATCCTTTATTTTTGTTTACGTAATACAACCATCTAAGACGATTGACATGACACATTGTATAATAATTTCAGTCATTCATTCTCAGTCCAGTTGATAGGTTTTCAAAGTTTTTGAAGTTATATCTTAGTTCTATTTTCGTGAAAGAATCTTATAGTTTCAAAACTTTTAAAGAATTGCGACCCATACGTAACTGTTTATGATATTTCTCTAGCATAGCTACTCTAATAGTCGTAGCATTCACAATGTAACTTTCTTGTTTATTTTTGAGAAATAACATACCCTAAAAATCGGAATTCAAAATGATGGCTTTCTTAGTTACGGACTGGTAGAACGTGGAATCTAACCCTTCAAAATATTTGTCAACGTCCAATGAAAATTATCGTTACATACGAATTGCATTAGAACTGAAAATTCATATTTGATTCCATTCCGAAGCTTTGAACAAGCAGTTCTCAAGAGCGTGGACAGCTCAACTGGTAAATATATGCTATTTTGAAATTTGCAATAAGTTGTATAAAAAGAAGATGTGGTGTAATTGCCAATGAGACAACACTTCACAAGACACCAAATGACACAGAAATTAACAACTATAGGTCACCGTACGACCTTCAACAATGAGCAAAGCTCATACCGCATAGTCAGCCATAAAAGGCCCCGAAATGACAAATGTAAAACAATTCAAACGAGAAAACTAACGGCCTAATTTATGTACAAACCCAACCCTCCCCTAACCTGGGACAGTGGTGTAACAGTACAACATAAGAACGAACTATAAAAATCAGTTGAAAAGGCTTCACTCATCAGATGGATACACATAGAAATACATCTAACAAAAACACAAAGTGGACGTGACCGGGTACTTGTACATCCCAACAACAAAAGACACTAAGTACAAATCTGAGAGTACTCGCAGTTACTGACAGCTAGTTCAAAGCCACTAGCTACTAATAAAAATCAAAGCACCAAGGGCGCTATAGGCAGTTAATTATAAAACCAAAGGCAAACTTGGCAGAAGTTAAGATGAATATTGTGGAAGAATTGGTGAAAATATTTATCTCAGCTATTTCTCAAGTATGAAATAATATTTATACCGTAATGTTTCTGCTATCCAGTCCTACCACTTTCGAAAGTTATTTCCAATTTATTTTTAAAGATTCAATGTCTGAGATTATGCACATACACTGTCCCATATTAGGGAGAATTTTGTGCCAGCTAACATGTTTAGCCCGCTACATTCTGTATGTACCTGTCCATAGTGAGGACCCAGGAGTTTGGTGATTGTTGATTGTTGCTGTATATACATGTATATCATATTTAATTTTCATAATTGCTTTGTACATTAATCAAAGCAATTATGAAAATTAAATATGATATACAAACTGCTTTAGTTTTATTGTTTTACATTTGTCATTTCGTGTCGTTTTAGCTTACTATGCAGTATACATGTAGGTTTTGCTAATTGTTGTAAACTAAGTAAAAGTTTCAAAGTCAATAGATCATGCATATGACTGAGGGTAAGGACCAAATATCCTCAATGGAAATGAGACGTACTAATGCTTCTACACCTGCAGGCCAATTATCATTAACCTACCACTATTGGTTTCCTAATACTAACCTATCATTAACCTACCATAAACTAGACCTTATCACAAACTAATACATTGTTGATGCCATAAAACAGCATTTATATATATATATATATATGTCTCTCTGTTTGACTCTGTCAAGGCAAGACAAAACATTGCAACAAATTTAATACAAATATTTTGTCCATCTTTTTAATATTTTCATATTCTTCATTTCTTAGATATATATATGCTGCGTTCACACATAATTCGAATTTGATTCGCATTAACTGATTTGAATTAGTTTATTACGCATTCGAAACATTTAACATGTTTAATGTCCAAAAGTAAATTCTACTTGAATTGCAATAACTGTTAATTCAATTTATCAATTAATTTATTATAGTTTAATTCGTTTTACAATTTAGAAAGTGTCCACACCAGAGTTTAATCGAATTAATTTCATCTATTAAATTAATTTGCATTAAAAAACGTATTTCTAATGAGAATTGGATAACGCAAATTAGCCAATTTGAATTAGATTCGAATTAAAAAAAGAAGAGTGTGTGAACGCGATTAGCGAATTCGATTCGCATTCGACTTTGAATTCAATTCGAAATAAAAAAAAAAACAAGATTGTGTGAACCCAGGTTCGCATTCAATTCAAATTAAACGTATGTGTGAACAAGGCATTAAACAAGTGACAATTATGCATTCAGTAAATAATAAAATTGAAAAGAATCCACAATCAAAATACTGCTGCGTAATTATGGTAATAAGCTATTTCCTTGGTACAATTTATCCTTACTCTTGGATTGTTAATCAGAATATAAATTAAACTAAAATATTTCATGTGTACAATGCACCAATATCATGAATTCCAACTATCTTTATATACAAGTACATGATATAACTTCATGCAAAAAGTTTCTGATAACTAGGCATACTTCTTAGTGCACAATAATATATCTCCTTTTGTAGTAACAGTTACACAGATTCTGACATATCATGATCATAGTTCTGAAAGTATCGTTAAACAGTCTCTAAAAATTGCTAGATCGATAGGCACTTAATAACAAATAATATTCATGTGTTGTAACTACTGGCAAGTTTATCATAATTCCTGTCAGAAAGCTGAACCAAAACTTGTCGGACTAGTCAACAGGATGAGACCTGGCATAAACAATCTTCAAAATTGATCATATATGTAGATATACATGTAAATATCTTCATAACATCATAGTAGTCTAGAGTTTCATTGCTATTATGGAATTATTGTGGTGAATAGACAATACATTTGCTACAGAGAATCATGTATTGTACATGTACATGTATGCCTTGCCTCTTCTAGTATTAGCCATTCCCAAAGATTGGAATAAAGCTGAAATAAAAACAAATACAAATAAATAAATAATGTTTAAACTTGTTGAAAACGTTAAGACTAAGTCTAAAGTACAACGTTACCTCTTTTCGTATCATGCGAATTTTTGGCAATATTTTCATGGAAAAGTCGTAAACAGCATCATTGTACGAAACGCGCGTCTGGCGTATTAAATTATAATGGTACCTTTGATAACTATTTGCTGAAGGACTCATAGAAATGATTCTAGAACACTTCACGAGTGTTTAAATATGAAAAAATCACAAGAAGAAACATCGAAAAGTTGTTTTTCCATTACCGGAAATTGAAAAGTCATTGTAAATCAAAAACAATTACGGTGTGAGACGCGTCACAAATTCGTACTTAATATTTTACAAAAATATGCGACTTTGGAAGTTAAATAATGCCGTCCTATAGCAAATTATTGATAAAGTATTAATCTAAATATTGTTTGAAGCACCTTTAGCTAAATCAAAGCACATGTAGCAGTCTGTAACACCAAAGTCTGAATTAAAACACAAAGGAAACCATCTTGACCTTGACATCGACCAATCAGATCTCTAGTTTGATTTCATTCATAAATTCATAAATAACAACAACTTGTTTTGACAAGCATGAAGGTCAATTAGTTACATGTACGAGATAAACGGAATAATATTTACAAGAATACAAATGAGCATACATTTAATTAAGGTGATTTTAATAATCACACTCATCTCAAACAAAACGAATCAAATGATTAATGATAATTACCTTTGTATTATCAGAATCCACCAAATTTAAAACGTCCTTGATTTCCGTTTTGTCGACGAAGTTAAAATTACCGCCAACTGAGACTTCAACTTCGTGTCATATTAGTCACAGCCGTTATACAATATTCCTGCGCTTTTGCCATTTGTCAAATGTAAACGACTTGTAATTAGATATTTTCGGCGATGAAATAATTCATAAAATTGTTCTTTGACATCTTAGCCAAAAGCACAGGGATAATAAACTTCATAAGGATTTCTATTGAGCACTACTTCCTATGGGCAACTTCAAAACTTTTGGGTGGTTCGACGATCATTTAAGGTTTTCTGGTCATATTTTTGTAATCCAGAATTAAAAGTATGAAAAAGTGTTAAATAACATAATAGCCCGCTAGATAATAACAATGGCACGTATTTCAGCATTTATTGGGTAGAACACAAATCTAGGGTGCTCGCATAAGGCAGCTTAACTGCCTAAAAATCATGCATCTAAGACTAAATTATCAATCAGTACACATCCAACATCCAATGGATTTAATTTAAAGACGTCATAAACAGTCAGAGAAAACATGAACTTGTGCAATGCCAAGATACAGGTATCGATCCATGAATGTGCATATATATATAACAATAATATTTAGTTTGCTTTTAATTTACTGATAACAAAATCAATATTAATACCAATAAATGGTGAATGTGTTCATGGGTCACAGATGATGCCCCGCTTGCATATAACGTTAAAAGGGACATAACTCAAGAACTGTAAAAGTGACGCTACTCAAATTTGTACTTGATCTGAGTTTTTGGTAATAAGCAGTGTGTATACTTTTCATAACATTTAATTGAGACAAACTTCAGTTAGAGAACGTTTTAAAACTTGACATATCAAGGGTAATAACTCCAAAATCTGATTCTCTAAAAAGTTCTTAGGGGATAACCCTTAACCTGCAGAACATTTTTATTCCTGTTAGTTTTAGAGATATAAGCCAAAAACTGAATCTTACACCAATCGTTTATTTGTAGAAACAGAGGTCATGTCTTAGATGTATCAAACCCCGAAAAAATAAAATTTGAAATACATTCCAGAAGTTACATAGCGAAGATTTGTTTTGTTTCGTTCACAACGACGGAAGGACGGAGAACAGACACCAAGTGAATCAAAACATGACTCTGACTTTTACGTCAGGTGAGCTAAAATGCATAAAAAAAGTCTGATATATACGTTCTACAACAGAATGAGACCTATAACATCAAATTGTTTTGGTTCAAAGGACAAGAACGCTGTTTCGCGGAGTTTTCAGTTGAAATACAAAAAGAAAGTAGTAAGGGCATTTAGGCCATATTTTGGCCCAAGAATATAAAGTGTGAGAACTTTTTTTTAATTTGCACATAATGTTTAGATATGCACAAAGTCAAGAAATATAAATACGTTACCTAAGATTTCTTTTCTGATGGCGTCACAATTTCGTCATAATATGGAACGTGTTTATAAAAAGGAAAAAAAAACTACAAAATGTATGCAGTTTTCTTTCATTATTTCTATTGTGGAAACATCGTGCGCAGCCAAGAAACAGCAAAATATTTTAAGAGAAGCTTGAGATAATCTCACCAAATATGAAGTTGTTTCTTGGGGCTCTATACTTTGCCTATCAAAATATACTTAAAAGGTGATGTTAAACAATGAAAATCCAGACATTTTACATAAAAAATCGACTTTGTTTGGTGCCATGGTTACTCGTTAAATGTGAAATTTGTTTTTATTTTCTGAATACCTTGTATCTTGGTGTAGTCAGGTGTAGTCAGGACAGTTTTAAGAATATGTTTGACAACTATTAAATTTGCCATTATATTTGGGCCAAATAAATTCCTTATTGCCACTACCATTATATATTTTTGAAAGAGGATAACTTTTGATAATAAGATTTCGCTTCATCGGAAGATACCAAGACCTTGTTGATAAATATTCCGTATAAACTTCACAAATAAGAGTATATATCCTAGGTACTGACGTTCTTTATCATCTAAATTACGTATTTTAGTGTTCTTTTATTTGTCATTGTAAATTATCCCTTTTACTGTTTAGTATATTTTTGGTAATATTCATTTGACGTGGTTCGGTACTTCTACATCCCGTCATCGTGTTATTCTGCTATGTTAAATCTTTGTATTGTTGTCTTTCGTTTTGGCTAATTTGCTTTGTTTATATGCCTTTTTGTGTTTCTTTGTGACATATATGTTTGGTTTTTTATAGTGATTAAGATTATAACACAATGTTGACTGTCGTACCCCTATTTTTGACATTTTACCCATTATGTCTGTTTGTTTTGTTTACACATTGTTATCAATATAATGGAATTTTATGCGACTGTCATACAAGTGAGAGGTTCAGCTAGCTATATAACCAGGTTTAATCCACCATTATCATTACTGATCAGATGATGTAAATTACTACAGGAATTTAGTCTCTTTTAACGATTTTGTAGGTCTCGAGCTGATATTGTCTAAGACTCAACGTTTAATGATCAACAAGAACTATGAAAACAAATACCAATGTTACCCGAGGGAGCCTGTTTTCTCACATCTTGCATTTTTGCAAAAATAAATGCAACAAGATTAATTGAGTTAAGTCGACCAACATATGTCTTACTGATCATTTTGCTGGTCTAAAAGTAAGATAACAAAATACCGAACTCAAGGTAAAATTCAAAACGGAAAGTCCGTAATCAAATGGCAAAATCAAAAGCTCAAACACTTCAAACGAATGGATAACAACTGTCATATTCCTGACTTGGTACAGCCATTTTCTTATGTTGAAAATGGTGGATTAAACCTGGTTTTACAGCTAGCTAAACCTTTCACTTGTATGACAGTAGCATTAAGTTCCATTATATTGACAACGATGTGTCTAAGTTTCTGTATACCTATTATCATTTTGAAGATAAAAATTGATTAAAATTGTGACTTTTGCCAAAAATAACAAAAATGGTAAAACTTGTATCTCAAGGACAATAACTATTATGAGTAATCAATTTACTACTTCCGTTATATTGATGAATTTGTATATCTTATTTTGCAGATGATTTTAATATTTATTTAATTTTTACCTATATCTGCTATTATTTCTGCAAATCATGCAAACATGGGAAAGTTCATCCTTGAAGAATTGTAACTCTTACAAGAAATCAATTGAAGCTCTTAGCCTTGTTTATTTAATTTATATCATATTGGGCTGAACGTTTGTACTTTTAACAGTTTTCCGCTTCATATCAAAGTCGCTGCAGCAAATCTTAAAATCGTTTGTTAACGTTCATATCTCTTTTGAGTGGTCAGTCAGTTGATATTTTTACTAACTTGACTGATAAGTATTTTTATCGTTTTAACTATTGAAGGATTCTCTCAATCTCCAAGTGATTCATTCAACAACAAAAACGTACAATTAGTGTGTATCTTTTGCAAGGACAATTACTCCTAAAGGGTTAATTTGACTTATTTGTTGATCTTATTCATGTTATTGTGATGAACGTTTTCGCCATTTATATTTACTCTATTTCTTTTATATTTTCTATAAAACGTACAAACAAAGAAAAATCAATCTTCAAGAACAGTTAACTCGCATGAAAAATAAATTGATGATTTGAGAAATAATGACATATCTGTAGATGTTAAACAATTTTTTTTCTAATGACAGCTTTTTCTAAACAAACTGACAACGCCATGGTTAAAAAAGAAAAGACAAACAGACAAATAACAGTACACAAAACACGACATACAAAAAACTAAAGACTTAGCCACACGAATTCTACCAAAAAAAAAAAAAAAAAAACTAGGGATGATCTTAGGTGCACCGGAAGATGTCTTATGTCTTTTCATAAAAAAAACTGTTATATAGATTCACTCGTTGTAAATATATTGATAACAAGGTAATAAAAAAATCCGGTCTTCTAATATCTGTTTATATTGCTATATGAATTGCAGCAATTATAACCAAAATGATTTTAATTGATAAATTGTAAAGCATATGAAAATAGATATAATAACATTGTGTTTTTGTTCACTTTCCAAAATCTCCCATTTGTCATTACCTCGTGGTGTTCTCTGTGTAAGACTGAAATGTTATTGTCAATATTTGATTTCTTACTTTTTTAAATACTTTTCTTTTAAGTTCCAGTGTTTTGCTGGTAACTTTTGTTTGCTCGGATTTTTCCTCGTTGCGTTTTTAACCAACGCATTTATTTGGTATACCAGTTATCAATTGACACTTTGTTCAATATGAAATTTTGAGAAATATCCTTGTCATCCAGAATATCATTTTAAATATTATGCTATATTTAATCCAAAAACATTCACCGTTTGAACATATTGTTTTATGTGTTTGTTCCCATAAATTACATGTTAAGGAATTAACTACATTGAATTGCAGTGTTTTTACAGTTACATAGAAACAGCATTAAAAGCCTCGCTCGGATATTGTCCAAAACACAACATGATAGAAACCATGACCACAGAAACGTACAATACGATCAACAAAACATAATACTCAATACCAATGTGACATAGAATAAAATGTTTAAAATTTAAATGGTTTCATATTATATATTTAATTCAAAATAACCATGCAATGCTATAAATCTCTTCGCAGTTGTTGACGTCATGGTCACCGGAAAATGCAAATATTGACCACTTTCAGTTTAAACATACTCGTTGTACTAATATATTTGTGTCCTTTTTTAGGGAAGGGGTTCTTGCTGTTAAATACTTGCCATTGTGTGGTCCAGATTTAGCTATATTTTTATGTACAAACTACATTAAAATATGATTAACAATAACGTGAAAAATAACAATAAAGATACAAAAAAGCCAAACAGGAACGTTTATCTGAAGGAATGTAAAGCATATGACGCAATATAACATTTATGGGTGTACACAATATGATTTCTGCTTTATGCTTTGTGTTTTGATTCCCCAACCATAGTATTGTGTGAACGCCTCTCATTTAATATTCAGACAGTTCTTGCACGGACAGTACTTTCAACTCACACATACAAATCCAACTGAACTGTGTTTTCGTCTCAGTTTCGTATCATTTTGCCATGTACAAATGATTTAATTTGTTTCTTTGCTTTGTAATTTCGTCGCCTAAAAGACAGTCAAAATTTGATAACAAAGAACTTAAGGAGAAGTATTCCACATGACTATCTTTTGTCATGCAAAACTCATACTATGTTCTAAAACTAACAGCCCAGCGTTGCCAACTTGTATGTCATTCATATGAATATTTATTTAAACATTTCCAAAATTCAATGTATCAGTATAAATTACCGTATTGGCGTTATCCCGAAAACTACTAGAGAAACAAACATCATTACGTTTTATAAACGTGATATTAATTGAGAAATATTCACCTCTTTAAGTAACTTGACCATATCAGAAGTATATAACATGTTACACATAGCATGTAACAACAACATTTTCTTCTTTGATTGAGGCCTGGATACATCTAATGGTTGCTTTGATGAAATACACGGGTGATTTATTACGTCACTCTTAAGTTTAATTATAGATAAATCATGTAAAAGAATTTCCAAGAATCATCAAAGCAATTGGGTGGTGCAAATTACAACAGCAACTACTAACTTCTTTTTACATATCTAGACCATTTCCGTCAACCTATCAAGTTCATTAAATAGAAAAGAAACTAAAATAATCTTGATGATTTGACATGCAATAACTATTTTCGAAGCTCTAACTTTAGACAGGTCAATTAAATTATGGCTTGGAACTAATGTTTGAGTCACTTAACAGCAACGAACAGCTAGGTATAGATACTCAGGTTAATAAACATTGGTATCGTAAAGTATTAGCTGCAAAGGCAGTGAATGAGCAAAACATTATCACATTGTGCCAAGCGGACTACAAAACATAAACATCTATTGATTGTGCAATTTCTAGTCTTTTCTTATCTTTAACATAGTAATGAAATAACCTTGATGACGTCTCCTAACAATTTATGCGTCGCTGAAAACTTCTGCTCCAATATTGAGAGGTTGCTGGAAAGTTATGCCCATACCTCAAATCGAGTATTACGGGTCGACTAAGCAGGGCGGTATAGGCAAAGGAAGGACAAAAACAATAACACATGGTCTAGAAGGATAGAAATCTCCTTTTCTAATCAAATAATTATTGAAATCCATTTATTATCAAACACAGCTAGTAATAAATATATTGGTTTTATCATATCAAATCAATGAAAGTAAATCCATTTATATAACATTCATATATAAACAAATTCCTAAACGCCCAGTCGACAAGTCAGTTAATCTTTAATAAAAATATTAAAATTGCCATTGATAGAAACAATAAAATGACAATCAGCAGTCAACAAAACACTACAGAAGAAGCTTTAGATTTAGTAATGTTAACCCAACCAAAAATAAATGTTGACTTTAAGTACTTCAAAAATGTCAGAAGATTTATCACAACGACTGTTTCTCCAATAAAAATACGTTACTGATTCATAACAGGTGATTTTGTGTCATAAAAAAACACATTAGTATGTGTATCTTGCCCTCAATAATATGTCTAAGTCATCACCAAAACAATAAACCATAGGAACAAATAAATCCTCTTACTTCTAACGTGACCACAGTTGACCGTTTGCAAGAAAACACGGCTTAAAAACAAATCATAAGCAACATCGTCATCAGTAAGAGGACGAGTACAGAAATGTGGAAAATAAGTAGTAACAAATAACCAAAATAAATTATAACGGTCAACCAAAACATCCAGTCAACCAAAACATTTGAACATTTGAAACGTCTCCGCGTACACAAGTTGACATATAGCAATATGCTATTATAGTGAGATTCAGTTTAATTGGATATCTATAATTTTAACAACGGGTTTGAAATTAAGTAATACAACTGTTGTCAAATATGACCCAGTTATATGGTAGAGATTTGTCTTATTAGTAGTCAAACCACATCTTCTTCTTTCTTAGGTCATATATTTTTAGTGGGTGTTTCTTGTTGTTCAATTTTCAGTTTACATGCGTTCAAATTTATCATAATTACAAATTTATTAAAAGTAAACCTATGTTTTCTCATTTGTATGACAATATATAAAAATTTGTTCTATCTCATCTTACAGACTTGTTGAAATCTAATTATTAGAAGGGTACTTCACACCTGCCTATTATAATTAGGCATTTTGAAACATACTGTTTGTACGCTACCTTTCAAATGTGTATGTCAAATATTATAGTACGTACATAAATACAAGTTTAGTTCAATAAGCAATTAAATACTCACCGTATTTTCTCATTAGATCATCTGAAATAAGATAAAAAGAAAACATAATTTTACTTTATTTCAGACTGTTTTTGCATAAAACTTGCTTTGTTTTGTGTTACAACTAAAATTCATAAAGACCAAAGATAAAAATGTAAGCTAACATGTCCCTTTGAGTGATACTACATTTTGGAATAGTAATAAACCTTGTTTCGCCTGCAACATAATAGATGTCATTATTTTTTACAATTGAGTATGAACACTTGGTACACTAGAAACAAATGCATTCATTTGTCTTGCAACACTAACTTTTAAATGTTAGCAAACAATTGGTGGCAATTATCAGTTTATAAACAGGAGCAAATAATTTTTTTAATCAAATATACTCACAATATAATATATAACGAGTGCTTCGACAGAGTGAGTGTCTCAATCTTTGTATGCATCACCGGTTCTGAGAATCAACACTAAGTCAAAATATCATAATTGGGGAAAAACACATTATGAAACATTACAGACTAAGCAACAGTCTCCTTATTCGTGATGATGACCACAAAACTTCTGCGATTTTGAATGCAGGTGTTCTTCCTAATACCTCTGTCGGAGCACACATATAGTCTTAACATGCACGAGCGTAATGTTTTAAATAAGATATGAATAGAGGGTATGTAAGTGCTGATAAATGGAAAGTTGACAGTTGGAATGCGGAAATCATTAAAAAACCATCGGAAGTGTTTATTTTAATTCGTCTACACAGCAAAAATGCAACGCATGTTTACCACATGTTTTGAAAACGTATGGTAAACATGCGTTTCTATATGTTTACCATGTGTTTTGAGTAACAGGGGTATGGGTTTTTCTGAGTCAGAAATTTTTTTTCGCGCAAAGCGTGAACAAATTCATTTAGTTTTTCGACGCTATCAATCAAATTATTTTTTTTCATAATTTAACACTTTAAGGTATGGGAGAAATCTGCATTCAGATAATTTTTTTTGTCATCTGCTTGACCAGAATATATTTTTCATCAAATTGGGATCAGAATATTTTTTTAGAAAAAAAAAACATATAACCATAAGTCCAATAAAATGAGAAGAACCAAAAGATAAAGATGAAAAACAACAATAACTACAGAAAACTGAAGATTGTGCAAAACGAACCCCCAAAATAGATGGGTGAACACATGTACTCTGGAAAGGTAAACAGTTCCTGCTCAACATGTGGCAAATTAGGTTTCAGTATGATTGCAAAGTATTAAAATAAATAAAACTTTGATTTGATTTGATTTGATTAGCCATATATATTGACAAACATGTGAACATATAAGTTCTGCATGGTGGTCTTTCCACCGAATATAGGAAATATGTCTTATTTTATGCAAGTATTTTCATTGTTCATGAGTTTAAAATTTTACAATCAAAATATCTTTTTTAACCTTGGACTTATAGATAAAGTCCAAGATTTAACCATTTCAAAGATCGATCATGCTGATAATGTAGCAGTGGCTAGTATTTGTACATAACCTTGTAGAGTAGGGAATTTAAAATCACGGCGGTAGGACAATTTAGAATATTTCCCAATATATAATTTTATGGTAAAAGTTTGTTTAAAACTTCTACACTGATATCAATGATTTAATTGAACACCACATTCTCTATTTCTTTTCACGGATGCATAGTTACTACAGAGGTTCACCGGAAGCCCACCTCTACCTCAGTCTTTCAAATCTCGGTAAAATTCCACAATTTTAGATGGGAACCTGACATTTTGACTTTATACCTATCAAGAACCCAGAGGATATATCATTAAACTCTAGGCACAACAAATAGTGTACAATTGAATATAAGTTTGCGAAATAAGGCATTCATCATTCTATTTCCCCCTTTTTTGTGGGGAATTGGTCACAGTGTAAGTGTTATTTCTTTAACAATGTTTGTTGCCTTTGAGAATTGGTTGGGTGTGGAAATGCAATATGTCGTTTAATAAAAATATCATGTAACTATATGTTATATAATAGAATAGTTTTTGTCGTGTTAATGATTGGTCAGTGCCTGAACATCGTCGCAAATGCGGCGGCATGCATTTCAGTAACAGATTCATGGCATGCGACAGCAGAGGAGGGTTGAAAACGGAGAGGATCATATCTCAAATCCATGTCCCCAACCCCACCCCCAAGTTAATCCAACATAAAATGTCACCCCCTCAGCAGGGGTATTTATTTATTACTGACTGCCGGTTAAAAAAATGTAAAATAAATGAATTTATAGTTCAACTCTTTGTAAATATGTTTTCAGTGCAACTAATTGAATAAAATGATAATTTTCACTATAAATATGAGGTTCTGGGTGGGGTCCTTTATATCTTTATTCCTTAATTTTTAGACCATTAACATTTTTCTCTATTCTTCATTTTGTAGTTTGTCCTTTACTTTCAATAATTCTCAATATTCAGTCTTTATAATTTAGAACCCCATGATTCTCAATTGTTCTTTATTCAAATTTTGGCTTTTTTACTCTTTTCTCTCCTTTCTTAATTTTTTCTCTTTATTCTGCACTTTTCGTCCATCATTCTTTATTCTTTCATCCCAAAACTGTTTCCAGACCCTCATATACGTAAATGTACGCGAATACGAAAACCCGGAAATCGTCTCACCGTTTTGTATACCATGACGCAAAATCCATGGACGCTCGTCTGCACGAGCTGCTGATGGAGATTCCGTTTTTGATGTAAGAATGGACAGAGTCAGAGAAAGATGATATAAAGAACTCTGGTTGTTCAAACTGATGGTCAAACCGATAAACAAATAAATTGAAATAGATGACTTGTCGATTAACTGAGAGAAACCGGGGAACGATACAAAAAGTCAACGCAACGAAAATGTTTTTGTTTTAATGGGTGACTTGGAAAGCACAAAGAAAGGTAAAAATAATTTATCATTCACATTTTTAAATGGATAAAAGCAGGAAGATGTTAGTCTTAAATTGTCTTCACGAATGCTTTCGAGACGCGACGGCCATATTTCCATGACGTCCATAGGATGTGTCGGCCATACCGCCACATCGTCCGTTTTGTATTACATCGTTGATCTGTTTATTTGGCAATCGCCAATGGCAGTCAGCAGGGTTTAAGAACATTTGTTGTTCGACCTGTTAGTCAAATGCGTTTTGTATTACATCGGTGATCCGTTTATTTGGCAATCGCCAATGGCAGTCAGCAGGGTTTAAGAACATTTATTGTTCGACCTGTTAGTCAAATGCGTTTTGTATTACATCGGTGATCCGTTTATTTGGCAATCGCCAATGGCAGTCAGCAGGGTTTAAAAAGGGATAAAATTACATGTTAAAAAATTGGGTGCTGCATCTTTATGTTAAGTAGTGATTTGGTCCAGTTCAAAAGGTCAAAAACTAGTATGTCCGTAGCTGTCAAACTGAATTTTAGACCCCTTAACATAGAATTGTCAATATTTTGAGTTAGAGCTGGTAGACTTTTCTATAATTTTGATATTATTTGTCCCAATAGTAGTACACTACACTGTAAACATCTTTTGAGATAGAGCAGGTGCGATTTTTTAATTTGAATATATTTATCACAACGACTGTTTCTCCAATAAAATACGTTACTGATTCATAACAGGTGATTTTGTGTCATAAAAACACATTAGTATGTGTATCTTGCCCTCAATAATATGTCTAAGTCATCACCAAAACAATAAACCATAGGAACAAATAAATCCTCTTACTTCTAACGTGACCACAGTTGACCGTTTGCAAGAAAATACGGCTTAAAAACAAATCATAAGCAACATCGTCATCAGTAAGAGGACGAGTACAGAAATGTGGAAAATAAGTAGTAACAAATAACCAAAATAAACTATAACGGTCAACCAAAACATCCAGTCAACCAAAACATTTGAACATTTGAAACGTCTTAGCGTACACAAGTTGACATATAGCAATATGCTATTATAGTGAGATTCAGTTTAATTGGATATCTATAATTTTAACAACGGGTTTGAAATTAAGTAATACAACTGTTGTCAAATATGACCCAGTTATCTGGTAGAGATTTGTCTTATTAGTAGTCAAACCACATCTTCTTCTTTTTAGGTCATATATTTTTAGTGGGTGTTTCTTGTTGTTCAATTTTCAGTTTACATGCGTTCAAATTTATCATAATTACAAATTTATTGAAAGTAAACCTATGTTTTCTCATTTGTATGACAATATATAAAAATTTGTTCTATCTCATCTTACAGACTTGTTGAAATCTAATTATTAGAAGGGTACTTCACACCTGCCTATTATAATTAGGCATTTTGAAACATACTGTTTGTACGCTACCTTTCAAATTTGTATGTCAAATATTAAAGTACGTACATAAATACAAGTTTAGTTCAATAAGCAATTAAATACTCACAGAATTCTCTCATTGGCCTATCTGAAATAAGACAAAAAGAAAACATAATTTTACTTTATTTCAGACTGTTTTTGCATAATACTTGCTTTGTTTTGTGTTACAACTAAAATTCATAAAGACCAAAGATAAAAATGTAAGCTAACATGTCCCTTTGAGTGATACTACATTTTGGAATAGTAATAAACCTTGTTTCGCCTGCAACATAATAGATCTCATTATTTTTTTACAATTGAGTATGAACACTTGGTACACTAGAAACAAATGCATTCATTTGTCTTGCAACACTAACTTTTAAAATGTTAGCAAACAATTGGTGGCAATTATCAGTTTATAAACAGGAGCAAATAATTTTTTTAATCAAATATACTCACAATATAATATATAACGAGTGCTTCGACAGAGTGAGTGTCTCAATCTTTGTATGCATCACCGGTTCTGAGAATCAACACTAAGTCAAAATATCATAATTGGGGAAAAACACATTATGAAACATTACAGACTAAGCAACAGTCACCTTATTCGTGATGATGACCACAAAACTTCTGCGATTTTGAATGCAGGCGTTCTTCCTAATACCTCTGTCGGAGCACACATATAGTCTTAACATGCACGAGCGTAATGTTTTAAATAAGATATGAATAGAGGGTATGTAAGTGCTGATAAATGGAAAGTTGACAGTTGGAATGCGGAAATCATTAAAAAACCATCGGAAGTGTTTATTTTAATTCGTCTACACAGCAAAAAATGCAACGCATGTTTACCACATGTTTTTGAAAACGTATGGTAAACATGCGTTTCACCATATGTTTACCATGTGTTTTGAGTAACAGGTGGTATGGGTTTTTTTCTGAGTCAGAAATTTTTTTTCGCGCAAAGCGTGAACAAATTCATTTAGTTTTTCGACGCTATCAATCAAATTATTTTTTTTCATAATTTAACACTTTAAGGTATGGGAGAAATCTGCATTCAGATAATTTTTTTTTGTCATCTGCTTGACCAGAATATATTTTTCATCAAATTGGGGATCAGAATATTTTTTTAGAAAAAAAAAAAATATAACCATAAGTCCAATAAAATGAGAAGAACCAAAAGATAAAGATGAAAAACAACAATAACTACAGAAAACTGAAGATTGTGCAAAACGAACCCCCAAAATAGATGGGTGAACACATGTACTCTGGAAAGGTAAACAGTTCCTGCTCAACATGTGGCAAATTAGGTTTCAGTATGATTGCAAGGTATTAAAATAAATAAAACTTTAATTTGATTTGATTTGATTAGCCATATATATTGACAAACATGTGAACATATAAGTTCTGCATGGTGGTCTTTCCACCGAATATAGGAAATATGTCTTATTCTATGCAAGTATTTTCATTGTTCATGAGTTTAAAATTTTACAATCAAAATATCTTTTTTAACCTTGGACTTATAGATAAAGTCCAAGATTTAACTATTTCAAAGATCGATCATGCTGATAATGTAGCAGTGGCTAGTATTTGTACATAACCTTGTAGAGTATGGAATTTAAAATCACGGCGGTAGGACAATTTAGAATATTTCCCAATATATAATTTTATGGTAAAAGTTTGTTTAAAACTTCTACACTGATATCAATGATTTAATTGAACACCACATTCTCTATTTCTTTTCACGGATGCATAGTTACTACAGAGGTTCACCGGAAGCCCACCTCTACCTCAGTCTTTCAAATCTCGGTAAAATTCCACAATTTTTAGATGGGAACCTGACATTTTTGACTTTATACCTATCAAGAACCCAGAGGATATATCATTAAACTCTAGGCACAACAAATAGTGTACAATTGAATATAAGTTTGCGAAATAAGGCATTCATCATTCTATTTCCCCCTTTTTTGTGGGGAATTGGTCACAGTGTAAGTGTTATTTCTTTAACAATGTTTGTTACCTTTGAGAATTGGTTGGGTGTGGAAATGCAATATGTCGTTTAATAAAATATCATGTAACTATATGTTATATAATAGAATAGTTTTTGTCGTGTTAATGATTGGTCAGTGCCTGAACATCGTCGCAAATGCGGCGGCATGCATTTCAGTAACAGATTCATGGCATGCGACAGCAGAGGAGGGGGTTGAAAACGGAGAGGATCATATCTCAAATCCATATCCCCAACCCCCACCCCCCAAGTTAATCCAACATAAAAAATGTCACCCCCCTCAGCAGGGGTATTTATTTATTACTGACTGCCGGTAAAAAGAAATGTAAAATAAATGAATTTATAGTTCAACTCTTTGTAAATATGTTTTCAGTGCAACTAATTGAATAAAAATGATAATTTTCACTATAAATATGAGGTTCTGGGTGGGGGTCCTTTATATCTTTATTCCTTAATTTTTAGACCATTAACATTTTTCTCTATTCTTCATTTTGTAGTTTGTCCTTTACTTTCAATAATTCTCAATATTCAGTCTTTATAATTTAGAACCCCATGATTCTCAATTGTTCTTTATTCAAATTTTGGCTTTTTTACTCTTTTCTCTCCTTTCTTAATTTTTTCTCTTTATTCTGCACTTTTCGTCCATCATTCTCTATTCTTTCATCCCAAAACTGTTTCCAGACCCTCATATACGTAAATGTACGCGAATACGAAAACCCGGAAATCGTCTCACCGTTACCGTTTTGTATACCATGACGCAAAATCCATGGACGCTCGTCTGCACGAGCTGCTGATGGAGATTCCGTTTTTTTGATGTAAGAATGGACAGAGTCAGAGAAAGATGATATAAAGAACTCTGGTTGTTCAAACTGATGGTCAAACCGATAAACAAATAAATTGAAATAGATGACTTGTCGATTAACTGAGAGAAACCGGGGAACGATACAAAAGTCAACGCAACGAAAATGTTTGTGTTTTAATGGGTGACTTGGAAAGCACAAAGAAAGGTAAAATAATTTATCATTCACATTTTAAATGGATAAAAGCAGGAAGATGTTAGTCTTAAATTGTCTTCACGAATGCTTTCGAGACGCGACGGCCACATTTCCATGACGTCCATAGGATGTGTCGGCCATACCGCCACATCGTCCGTTTTGTATTACATCGTTGATCTGTTTATTTGGCAATCGCCAATGGCAGTCAGCAGGGTTTAAGAACATTTGTTGTTCGACCTGTTAGTCAAATGCGTTTTGTATTACATCGGTGATCCGCTTATTTGGCAATCGCCAATGGCAGTCAGCAGGGTTTAAGAACATTTGTTGTTCGACCTGTTAGTCAAATGCGTTTTATATTACATCGGTGATCCGTTTATTTGGCAATCGCCAATGGCAGTCAGCAGGGTTTAAGAACATTTATTGTTCGACCTGTTAGTCAAATGCGTTTTGTATTACATCGGTGATCCGTTTATTTGGCAATCGCCAATGCCAGTCAGCAGGGTTTAAGAACATTTGTTGTTCGACCTGTTAGTCAAATGCGTTTTGTATTACATCGGTGATCCGTTTATTTGGCAATCGCCAATGGCAGTCAGCAGGGTTTAAGAACATTTGTTGTTCGACCTGTTAGTCAAATGCGTTTTGTATTACATCGGTGATCCGTTTATTTGGCAATCGCCAATGGCAGTCAGCAGGGTTTAAGAACATTTGTTGTTCGACCTGTTAGTCAAATGCGTTTTGTATTACATCGGTGATCCGTTTATTTGGCAATCGCCAATGGCAGTCAGCAGGGTTTAAGAACATTTATTGTTCGACCTGTTAGTCAAATGCGTTTTGTATTACATCAGTGATCCGTTTATTTGGCAATCGCCAATGGCAGTCAGCAGGGTTTAAGAACATTTGTTGTTCGACCTGTTAGTCAAATGCGTTTTGTATTACATCGGTGATCCGTTTATTTGGCAATCGCCAATGGCAGTCAGCAGGGTTTAAGAACATTTGTTGTTCGACCTGTTAGTCAAATGCGTTTTGTATTACATCGGTGATCCGTTTATTTGGCAATCGCCAATGGCAGTCAGCAGGGTTTAAGAACATTTGTTGTTCGACCTGTTAGTCAAATGCGTTTTGTATTACATCGGTGATCCGTTTATTTGGCAATCGCCAATGGCAGTCAGCAGGGTTTAAGAACATTTGTTGTTCGACCTGTTAGTCAAATGCGTTTTGTATTACATCGGTGATCCGTTTATTTGGCAATCGCCAATGGCAGTCAGCACGGTTTAAGAACATTTGTTGTTCGACCTGTTAGTCAAATGCGTTTTGTATTACATCGGTGATCCGTTTATTTGGCAATCGCCAATGGCAGTCAGCAGGGTTTAAGAACATTTATTGTTCGACCTGTTAGTCAAATGCGTTTTGTATTACATCAGTGATCCGTTTATTTGGCAATCGCCAATGGCAGTCAGCAGGGTTTAAGAACATTTGTTGTTCGACCTGTTAGTCAAATGCGTTTTGTATTACATCGGTGATCCGTTTATTTGGCAATCGCCAATGGCAGTCAGCAGGGTTTAAGAACATTTGTTGTTCGACCTGTTAGTCAAATGCGTTTTGTATTACATCGGTGATCCGTTTATTTGGCAATCGCCAATGGCAGTCAGCAGGGTTTAAGAACATTTGTTGTTCGACCTGTTAGTCAAATGCGTTTTGTATTACATCGGTGATCCGTTTATTTGGCAATCGCCAATGGCAGTCAGCAGGGTTTAAGAACATTTATTGTTCGACCTGTTAGTCAAATGCGTTTTGTATTACATCGGTGATCCGTTTATTTGGCAATCGCCAATGGCAATCAGCAGGGTTTAAGAACATTTATTGTTCGACCTGTTAGTCAAATGCGTTTTGTATTACATCGGTGATCCGTTTATTTGGCAATCGCCAAAGGCAGTCAGCAGGGTTTAAGAACATTTGTTGTTCGACCTGTTAGTCAAATGCGTTTTGTATTACATCGGTGATTCGTTTATTTGGCAATCGCCAATGGCAGTCAGCAGGGTTTAAGAACATTTGTTGTTCGACCTGTTAGTCAAATGCGTTTTGTATTACATCGGTGATCCGTTTATTTGGCAATCGCCAATGCCAGTCAGCAGGGTTTAAGAACATTTGTTGTTCGACCTGTTAGTCAAATGCGTTTTGTATTACATCGGTGATCCGTTTATTTGGCAATCGCCAATGGCAGTCAGCACGGTTTAAGAACATTTGTTGTTCGACCTGTTAGTCAAATGCGTTTTTTATTACATCGGTGATCCGTTTATTTGGCAATCGCCAATGGCAGTCAGCAGGGGTTAAGAACATTTATTGTTCGACCTGTTAGTCAAATGCGTTTTGTATTACATCAGTGATCCGTTTATTTGGCAATCGCCAATGGCAGTCAGCAGGGTTTAAGAACATTTGTTGTTCGACCTGTTAGTCAAATGCGTTTTGTATTACATCGGTGATCCGTTTATTTGGCAATCGCCAATGGCAGTCAGCAGGGTTTAAGAACATTTGTTGTTCGACCTGTTAGTCAAATGCGTTTTGTATTACATCGGTGATCCGTTTATTTGGCAATCGCCAATGGCAGTCAGCAGGGTTTAAGAACATTTGTTGTTCGACCTGTTAGTCAAATGCGTTTTGTATTACATCGGTGATCCGTTTATTTGGCAATCGCCAATGGCAATCAGCAGGGTTTAAGAACATTTGTTGTTCGACCTGTTAGTCAAATGCGTTTTGTATTACATCGGTGATCCGTTTATTTGGCAATCGCCAATGGCAGTCAGCAGGGTTTAAGAACATTTGTTGTTCGACCTGTTAGTCAAATGCGTTTTGTATTACATCGGTGATCCGTTTATTTGGCAATCGCCAATGGCAGTCAGCACGGTTTAAGAACATTTGTTGTTCGACCTGTTAGTCAAATGCGTTTTGTATTACATCGGTGATCCGTTTATTTGGCAATCGCCAATGGCAGTCAGCAGGGTTTAAGAACATTTATTGTTCGACCTGTTAGTCAAATGCGTTTTGTATTACATCGGTGATCCGTTTATTTGGCAATCGCCAATGGCAATCAGCAGGGTTTAAGAACATTTATTGTTCGACCTGTTAGTCAAATGCGTTTTGTATTACATCGGTGATCCGTTTATTTGGCAATCGCCAATGGCAGTCAGCAGGGTTTAAGAACATTTGTTGTTCGACCTGTTAGTCAATTGCGTTTTGTATTACATCGGTGATCCGTTTATTTGGCAATCGCCAATGGCAGTCAGTAGGATTTAAGAACATTTGTTGTTCAACCTGTTAGTCAAATGCGTTTATTATTACATCGGTGATCCGTTTATTTGGCAATCGCCAATGGCAGTCAGCAGGGTTTAAGAACATTTGTTGTTCGACCTGTTAGTCAATTGCGTTTTGTATTACATCGGTGATCCGTTTATTTGGCAATCGCCAATGGCAGTCAGCAGGGTTTAAGAACATTTGTTGTTCGACCTGTTAGTCAAATGCGTTTTGTATTACATCGGTGATCCGTTTATTTGGCAATCGCCAATGGCAGTCAGCAGGGTTTAAGAGCATTTGTTGTTCGACCTGTTAGTCAAATGCGTTTTGTATTACATCGGTGATCCGTTTATTTGGCAATCGCCAATGGCAGTCAGCAGGGTTTAAGAACATTTGTTGTTCGACCTGGTAGTCAAATGCGTTTTGTATTACATCGGTGATCCGTTTATTTGGCAATCGCCAATGGCAGTCAGTACGGTTTAAGAACATTTGTTGTTCGACCTGTTATTCAAATGCGTTTTGTATTACATCGGTGATCCGTTTATTTGGCAATCGCCAATGGCAGTCAGCAGGGTTTAAGAACATTTGTTGTTCGACCTGTTGGTCAAATGCGTTTTGTATTACATCGGTGATCCGTTTACTTGGCAATCGCCAATGGCAGTCAACAGGGTTTAAGAACATTTGTTGTTCGACCTGTTAGTCAAATGCGTTTTGTTAAAATATACTTTTTCACTTTTTTGGTCTTTTGGAAAATGTTGGTTGTGCTGTATTTAGACCCTCTAACAAGAAATTTGTTTTGCATGCACACGTATAAAATTGCGGTTTTTATCCAACGCAATCATAGGTTTGAACGTTGTTTTCAATTTAGACTTGTTTGTATATACATGTATATATATATGCAATAGGTCAACTGTGTTTGATTTATTGAATTATTATTAGGAGTGTATGTCTGTTTATCTCACCTTGACTACATTTGCATGGTTCATCGGTCAATGTTAAATTTTCCTGGTTAAGACTAGTCGATTTCTCAGATACTGTAAAATAGGTCATCTTTTGGTGTATGAAATTATGAGGCATGCATGTCCGTCTAGCAGTGTTCATTTTACCTCAGATCACATTTACACTGACCAAATTGAACATCTTTGTATAACTTCAAATTTCAACTTCCTTTATTGCCCAAAGATTGGCATTATAAACCATAACAAAATCAGAGATGAAATATAACCACTTTCATTCATAAAACTGTCATATTGATTTGATATGATGTATAAGAACGTTAAAATAATTCAATGCTTTTGTATAGTCATATTTTCAAGGCAAATCTGTTGGTCTTATTTTGAAATGTCGAAATAAGGAATTTTGCCAGTTATTATAACTTCCTTTATGCAATTAAACATTTTTCTTTTAGCAATTTTAATGAAAGTACATGTACTTAGAGACGTATGAGAATATAATCAACAGAACTGAAGTCATTACAGGCAATGCTTTCTAGATTATATAGACTACTAGTGGATTTGAAAATTGCTGTATTGATTCATGTGCAAATAAGTAGCAGCAGCCAATTAAACATTGTGTGATGAAAGATATGTTCTAAAAGTTATGCCTTTGTTTAAATATTTTTTTTAATTTTCAGACTTACAAGTAAATTTTGAGGTCATAGAGGTGAAAGTTTTCATTCTTGGGCTAGTTTGAAAATTAGACATGTTAGCAGTGACAAACTATTTATTTTAATTAGTCAATTTAATATAAAATTGCATTGGAAGCTCTCTTAACACTACATTGCTTGTTCTTTTAGCTCAACTGGCCAAAAGGGCTAAATGAGCTTTTCTCATTACTTGGTGTCCGTTGTCCGTTGTTAATTTCTACAAAAATCTTCTCCTCTGAAACTACTACAATGTAGGCCTAATTCAACCAAACTTGGTCACAATAATCATTAGGGTATCTAGTTTTAACATTTGTCTGATGACCCCACCTGCCAACCAAGATGGATCACATGCCTAAATATAGAACATAAGTGTGAAATGCAAGATTTTCTATTATTTTGAAAACCGTTATAATAAAGAAAATCTGATACAGGCGGAACTGTCAGACAACTTCTAATAGGATTTGTATCTCTGAAATGACAAATTTTACCTTTTCTTTCATTTTGCCCATTATCTGTATCTATAAAACTATAATACAATGTAGATTGAGAGAAACTTTAAATTGAAAAAAATTGAAAATGATCACCAAGACAAGTTATAAAATAATAAAATTGAGAATGAAAATGGGAATGTGTCAAACAGACAACAACCCAACCAAAGGACAGAAAACAGCCGAAGTCCACCAATGAGTCTTCAACACAGCGAGAAAATCCTGTACCCCAAGGCTTGCTTCAACTTGCCCCCAAACAAAATGTGTACTAAGTCTGACAGTGAAAATTGACCTCACGCTAAACTCCAAAACATATAAATGAACTAAAATTAAAACAAACATACAAGACTTAACAGAGGCTGTTGATTTGGGACAGGCGCAAACATCTAGCAGTGTAAATATGTTCTGTGAGATCTCAAGACTCATCTATACCTCCAACCAATGTAGAATAAATAAACACACAGTAAAACTCAGTTCAAAAGAAGTCTAAGTCAGATGTCAGGATAGGTACATTTGTACCAAAAAGAAACTAAGTAAAATGACAATAATACATACATTACTAGCAGTTACTGACATGCCAGCTCCAGACCTCGATTAAACTGATTAAAGATTATGTCTTCATCATATGAAAATCAAGCACAAGTCTAACATTGATGAAGTATTTTACCAATTTTTCGCGTTTTTGCCTCATCTTAAAAATTTTAATGAAAACTTAAGTACAGAAAAAAATTTGATCAGCATGACAAGATCTCCAATTTAAAGACAATATGGGGGAAATCATGAAACAACTCGAGACAATTATTGCCCTTTAATCCTTTTTTTACCATATTTTTTTTTTTTAATTTGCCTTATATGATAATAATTATAATAGATAAATACTGGGTAGACATTGTAAATCACAAAATTATCAGCAATGCAAGATCTACTGAAGTCAAAATATGCTCTATAGTTAGTAGACTGTCACTCTTTATAGAAGTGGTTGCCCTTAAATGAGGATTTTATACCATTTTTGTGTTTTGAGCAAAATTTAATTAGATCGAAAGAAACTAAACAGATTAAATGATCACCAATACAACATATACAAAAACAGATTTTGTCATGCATTCTATCATGTGTATTCTCGTCTGCAATGGGGAGAGTGTCCTTTGTTGAATATGCATTATAGCACTGGCCAGGTTAGTGACACAGGTTTTGAGCCTCTAGTTTTTGTCTTGGCATTGCAAAGTCATGAAGGTGAGACGTAGGTATATTTGTTTTCGACAGAGGCGAAATCTTTAAGATTTGTTAAAATTCATGATTAGGTCAGTTTAAGAGGAACCAAGAAATAATTTACGATAAACTTGTCAATAATACTTGTTATGCAGTTGAAGTAAGATATGCACTTCTCATTTCCATGGAGATCATATTGACCAAGAGAAGCACATCAACCTTGGCCTTGTCCACAGTCAATATGCTTCTCTTGATATATATAGAATAATACATGGCAAAATCCTTATCGCATGCTGTATCACCACGAGAAACCAATATCAGTCCCGAGGGCTGATATTGGTCGAGTGGTGATACAGCATGCGATACGGATTTTGCCATGTATTGATCTGTTTATCATATATTTTAACAAAATCAGATTCATGATATGTAAGGGGACAATCATTTGATTCTGAGGTAGGGGCCTGACAGATTTTAGAAATAAATATTCTAGTCCCCATTTAGATGAAAATATATAATCTTGTCATATCACACATGAAAAATAAATATTCTGGCCTCAAATAAATGTTTGTAATCAGCTACAAAGGTATCCAATATTACCAGAAAATCCGGAAAGTATAATTATCAGTTGTTGTTTTGAGGATATGCAGTGAATGTTCCCCTCCTTTTCACCTAAATAAATATAATTTCGTTTAAATAAAAAAATAAATAAAATAATGACTCACTACGCTCCCCAGACCAACCATCGATTGTTATTAGTGAAATTTGCATGTTCATGATTATAAATTTTCATATTGTATAATTTAAAATACACACTTGTATATTCAGAACTAAAGCTTGAACTTCTTAAAATAAATGTTTGAATTTCGTAAAACATTGTTGATATCTTCAATTTTATTATTTTTTCTATTGATTCATGTTTTTAAAAAGTGGAAACCGTGAGCATTACATTAACAACAAATGACACGTTTGAGTAGCACTGAGTTGCAACTTGTTGAGTAAAGTTGAAGCTTAGGTGACCTTGCATGCAATCAGTAGTAAATTTATGACCTAATACTTTTATTCATAAATCTTTACTGTTTTTTGAAGTCGGATATCGCTTTTGAATGATAATACTTTCAAATTAACAAATATTAGAAAACTATTTTCGAATGGTATTTAAAAAGATAATTGCCGTAAAATTCTGAAATTCACGTGGATTTTAAGTGACATAAAAGTACAAGCAAATCTCATGTTGTTACGTTTATGGTCAATGGTAGATAAATCACTATTTTCTGGCGGGATATTATTCTGTTCAAATTCGTTGTACTTAGTACGTACTTCTGCGTGCTATTTCCGGTAGAATCTCCGTAACTACTAATCACAGAATAAAAAAAAATCGTAATACTTAAATAGTACATTATACAGTAGGCCTTGGATTTTTGTAATTAATTTGCAATATAGAAATGTAATGTAAGGCTATGTCATGCAGCTATGCAACTAAAAAAGATACTAACGGAATGAAAGATGTTGTGCTTGAAATATTACTTGTATGGAACGATGTACAAATTAAGTTCAATTTTATCCTTAATCTGTAAGCTTTAGATAGCAGTTTAGTAGAGAAAAAAAAAATAGTGTATCAAATGTTAGGGACATATATGGAATGCTTGTGCATTTTAGGGAAAATTTGTGAATGACGGAGATGGCTTGGTAATATTTTAGTATCTTTTCCCTGGAATTCAGCATGTTTTATGAGTAACAACCTATTCTGGAGTACAAAAAGTACTAAAATCAACCGGCGGTTCATGATTTCTATTATGCTAAAGAAATAATTGCATTCTAATTCAACACAAACAAAAGTTAAGGTATCCATGGTCTAGTGCATGTAGTGTCGCACCTGACTTGTTATCTTTTCATCAGTTCAGAACACTATTTTTAACCTTTCATCCGAGCTCTGATAATCTTCCTATATCAATGTTCGAATTATGCATGTATATTGTCTTAATAAACTTAATACTAATAAAAAGAAAGAGGAATTGTATAATGTTTTAAAATCAGAATGAATAAAATTTTATTTCGAAAAGTAATTTCATTGAATGATATGCAATCAATTCAGAAAGGTTGTTGATTGTACAAGAAAGAGAATCCTCGTGTCTTTTAAAGCAAAACAATTGCATGCTGTGGAAACAGTGTTAAAGAAAACAATATGAAATTTCAATCATGTGATCTGAAACGGCAATTGCAATACGATTAATGATTTATCATTAATGAGCCAAATAATCAGAGAGCTCGTAATTATGCTGGTGTAACAACCCATTCTTTTTGTAAAAAGTTATATAAAAATAAAATTCCATTCAGTAACAGCAGTTCCGATAACCGTGTCATGGTAAACCTGTTCAGTCATCACGAAAAACATCATTATTATTGATAACTAAAATTTGACTCGTCATGTAAATCAGAATTACACGTTGTTCGTGACGTCACATTTGTTTATGTCTTTGTTTTATCTTATTCTAGCTTTAAGACAACAAAATTAATACAATATTATATTGTTTCATTGTATTTTGAATTAAATAACCTTTGTGAGCACATTAACATACCCCACGCCCCCACAATGTTACTGGTCTAACAAAATCGACGACGACGACGACATCGCCATACCATTATACGGCAATTATTGGAAATGTTTGCTGTCGTATACAAATTGTCATTACGAGTGCACGTGCTTCCCTATGAATCTATATTTATACTGATATTAACATCAGGTCATATGTCCTACGGAATTGTTCGGAGGTCATTTCAATAATTAATAAGATGACATCTATTCTAAAATACACACGTAATGTTAATACTTTGTAACGTGTCCATGCATTGCAAATGGTTTATTTAGGACTTTTTTTTGTAATTTGTCTGATACCGTTCAAAAGAATAAAGAGAATGGATTTTATTACTGCTTTTATAACAAAATATAATCATCAATTAAACTTTACTGTAACAAGCTTGCTTTGTTGTCCCGAGTTGGTCCTTTGAGGGATGGAAAATGTAACAACTGGTGATGTTTATTCTCATACTAGAGGTTTCCCGATTTGCTACGTATCAGGTACGGTTGATACGTAACTTAAGGGTTAGTGCTATGTTAGAGGTATCATTTAATGCATGGGATTATTTTATTCATTATGATAAAATTTTAAAAATTAAATGCATATAAGCATATAACTAGCTTAATTTTTCATTTGCTAACGATTTTAATGTTTCTAGAAAACTTTGTTTATGATTTTTATGAGATTTTAGTTGTGCACAAGTGCATGAATCAAATACGCCTTAATAAAACTGAGATGACACGGCCTTTAGATTCTAAATATAGATTTGCGTTTCTGTTTGTTATAGGTATTGTTTTTTTTTTTTTTTTTTTATTTATAGAAAAAAAAAAATTATCATGCATACACAGAATTTGGAATGAATAAAATAATATCTATTTATGAACTACTTTCTAAAACACGTTTTACTGATATTGGTCATATTCGTTAAGATGTCAAAATTCCGTTGATTTCATTTCAGTTCTTACATAATTTTGAAATCAGTTAATATTATTTAAGTAATCTATTTCGATCATTACAGCAGGATATTTTTCTTGAGAGGATGAGAAAGCTGAGATTTCAAATTGAGTGAGAAAAGGACACTCTTCTCTTTTTTTTTTTTTTTTTTTTATCAACAACTGAAGATTTTTTTCCTAGAAATGCACCTAAAATAGTAAACTGAAAACATATTGAAAATAAATATTCACTCTTATGTTGCCGATGAAAATAACACCATTGTCTTTAATCATTGAATTTAAAAAACTAAAACAATTATCATATATTTATAGTAAATTGTACTGACACTCGTGTTCTTTGGATATTTTATTAGCGTATTTTTATTTTACCCTTCCTTCGTATGACGATTTTTGCGAAAATCAGAAAAATATAAAATGGCAAAGATAATAAATTTGAACTAATAAATAAGTGACAATATTAAAATCTGTAAAAAATGCGAATAATTGATACTGATAATGTACTAAAAAAGTTTGTTGATCACCGATATGAGATCATATGACATAATTTTATATATACACATAGAGACTTGCTCAGCCGAATTTCAAATTTTTAGTCTCTATTTTTTATAGAATATTCTTATTCTGTAAGTTGACTTGCACAGTAGGTATTTGGTACCGGCAAAATAATTTTGCAACCAGTTTTGTATTTATGTTCATCATTAATATATTTTTAATGTGGTCAATTTCTTTATGTTAAAATAGCTCTTATTCTATCATGTTTTCTAAAAGCCTACCCAAACAAATGCCAACATATTTATTCTATACTGTCATATCAATATAACAGGCAATGTTAGATAGAATATGAATGTGCATTATATGTAGCTTCTTTTGCCTGTGCAACTTCGAGGATATATAAAATCTTAATTATAAACCAATCGTGCAACGGTAACTTGCAACGGTTGGTTGAAAGCATAATCCAGTACACACAATATTGTTTGCTATGAATAGGAAACATATCTATGTGAAATTAATATCAAGTTGTAGCTAAAAATTCCCTAAATACTTTTGATTATGATTCATAAAACATACGTTGACATTAAAGGCATATATGAATTATTTTCAAAAGTTCAATGTCGGCTCCCAGTTCGTACTACGATTGGTACGGTAGCAAATCGGGAAACCTCTATCGCCATAAGGCATACGGTCGAATTGTTACATTGTAAAATGGCGAAATGTGTCGGTTTGTGTCTTCTTTATTTTTGCGAAATACGTTTAAAGTCTTAATCAGTAGAAGACTGGGACAGAGTCAAGAAAGATTTCTAATGAAGAATAGTAATTCGTTGAAACATAATTAAGGCCAATGTGATTAATTTGTGTTTTCCTCGCAATCAGTGCACATACACATGTACAGTTATAGAATGAGATGTGTTTCAATGCCGTGTTGTATATCAATAAGTTTGCCATATGCGTGCTAGTCTTGGGGTTTCTGATTCGATAAAAGTGTTTCGGTTAACTTCAATGTTTAAACAGATCGGATGTTAATAAACACCAAATAACGATTGTAATAATATTGTTAGCGTGAAGCTTTTATAGGCCTCATATCCTAATACTTAAACTATAAGCAGTATCACAGAGTTTTTTCCTGTGATTCAGAATAAATCTAATCAGGATTATCCTACAAAAACGCGTCGGAGCTTTTTATTTTGTCTTCTCTTTACTTTACACAAGCCCATTACACAGCGTGATAATGAATAACTGTTTTACGATCTTGCAATCAAGACAATAGATATAAGAAGATGTGGTATGCGTGCCAATGAGACAACTCTCCATCCAAGTCAAAATTTATAAATGTAAACCATTGTAGGTCAAAGTACGGTCTTCAACACGGAGCCTAGGCTCACACCGAACAGTAAGCTATAAAGGGCCCCAAAATTACTAGTGTAAAACCATTCAAACGGGAAAACCAACGGTCTAATCTATATAAAAACGAGAAACGAGAAACACTTATGAACCACATCAACAAACGACAACTACTGAACATCAGATTCCTGACTTAGGACAGGTGCAAACAAATGCAGCGGGTTTACACGTTTTAATGGTACCAAACCTTCACCCTTTTAACACTGTATATCGTCGCCAACGAAAATTGGGTACAGTTTAGTGATAGTGAGGATAGCGCCGATGAAACGATTTTCTAATATATAGTGCTTTATTGTTTATACCAACAAGTAGAAAACATCTTTCGATAGCGAAAGTCAGTAAATATGAAGTCAAACTCATAATCTAAATGTTTGCCTGGACAAAAGATTGTAAAACAGTTGAATATCTGGCCAACGGGGTGACAGAAGGCGATTGAAATCTTTTGGTACCAAGTGTATAGTTCTGGAGTACAACACAAAATTTTGTCTTTATTCGCCACTTGTTGGCATAAAATTAAAGCACTATACTGTAAATTCAGAAATGATTGCGAGGTTTTTAGTCATGCGAATAATGCGACTGTGATTATCGCAATAATTAGACCTCGCAGTCTGATATCTGATATATCTGTATGCAGATTTTCCTGAAATCGCAATAGTTATTCTTGTATTTTGTCCACTCTTCAAAAATCGCAATTATAAATACAAGCAATAATTTCTGAATTTACAGTATATAAGAAATCGTTATATAACCGGTAACCTCATCTAAATGGTAAAAATGGTTTAATTAGGGCTGTTATTCTTTTATCTGTGAGTCATTTTTATGTCTTTTCTTCAACTATCAGCTTTCAATTTTGCATATTTTGTTTTATATACTTATGGCCATAACACGTTAATAGATGGTATTATATACAATTCAAGAGTATAGGCACTTATTACGTTCGAATTAAATTGTATCACATACCGTTCAGTCAATTCAAATAAATAGACACATTGTGGTACATTCCTTTTCCGCTTGGTATATATTTGTGAAACAGAGTTACATGCATTATAATACTATTAATTCTTTTATCTTCGTCGTGTACTCCCAGCTATGGCACACCAAGAAGTTAGTAAGTTTAACTTCATTAAAATGATAGTTTCTAAAGGAGACTAACATATAAGGATCCAATTGAGTAAAAGCATTTACAAGAAACGTAGACATGTAGCTTTTATGTTGATTCAATCTCCTGCATTTAGGTTTATCCACTATTACACAAATTTAGTCTGAAACTGTCATTTTGATCTTAACATCATCTAAAAAGACTGAACAATAAATTATTAAGTCATGTTCAGTCTTTCAGTAAACTTTCAGATTAATTGACTACGGTAAATTCAATACTGTTCAGACAATTCGCTTGCAGTCAATTCAGTACTGATCAGTAGGTTTTCAGACAACTCAATATGTTGTTGATTTTACAGGTAAATAAAACTACTGAACAATTTGAATGTAGACTGAACAGATCTTTATTGACTGCAAGCTAATGGTCTGAACAGTACTGAATTTACTGCAGTGAATATATAGCGGATCTATTGACAACGACAAAATTAAAATAAACTGATAGGTAAATCCCTGATGATGGCGGGCCTACAATGCTTAAACCCATTCATAAATGTTATACATTTATTATTAGCATATGATACAAAACCGCCGAAACACTAAATTAGTGTCGGACTGATGTAAGCAATTACAAGTCTAGTAACACTAGCATCTTCTTTATCATTATATAGTAATATAATTACAATTAAATACTATGTATATGGAGTCTTCCGAATAAGATTTTTTTTTTTTGCATTCGGGTTCCGGATTTGGATAGATGTTGGAATGCGTGGATGTAAGATGTCACTTATATACAAAGTTTGAATTTGGGACTGTGTCCCACTGGCACCTTCCTTGTATCATCATTTAGTTGGTGATCCGTGTTCCTAATCCTCTGGAATTCGATGCCAATTAACCTTATTCCTATGAATCTTGTCAAAATAACTTTGGCGATGACATTACGACGGAAAAGCTTGTCAGGACATTAATATATGCTAAATGTCACTGAAGAAAATCGCTTACTCAGTTCAAAAACTGATTATTTGTTTCGTTGTTTCGGGAAAGGAAGCATGGCACCTTTGGAAAATCTTTTCTGAACCACATGATTACTTTCATCTTCTTATTAGTACTTCAAACATTCGGATGTTGGAAACAAGTTTTCTGGAGAAAACTATCACTTAGTAAGAAAAACTGAGGAAATTCCTCAAGTGAAATCTGAGGAAACCCAAAGCACACAGGAGGCTTTTTCCAAAGCAACAATTGATGATGAGGACGTTGATTTTCACTGGACGTCACGGACATCAAAGGGACAGAAAATGCGGAGAAGAAACAACTGGCGATGACTTTGCTGGGATAATATAAACAGGAGTGAAAGAACTCAGAGCTAAAATGGAAATCCGTTTTGCTATAGCAAAAGCAAGGAAGGCCTGGCATATGGATTACAAGAAGGAACAATGTCCCTCCGTTCTGCAGTATTCAATTGTCCTGTAGACCGGATGTTCTTGATAAAACATTTACCTTGAACTACAACAAACATGGGACCAAAAGAAACAATTAGAACGACCCTACTGACTGAAAGTGTTGAGTTCTTTGACTCTAAACTTCAAGTGATCAATGATGAATTGAAGTCAACCTCTATACTGCAAAAATGTCATTGGTATAGCTAGTAAAAGCGCAGGAGACGCCCGTAAAGAACTAGTGAGGAGATTATAGATTTATAGACATGAAGGACAAACAACAGAAACGACTTCTAGAATTTAAAACAGACATACGTAGTAGAAAACATCGGATTTGAAATTACAGAAAACTGGAAAAACAAAAGGGACAGGAGAAATAAACCATATTAATCTAAAATTACTGTTGCATTTTTCATATCGGAATTGACAATAAACAATAAATATTTAATATTTTATTGCTTCATTTGGAATAACTAGTTCTCGGCACATATTTACTGCTGAAAAACAATAATATTTTTCGTTTTTGTTTACTATGTAATTTGAATTTAAAGTATCCATTAAAATGTATTGAAGTACTTGTTTCGTCTTAATATAATTGGAGAAGTAACTAGGCCAATGAAATCAGTTAAGACAAATACAACACGCCTCCTACCATTTTGTTTTGTTGGTATTGCATTGATATAAGTCTTTCAGATACTAGTCTCTGTGATCACAGAAATTACTAGACATTATAAGAAATCTGCTAAAAGAAATAAGCATAAACGAAGGCTGAAAATAAAGCTGCAATGCAGCAAAGTAAGCTAAAATTTATGGTATCACAAGCTAGAAAACAGGTTATTAATATTTCGCATAGAAAATTAACTGATGAGGAGTATTTGGTATTATCCAGAGGTTTGAAATTCATTCCTTCACCGTCAGTCAAAAAGGCAAAGAAGGATTTATTACATGATATCGATGAATTAGCCAGGAAAATGAGATGTCGTTACTTATATCATGGTAACTTGGATGAAATTCATCCCTTCAGAGATAACTCTGGACACACACCACCTTTAACCTGCAACACCCTTGAAAATTACCTGTTAAATACAAAATATGAATTATCTTCAATGCAAATTCGGAAATTTCAAAACAATTTAAGTGTCTCACAGAGGTCCGGCATTTCTTCTCTGTTAAAAGATGAATCATTAATCATTAAGAAAGCCGATAAAAGTAATAATGTTATTATTTTAGGTAAGGTCAATTACCTACTTGAAGGTGATCGCCAATTAAATACACAACATTACACCAAATTGGAAAATTTTGACCTAAAAGCACTTAGATGTAATATCAATACATATGTCAAAGGCATGTACACCAAAGGTTTTATAGATTACTCCACATTTAATTACCTTAATAATGGTAATCAAATTAATTATTGGCCTAAGTATATGCATATCTTGCCTAAAATACACCGATTAAATGAATCGGAATAAGTAAAAATCAATAAATATGGGTTTAACATTGATAATATAATGCCGCCATAACGGCCAATCATATCTCAGATTGGTACTGTCACGGAATTTATTGGACGCTATATAGATTATTTCCTAGTACCTATAGTACAAAAACAACACACTTATATAAAAGATACGTCTGATCTAAAATACAAGTTGGAAAGGATTAAGCCTATTGCAGATTGTTGGCTGTGTAGCGTTGATGTAGTCTCAATTTTGAATTTACATTGTATCATAGGTCAAATTTATTTGTTCAGTGTATGTTCAATGGTGTTAATATGTCCTTTGATTGAGTTAAGCTATTTCAGTTGATATTTTATAGTGTGTCTTTCTATGTTGTGATGTTACACTATTGTTTCAGAAAAAGGGTGAAGGTTTGGTACCATTAAAACGTTTAAGCCCGCTGCATTTGTTTGCACCTGTCCTAAGTCAGGAATCTGATGTTCAGTAGTTGTCGTTTGTTGATGTGGTTCATAAGTGTTTCTCGTTTCTCGTTTTATATAGATTAGACCGTTGGTTTTCCCGTTTGAATGGTTTTACACTAGTAATTTTGGGGCCCTTTATAGCTTACTGTTCGGTGTGAGCCTAGGCTCCGTGTTGAAGACCGTACTTTGACCTATAATGGTTTACATTTATAAATTTTGACTTGGATGGAGAGTTGTCTCATTGGCACTCATACCACATCTTCTTATATCTATCAATGTACACCAATTTCCCGATTAATGAATTATTATCGGCAGTTAGAATTTCGTATGATCAGTTTGATAAATTAGATTACAAAATCAAATGCCCACCTACGGATGATTTAATCTATCTCCTCAGATCAATTTTAGAGAACAACATTTTTGATTTTAATGGACAGCTCTATAAGCAAAAATAGTCGCCGCGATAGGAGCAGTGCCAAGCCCGGGAATCTGTGATATACTCAGGTATACAATTATGAAAGAAATTCTTTCTAAGTTTTAACATAGGAAAACATATCTTTTCTATGGTAGGTATCGTGATGAAATATATTAATATATCACGGCGACATGACGGAAATAAAGGATTTGTTAGAGTAAGCAAATAATCATCATCCGTTACTGAAATTCACACTAGAATTTTCATCTAAAGAAATAATATTTCTTGGTGTTAATAGTTTCAAAGGAACTAGGTTTTCTAATGAAAACATCTTGGATGTGAAAACACACTTTAAACCTAACTTTAGACCGTTCATTTTCCTGTTTGAATGGTTTGACACTAAACATTTTTTGGGCTCTATAAAGCTTAATGTAGGCTCTGTGTTGAAGGCCGTAATTTGACATATAATGGATTACTTGTTACAAATTGTGACTTGGATGGAGAGTTGTCTCATAAGAACTCATACCACATCTTCTTATATCTGTTTTGGGCATAGAATATCAAATTTTATTATTGTCGACATTTTATTTCTTTTGTCTTGCATAAACATTTTTAACAAGCAGACCACAAGTTGACGCTCATCAAAGCCATGCTCGCAAATAACTTTATCGAAAGACAAATAAAACAAAGGCAAAATGATTTGTCCTTTTAATCTTTGTAAATGAGAACAACACATTTGGTTTACATATTTAGCACTTGTCTTTGTAATTGTTCATTACTTAAACTAAAAAAAAAATATTGTTTTATCAGTTGTTATGTAAGTTGGCTCGTGTCAATCGGTTCACTGATTTTTCGGCAACATCAAAGAAAAACCTGCACGTTCCAAATATTTTGCAATTACTTTGATAAAATTTGCGGTTTTTATCCAACGCAATGATAGGTTTCAACGTTGTTTTCAATTTAGACTTTCTTATATATATATATATATATATATATATATATATATGTTACAGGCATTTTCTAAATTTAGGCATTTTGTAAAATGACTGAATTTTCAGGCAATTTATAAAATGCTTGATCTTGACAGGCATTATATAAAATGACTAAAAATACCTAGTCATTTTGTAAAAAGACTGAAGTTTCGAAACAACATTCAACAAATTGCCTGTTCAGTTTCAGGCAATTTGTAGAAAAAGGATATCAATGAGATGCATATGACAAAAAAAAATCGGACAAAAACACAACTTGCAAAGAAAATAACTAATGGTTCGGTAGAATTAATTTATTCTTCAAAACCAGCTGGGAAAATTTGTATGTCATATGATATGTTCTTTTAGTGAAACTACGTTAAGTATGTTCTCACTCTGTATTTCAGATAGTAAATATATGATTATTTTGTCAAAATGGCAGGACACATTGTTCTTTCAATAGAACAAAATTTACAAACAAATGTTTAGAAAATCCAGATTCAAAACAGTGAAGTGAAACATATGAACCAGAGTAAAAGAAGTTTGTTTTAATTGACTGATTGCTGTTTGTTTGCTATGCGTATCAAATATTTCATGCATTTTTAAGACGAGAACAATTTGGTTATAATTCATTATAGGTTATTTCTGCAGTTGATTAACCTGGATAAAGGACAGGAATTTCGACTGCCGCTTGAAATGTAGGTATTTTGGATAGGAACAGAAAAATCCTTCTGCAGAACGGTCAAAGAGTTCTTAACTTGCAGAGAGTGTAGCACTTTACTAGCATGCGGCAATATATTTAATGTCCCCATTCAGATAGAATGAGAATTTATACATCCACATGCAAACAAATTCCCCTCTGTAGCATGGGTTTCGCCATACAAGCCTGAAGGCCGTGTTTGGTTGTGATGCAAAGATATGAGGATCTTCATCCTCACTGACTCAAGGAAATTCCTATGACTTTGCGATGAATTAATGAGGCAGTAGTAAACTGTGGTTAAAACCTCGAAAATCGACGAAGAAGAGACATATAACGGTACATTGACAGGGTAAGCGTCTCCTGTTATAGTTGCATCAACCGTCATGATACAAGTCAAACTAATCATGATAATATACTTTAATCTTTTGAATCTTCTGAAAAGAAGATATTCATGTGTGACGTGTGTGCTTATTGCGAAACGCAATGTTGTCGAACCTAAGTGTTATATCAGAAAAGGTAATGAAAGAGCTAAATGTGTTATGATCCAGATTTCTCCAAATGAGGTCGAAGTGCTAAAACCAGATTTTGCGCCAAACAATGTATTTGCAAAAATCAGGACAAATATTGTGTAACAGTTCTGTCTTCCAAACATTTTAAGAAATAACAAACAATTGTCGAGTTCTCTGCTTGTGTGATTTTGGAATAATTCAGTAAAACTTATTTTTAATTATTAAAACTCTTAAATTTCAAGCTTTAACATCCAGTTATCATTAATTAAACAGCTCTGTTGTTCAAAGCTTTCAGTCGTTTTATTTAACATTTCATTCTATAAATAATTTCAGGCATTTTGTAAATGCCTTTCAATTTTCCAGGCATTTTGTAAAATGCCTAGAAAAATTAGTCATTATGTAAAATGCCTGAATCTTGCAGGCATTTTAAAAAATGCCTAAAGTTTTAAGGCATTTTACAAAATGCCTAAATTTAGAAAATGCCTGTAAAATATATATATATATATATGTGATCCGTTTATTTGGCAATCGCCAATGACAGTCAGCAGGGTTTAAGAACATTCGTTGTTCTACCTGTTAGTCAAATGCGTTTTGTTTAAATATACTTTTCACGTTTTTGGTCTTTTGGAAAATGTTGTTTGTGCTGTATTTAGACCCTCTACCAAGAAATTTGTTTTGCATGCACACGTATAAAATTGCGGTTTTATCCAACGCAATCATAGGTTTGAACGTTGTTTTCAATTTAGACTTATTCATATTTTTCGTTTGGGCTTGTATTATATTTGCCTTCGGGTTTATATGATCCGTTCATCCTATTTCGACTCTTCAAAATTCAAGAGTCTATCCTAAATTTAGGTAAATTATATGGCCTTCCAAATACCGTTTCGATTCCTAACATCACTGAAAAGACATTAATTGTCGAAATCCGGATATGGTGTACAAATTTTGCACCTCATGTTTGCGGTATTCTGTTTGGTATTAAATTAATAATAAAGATCCATTTTGTTACATCTTATGTTACGTTTATTCGGCAATCGCCAATGGCTGTCAGCAGGGTTTAAGAACATCCGTTGTTCGACCTGTTAGTCAAAACCGACACATATTATTGTACGCTTGGTCTAAATGTTTAAGCCCAAGATAATGTTATAAAGTATGTATTATATAAATACAGTAGTATTTTATTAAGTATTATATACAGGAGGGGCGAATACATATATTAGACAATGCAAATCCAATCCATATTTTGTGGATCAGGGTTTGGGGGAGGGGGCAGGTTATTTTTAACAAATTGATGGTTTCCTTTGAAAATAAGAGGGAAGCGAAAATACGACATTCAGTTTAAAAACAAAATCTAGTGTGAAAAAAATGTGTTGTTGAGTATTGTCACAAATAAAACAGTTCCGAAAAAAGATATTCACAAGAAATGGTAATGTAACGGAATTTTGTTATGAACGCATATTCCAATTAGTTATACTAACATTCTTGGCAATAAACATTTATTTGTACATATTCTTTAAAAACACACAGAATTTAGCTAGTAATTTCTTTCCTGGTCAGAAGATTTCACCTGTTAATCGATCTTAATCTGTGATATTGTATTAAAACCAATAAAGAAAATAGTACTATTCCAATCAACATGTACATGTAGTTTACATCAAGACATTACACACAGGTGTCAATATTTACACACCCACCGATAAGTTGTCATAAATCACGCATGTTGAAACAGGGGTTAATTAACGGCTAGTTTAGAAGTCAAATCAAGCTGTGATTATAATTTCCGCTCTAGATAAACAAATTCAGTAGCAAAAAATTATGTACGATATTTTTTAGACCCGGACTGTGGGAGGGGGAGAGGGCTGCCTCCTATGCCCCCGGTAAATTCACCATTGCTTAGGGCATATTATAAGTCCTTAGTGCCTTATCAGTGTTTAGACGGCATATTATAAGTCCTTAGTGCACTAAAGAGTCATTAGCAGTGTTTAATATGCCACTAAGGACTAAAAGGGGTGCTATTACATGTAAACTCATTTCATACAGTGGCGTATTGTAAATCGTTAGTGCACTAAGGAGTCCTTAGCAGTGTTTAGACGTACCGTTATAGATATGGTAAATTCAGTAGAATGTATTTTTGGACTGGGGTGTTAAAGATATTTTAATCTGACAACACGAATTAATCAGACAACACGAAGTTGTTAATTTCTGTGTCATTTGATCTCTTGATGAGAGATCATACCACATCTCCTTATTTTTATATGTGTTTTTAGATTTATTTGTGTTTTATGTCCAAACAAAATGTGCTGCCGTGGGGCCAATATCCTTCCTCTTTTTGGGTTTTTGAAAAAGGGGCATTTAATAAACAATTGCGGCTTTTTTTATCTTATCTATTATACAATTAAGACAGCGTCCCAGAAAAATATTTCTTGACTAATGTAAAGCGTTCCAAATTCACTCCACATTTCTGAATTTATTAACATGATGCAATCAAGATCAAAGAAATTTCAAATATTCAGTCAAAACAAAAAATACCTTTTTCAGCCAAATTGATCCTTAGGAATGGATGCACACAAGAGCTAACAGTTCACCTTTTGTTGTATTGAACTGATTTGCAAGTCGAACGTAACGTACTATATTTTGATAGATACATTCCGTATTTCCCAAATGAATGCTTGGATGATAATGGGTTATTATTATTTGAAAATTAAGTCCTGGTAAATTTTTACAACTGAAAAACCATTGAAACCATTTTTAGTTTGACATTCTATTGTTGACGACTTTTTTTGTTTATTTGTATGGTTGAGTTGCTGTCTCCCTAGCGTATCTATCACATCTCCTTTTATTCATATAGTGTTTTTGTATATGTACGCGACTTTAATATCGTCATTAAAATCGTGTCATTCACACAATACTTATGTTTGCTTTATATTTTCTTATTTTCACATGATAATATACAAATGTGAAGATGTGGTATGATTAACAAATTCGAATATTTTTAGTATATAACCTCGCTATTTTCATGATCACAAAACTGTTCAATGTGTGACATTGATCTTCAGTTATGACATTATTTTTTAATTTGAGTTATTGACAAACAATCGCAGTTTTTACACGATCCTTCGTTCGCCATTCCGTTACAAAAGTATTTCCTTCTCGCACTTTAACAGTCTTTTTTCCGCAATTATTTTTAAAAGAATTTCAAAACAATTGGTGGACTTTTTCAAAAAGATGTTAGTCTCATCTGTAAACTAGAGTAATATTGTGTTGTACATATACATGCATGTTGAAAAAATGTAGATATCTGTAACAAATTTAGCAGTTCAAATATTGATTCATGGTATTCATATTATCAGAAGTCCATTACTAGTTATCAGAAGTGCATTTTCAAAATTATTTGTTGGGCTTGATACAAATTATTTAACGAATGTCCATGTGGATAGTCTACTGAGAAACGTTACGCAGTGCTGGTAATTCATTTGCCTTTAGAATTTTAATTTGAAATCGAAAATCGATTCAAATGTTCATATGAAAATAAGAAGATGTGGTATGGTTGCCAATGATACAACACTCCACTATAGACCAAGTGACATAAAAGTATAGAAATCTAGATCACTTTATGGACTTCAAAAACGAACAAACCCATAATAGTAAAAGTCCCTGAAAATGACAAATGTAATAAAATACAAACGGGAAAACTAACGTCCTGATTTATGTACAATACTATAATGTAAAAAAAAACCGAAAAACAAAAATGATATATACAGTAACAAATTTGAATTTTTCCCCTTGACATGTTATATGAAGTGCGCATATTTGCACTAATACAAGTACACCGCGGCTGATATGATTAAGTATACCTCAATTATATATATATATATATATATATATATATATATATATCGGTGCGTGCCTGTGTATGTGTGGTTGGATGTGTGTGTATGGGCGTTTGCGTGTGTAAGGGCGTGTATGTATGTGTGTAATTATGTGTGTAAATATATGTATATAGATATATTTGATACTGATGAGGATTGAATATAATGCTACTTAAGTTGAGTATTTTCGTTGAAAAAAAGATGCATGTATGACATGTTGTGTGATTGCTTATTTAGTTATCAAATATTACTGTACTTGTATTCACTGTATTGTACTGTATGTATCATAGCACAGAACGACCAAGGCAAGGATTAATTACTCAAAGTCAATTATTTCAGGCTACTTATTCCTGTTTTATGATACTGTTTCAGACTATGACTAATATTATTGCTATTTAGCATAAGTAAATAAGTCTTTATTGTCATATAAGTATAGTACACTGGAAATCCACCATATATTTGTGACGAATACAACAGGCTTTTGTATGCTTGTATTTTATTCTAATATATATAGTAGTAATATTGTTCATCAGTACTGGAAAGTAATTATGATTTGCGAAAAAGGCAGTTTCGTTATGTGGGAAGAATCATAAAAGTGTTGTTTTTCTAAATTCTATATATTAACGTGGACATCGATTCGTAGAGAAACTTGGATTGAAAAATTTCAATATTGTGTATCCAATTGAAACTTGAACGCGGACCTCAATGAGAACACCTGGATTGAAAGTTTTCAAACGCTCCGACCAATGAAAATTATTTGATTATGTACCCACGCGGACTTCAATGAGAGCACCTAGCTGAAATATTTTATTTAAATCAGTCAATCAATTTTTTCAGTTATTACCGCTAAAATATAGTTAATAAAATAAGATTACAGCAGCAATGCGGAATGTTTAATTTATATTCTTGTTTTATAATGTTTATGCTAACTTTTGGTCTGTATAATTTAAGGTAAAACACATTATTTAAAAGCCCCATTAGGTGTAAGCCAGGGCCGACCGTGCGAGGTCTTTATAGCCAGTCAAGGTCGTTTAACCAAGCCATCATTATTGCAGACTGAAATTTATCTTATATATTCACAGAATAAGCCAAAACTCGTTTACGTGCAGGCAGCAATCATTAACACAATCGTAACCACGCTTCAATTTTTCGTTTGACATTTGCTTCTTTTCGACAATGAACGCACGTTTTGTACCAGTGACCAGTATTACAATTTTACACAGTTTGAATAGTTCATTGAGCTGTTATTCTATAATTTGCAATTTTAGCAAGTTTACACAATGAATTCAACTAGTGTCAACATTATCTATATCAATTTTATTATTTAACACAAAATTGTTTTATATACAAACTATTTTAAATGTCGGTATAATTATATTATTTTTTTACCGAAAATGTAAGATGCATCGATTTTTCTATGTAACCAATAAATAATTACTGTTACTCAGACACACGTCTCTATTTAAATAACGAGTACAAAAAGGAAAACAGAAAAGATAAAAGGTAAATATACAGGAATACAGCAATTGATGCATATAATAATGACAAATTTAAACAGAAATGTAAGTGATAATTTTCATCACAAATTTGTTTAAATCTATTTATGTTCTATTGAATTGTTTTAAAACATCTTTCACTTCTAGGCTCGCGCCTATGAGTGCAATGAGGACCTTCTCATTTCGCATTCTCTTTCCATGACCAAACTTTACTTACATGTTAATTGTGAATATTTGTTGGAGGTATTTTCTGACTAAAATCGATAACGTTTGTAACGGATTAACGATAGATAACGGGATGCTGTTTTGCTTGAGTGATTTACCTTACAAAAGGCGGTCACTTTATACATTAAAAGGATTTAACATCAGTTTGATTTCGTTAAACGGGGGCGTGGCTAATTAGTTTGACACAGCTTAATCATACCTGAAACTAACTTGAATGACCGCAAGGGAATCTATTTGACTGGTATTAAAATAATTTGATATGGATTGAAATGCATTAAAACAATTTTAATTTTTATCAATCGTTATCTAATGATAATCAATTTTTTTAAATATCGTTAATACCTTTATGGCCGTTCAAGCCAAATTCGGGTTACTAGTGCGCATTATATAACGATTGTTCTTTCGACTATAAATATAATCAACGTCGTTTCATCTTCAGTACAATCGTCACAGCCAAGTCTTGTCAGCATCGTCAGAATGAAATCTGAAATCAGGTACCTTTATGTAAAAAGTGCTGCGTTTTCACCACATTAAAGATCCCTTGTAACAACTCTCTTTATGTGATAAAAGTTTGTTTTACAAGTTCTGAAAAGCTGTTTCAAATACTACAGAATATATTGATACTAGATGGCTTTCTCAATCATTTACAGTTTTATGCCATATTAAAACACACAAGCAGTAGAACAGTACAGTACAAAAGTGTGTGAAGTATTATTGTAAACAATGGACAACCACTGTGACTGCTTTTCGATTAGTCATTCCTGTTTTATTGTTTATATTTCATTTAATAATCATATATTGTAAAATGTCATATATTATTTTTATTTTATTATTTATTTTGCCATGGTCGTCATCCATTATTATCATTTATTTTACCGTTGTACTGTACAGTGAAGTGTATTTCTTCTACTGGTTTATATAACACCTTCTTAAATTTCCACCGATCGAAATTAAAAAGGGCAGGTAGTATTTTTCAACCAAACACTTGTGATTGTTAGGATATCTTTGACGGTAAATAACATTAAATCAAATTTGCCTGTTTGGATATCTTTGACGGTAAATATTATTAAATTAACTCCGTAGAACTATTATTTAGCCATTGGGCGGTTTTGAGCTTATTATTCTGTATACGCATCTTTCTATAACTTAATACTGTATGTTGACTCTTAATGTTTTGATTTGTTCGTGTCGTTGGGTTGCTGTCGCATTACTGTATACCTTTATCTCCTTTATCCAAAACCCAATGTTTGACTTGGGTATAGAAATATTGACATCTATTGACCTCCCCGTCCGACAGTATACCTTGCTAAAGGGGTGCGTTCGATCGGCTTATCGGATATATAATTACGCAGCTTCGTCCCGTCGAAATAGAAATGTATATTCGATGTCTGGTGTAGTGAGAGTTTCACGCTATCTATACGTTAAAAACCATTTGAATAACTCTTTGAGAGGGATATACGATCTACGCACAAGTTGAAAGATCAAAATCTGTAAGCATCAACAAAGGTCAGCTAAATCTTCAAATAAGTTGCATGGCTGATTTTAACACATTTTGTGCGACTTTTGCTAGGACAATTGTAGATGAAAAAAATTAAATAAGAAAACCGATCAGCAAGACAATATATAAAAAAAGCCAAAATAAGTTGAATCCTTATATAAATTGTTGTCAACATTTTTATCCAATTTTGCTTTTATACCAGTCAGAGATATAAATAAACTTGAAACAGCAAATGTTGCCATCTAGCCGAGAGTGCTGTCATTGTTCGCTGTAATATATGAGTTATTGTCACTCAATGAAGATTATTTTTCTGTTCTAATCCCTCTCCTCTTCGATTGGCTGGATAGGATACAATATAAAACCTGATGTGGAATAGGACAACGTTATTTGATGTTTAAAAAAAGATTAAATGCAAAGAAAAAAATTAGGGAAGAAATGCTAAGACTTACGCTTAAAAATCAAATATAAATAAAAATCAAATATATAAAAATATTGTTTGAGACAATTATCAGCTGAAGACAACTGATCATACATCACTAAATGAAGCTGATTATTAATTGCTCCCTTAATGTCCAGTGGTAAATATGTCATGCATATTCACGACGAGATGCAAAGTGGATCAATCTGAAGCAATTGGTTTCAATTTTAGAGTGGCACTTTAATAAGACAGAGCGTTTGCTAGAGGTAAAACATATGCCGTAATAGAATAAAGTTGAACCATGATCGAAGTCGTAAGTTAAGCTATTAGCCCTACTCCCTCCACAGTAGACGAATACCGAAAACAAAACGACATGAATTGACAATCAATAACAGCCATATAAGTAAATGAGATATGGACGTTGTTTGTAAATAAATTCCTATAGCAGCCAACATTTCCCGGTTTTGGACAGGTCTGTATTTCCACTATAATACCGTTTTATTATTGACCGGAGATATTTATAAAATCAACAAAAGCACTTCGAATCAAAGATTCTCTGAAATTGTTAATTATGGTATTTTCCTGGGTGTTTTATCCTGATACTATTTTGGACCCCTTGTTTAGTGTACTTGAGTTTTTTCCTGGTTGGTCTCGTGTGAGTGTGTTTGCCTCGAAAGCGCGAGGTCGATTATTCGAATTCCAACCGGGTTAAATACAGACGTTAAAATTTATATTGGAAATTTCACACTAAATACGCTGCAATTAAGAGTAAGAGCACAGACTGGTCGACTTAAAGTCAGAAATGTGTCCGGGTAGGGTGATTTTACAACATGCAAACTGATATCTTGTGAACTTACACGTTAAAAACCGGCTTAGCGTGTCGGTCTAGTACAAAGCAGGGTTAATACTCATATTATATTTACATGTAACCGTCCTGAACCGTCCTGAATAGCAGCCAACTATTACCGGTTTCGGACAGGTTTGTATTTCCACTATAATACCGTTTTATTATTGAGCGGAGATATTAATAAAATCAACAAAAGCACTTCGAATCAAAGATTCTCTGACATTGTTAATTATGGTATTTTGCTGGGTGTTTTATCCCGATCCTATTTTGGACCCCTTGATTCTAAGGGCGTGTCTAATTAGTCATGCTCGATTAGCTTTTAGTAAATTGAACCTCAACTTAACGACCTACACCGGGTTAATAAGTTCGAGGTACAATGAGTAAATAAAAGAAATCCTTTATGAAATGGGATCGTCCCAGGTATCTTAGATAATTATTTTGCGTTGAATAACAATGAAAATGCACGAACAGGTTTGTAATATCATATAAAAGGATATAAAAAATTCTATTCGGACAAATGCTATATAAACTTTAGAAATGTTCCAAGAAATGAAAACAAATCTGTTGAAAGCCATCAGTTAAGCTATATATGTATGTTAACTACGGTGGTTTCATGTATACATTACTTTTAAATATGATTTAACATAAAAGAGAGACGAAAGATACCAGAGGGACAGTCAAACTAATAGATCGAAAACAAACTGACAACGGCATGGCCAAAAATAAAAAGACAAACAGACAAATAATAGTACAGATGATACAACATTGAAAACTAAACACGAACCCCACCAATAACTGGGGTGATCTCATGTGCTCCGGAAGGGTAAGCAGATCCTGCTCCACATGTGGCACCCGTCGTGTTGCTTATGTTATTATAAATCCGGTAAATAGTTTAATTCGGTAGGTCACATTCGTGAAAAGGGAAGGGTATTGTAGTTACGACATAAGGAACATATCCGATATCATATGTGAAACGGTTATTCCGTAACGGTCAACCAACTTGTGGTGGCGTCCGTAAAATTTACGAAGGGATGATTTCAACTTCACCATTTGGAACTCTTGGTTTAATAGCTTCCTTGTTAGCAGCAATCCTCTATCAAGGAAATCATGATAGGAAATACAAGCCCGGTAATATCGTAACAATTGGGAGATATATACTCCGTATGCAGGCGCTGCTGGAATGTTGCTACATAGAAATGGAAAGTTCACAATTGGGAAGCTGAAATCATCTCTTTGTCGTAAAGTTTTGTTTTCAACCGACCCTCATTGTCAATTTCTAGATGTAAGTCAAGATATGAGGCAGACTTAACTGTATCTGTAGTATCCTTTATCTCTAGTTCGATGGGATAGATACGTTCAACGTAGTCACCAAATTTTGTATTATTTAGTGAGAGAACATCATCTTTGTAGTGGAACGTAAAGTTAAAGGATATTGCTAACTTCTTATCTTTCTTCCTAAGAAGTTCCTGTATGAAGCCAGCCTCATAATAATAAAGAAACACGTGAATAACAAGCAAAATGTCGTAGATGACGGAATACTGTTTTCGATATACTCCAGTCAGGCTTAAGATTATGTTTAATCACTTGGGTTTAACCGTTCCTGATGAAAATAAATGCAGAAAAGCGCTAAGGATTAGTTCAATACCACTTATGATGGACAGGAAGTCACTAAGGATATCATTAGCTCAGCAATTAGTTAATCGATACTGACATGAGTTATAACATATATTTTTCTAAATGAAAAATTACTAAGAATCTTATGTTCAAACTCCTCAGATAAAGATGACCTTAGCCGAATTTGGCTTTACTTTTTAAAGCAGTAGGGCTGTTCTCTAAAGTTTTCTACTGACGGAGACTGAACTACTCATATTGGTAATGTGTTCCATGCGGTATTGTAAACGGAAACAATGAATGCCTGTATGTATCTTTAGATGTATATATCTGCATAATAGTGAGTTGATAGAATTTTCTGGTTCTAGGATGGTGTGAGATCTTATGACAAGTCTAGTGCACAGTCTACGGACTGATAGTGGTGGCCAATTTAGTGTGTTCAGCATGTCAGATACACAACTTGTATCATGGTACCCATTGTATACATACTCGTCAGCTCGCCTTTTGACCATTTCAATTTTTGATAATGATTCTGAGGTGTGTGGGTCCTAGACTGAGCAAGACTACACAAGTTTAGGGCGGATAAGTGCTTGGTATGCCGGTCTCCTGATATGTTGGTTTGATGTGTTAAGGTGACGTTTTAGGACGCCAAGAGTTGTGTTACTTTAGATGTTATATCATTGATGTGTTTGTCCCACTTTACATTTGATTGAAATGTAATACCAAGGTATTTAGCAGATGATACTGATTCTTATGTGAGAGGTTGAAGGGTGTGATTATGTTTAAATAGTTGCTTTTTCTTCGCGACAGATAGGACTGTGCATTTGTCGGGATGAAAAGCCATCAACTAGTCCTGTTCACAATTTGCTGCTGCATCAAGATCAGCCTGAAGTTTGTTGCAGTCACTTTGGGATGAGATCAGATCGGCCTGTATATAATACTGTCGACTGCAATTAATTTAAGTTTGCTATGATTTAGGTAGTCTGGAAGGTCATTTATATAGACCAAAAGTAAGACTGGCCCTAAAACAGTACCCTGATGTGACTGGGACGGTGTTTGATGACTTTCCGTTCATGACAACTGTTTGAGGTCGATTTGAAAGGAATGCAGCGATCCAATTTAATGTGAGTATGGAAACGCCATAATAATTTAATTTGTATAAAAGTCTTTGATCTGGTACCTTATCGAATGCTTTAGCAGAGGCCATTATAATGAGATCAGTGTGAGTGTTGTTGTTTGTGGAAGATATGTCTTGAATAAAAGATAGTAGTTGTGGTTTCCATGATCGTGAATGTCTAAAGCCATTTTAGAGTTTGAATGTCCCTTTGGTATCTTTTGCCTCTCTTTTGGAGATGGTACAGGGTGCTATTATTCTCAAGATGGTTAATGATGTGTTTTGTGACAATATGTTCCATTAACTTGCAGCTTTATGTTTGTCACCATTTTGAAGACTGGTGCAACATTAGCATGATTTCAGTCCTGTGGTATTTGTCCAGTTTCGCGTGATATTTTAAATATTATTGTTAAAATTGGTGCTATATGTTTCTTGCATTTAGTTTAAGATATGGCCATTTATATTGTTGTCTGGACCGTACGAGTAATTTTAATCGTAAGATTTTTGTGAAAAAGTCGCAGGTTTATGAAAATTAGAAGGCGAGTTCCAACAGACCACCATATGAGTTCAATAGACAAAGAAATAACAAGATAACAATTATAGAAAAGTTACAGTTGCAAACACAGATGAAAAAATAATGAAAAACTATGAAAATAGCTGACTGAGTACTTATAACCAAAAACTTTAGATTTTCGTTGTATTGATTTCAAACTACCAGTACGTTTTATATATCTAAATATAGGAACATATTAAAATAGCATAGATTAATTTGACTAGTTTTATTCTTAATATTTTTGTTTATTTAGTAGGTAAAAGTAGAAGAAGAAGAAATAACAGGTACAGAATAATGAAAAGCAACATATTAATAAACATTAACTTGAAATTGAAATTTTCTTTATGATGTAGCCTGAATATGAACATTGGGAGATGTTGGATACACATTAATGAGACAGCAAGCCAGCAGCACAATCACAATGATATTTGGAGGCCAACTTAAACTTCATGAGAAAATGAAATTCAATTTGGTGGTTTTCGATGAAATTTGAATACATGTGATATTGATTGAAAGTTAGATACTCGTTGAGCCTTTGATACAATTTGCATAGTTTATTTAGATTTGTTGCTTTAGATAATATATCATTATTAAAAAAAAGAGATATGGTATGATTACCAATGAGACAGCTTTTTCAGATTTTGTTAATATCTTCCTTTCGTGTCTGGTTAGGTCTTTCATATCCACTTCATATGGACTTCCTCTCTGTGTTGGTAATTGGTCGTTTATTTTTCGTTTATGTGTTTATTGAATAGCATTTTTAAAGTGTCATTGCATTGAATATGAAATGCATTGAACAGAAGTTTTCCATAATATGAAATGACGTTATTTTCTAAACTCTAATAATCGTTTGACAGTGATTCATTATATATATGTTAAATTACTAACGTATATCAAAAGGGCAATATGACAATGAAGACCAAAAGAGCAGATTCCTGGAGGGAAGAAAATGCGCCAAAGGGGAGACAATGTCCTTGAAAAGAATGCCCCATACCGATGACCACAAAATGTCATTTTCTTATCAGGTAATAAGTATCCTTCAAATTAATGAATACAAATAATCCTCTTCTGTTAAACTGGTGAAAGCTGCAGAGTCACTACGCATGGACTAGTAAAGTGTTGTTTTTATTCACTTATATTAGGTCAAAACACTTATGATGGACTATTAGTTCCTAAGGGCGTCATTAGCTCAATAATTAGTTATTCAATATTTTTGTTCTAAATTTAGAAATTACAAAGTATCATATGTTCAAACTCCCTCAGATAAAACAGCCGAATTGGGCTTTACTTTTCATGTCCCTTTTGGTAATATCGGTCCTAACGTTTGTACATATTTATACATTACTGGTCATAGAGGCATATTTTGTTTAAGCGTTCTTAGTGAAGGCAATTCAAGAAAACACGTCGGACGCTTGATATGTATAGAGTGTGCGGGTTTTTTTTAATTTATTCGCGAAGGAGCAACGTTGGATTATTTTGTCAAACATAATATTATTGTTTTTTCATTAAACAAATATGGCGAGTTTTATTAGTGAAATTTGCATGTTCATGATTATAAATTTTCATATTGTATAATTTAAAATAAACACTTGTATATTCAGAACTAAAGCTTGAACTTCTTAAAAATAAATGTTTGAATTTCGTAAAAACATTGTTGATATCTTCAATTTTATTATTTTTCTATTGATTCATGTTTTTAAAAAGTGGAAACCGTGAGCATTACATTAACAACAAATGACACGTTTGAGTAACACTGAGTTGCAACCTGTTGAGTAAAGTTGAAGCTTAGGTGACGTTGCATGCAATCAGTAGTAAATTTATGAACTACTACTTTTATTCATAAATCTTAAACGTTTTTGAAGTCGGATATCGCTTTTGAATGATAATACTTTCAAATTAACAAATACTAGAAAAACTATTTTCGAATGGTAATTACAAAGATAATTGCCGTAAAATTCTGAAATGCACGTGGATATAAGTGATATAAAGTACAAGCAAATCTCATGTTGTTTCATTTATGGTCAATGGTAGATAAATCATTATTTGCTGGCGGGATATTATTCTGTTCAAATTCGTTGTACTTAGTACGTACTTCTGCGTGCTATTTCCGGTAGAATCTCCGTAACTACTAATCACAGAATAAAAAAATCTTAATACTTAAATAGTACATTATACTGTAGGCCTTGGATTTTGTAATTAATTTTGCAATATAGAAATGTAATGTAAGGCTATGTCATGCAGCCATGCAACTAAAAAGATAGTAACGGAATGAAAGATGTTGTGCTTGAAATATTAGTTGTATGGAACGATGTACAAATTTTGTTCAAATTTATCCTTAATTCTGTAAGCTTTAGATAGCAGTTTAGTAGAGAAAAAATTTAGTGTATCAAATGTTAGGGACATATATGGAATGCTTGTGCATTTTAGGAAAATTTGTGAATGACGGAGATGGCTTGGTAATATTTTAGTATCTTTTCCTGGAATTCAGCATGTTTTATGAGTAACAACCTATTCTGGAGTACAAAAGTACTAAAATCAACCGGCGGTTCATGATTTCTATTATGATAAAGAAATAATTGCATTCTAATTCAACACAAACAAAAGTTAAGGTCTAGTGCATGTAGTGTCGCACCTGAATTGTTATCTTTCATCAGTTCAGAACACTATTTTAACCTTTATCCGAGCTCTGATAACGTTCCTATATCAATGTTCGAATTATGCATGTATATTGTCTTAATAAACTTTATACTAATAAAAAGAAAGAGGAATTGTATAATGTTTCAAAATCAGAATGAATAAAATTTTATTTCGAAAAGTAATTTCATTGAATGATATGCAATCAATTCAGAAAGGTTGTTGATTGTACAAGAAAGAGAATCATCTTGTCTTTTGTAGCAAAAACAATTGCATGATGTGGAAACAGTGTTAAAGAAAACAATATGAAATTTCAATCATGTGATCTGAAACGGCAATTGCAATACGATTAATGATTTATCATTTATGAGCCAAAAATCAGAGAGCTCGTAATTATGCTGGTGTAACCAACCATTCTTTTGTAAAAGTTATATAAAATAAAATTCCATTCAGTAACAGCAGTTCCGATAACCATGTCATGGTAAACCTGTTCAGTCATCACGAAAACATCATTATTATTGATAACTAAAATTTGACTCGTCATGTAAATCAGAATTACACGTTGTTCGTGACGTCACATTTGTTTATGTCTTTGTTTTATCTTATTCTAGCTTTAAGACAACAAAATTAATACAATATTATATTGTTTCATTGTATTTTGAATTAAATAACCTTTGTGAGCACGTTAACATACCCCACGCCCCACAATGTCACTGGGCTAACAAACTCGACGACGACGACGACGACATCGCCATACCATTATACGGCAATTATTGGAAATGTTTGCTGTCGTATACAAATTGTCATTACGAGTGCACGTGCTTCCCTATGAATCTATATTTATACTGATGTTAACATCAGGTTATATGTCCTACGGAATTGTTCGGAGGTCATTTCAATAATTAATAAGATGACATCTATTCTAAAATACACACGTAATGTTAATACTTTATAACGTGTCCATGCATTGCAAATGGTTTATTTAGGACTTTTTTGTAATTTGTCTGATACCGTTCAAAAGAATAAAGAGAATGGATTTTATTACTGATTTTTATAACAAAATATAATCATCAATTAAAATTTACTGTAACATGCTTGCTTTGTTGTCCCGAGTTGGTCCTTTGAGGGATGGAAAATGTAACAACTGGTGATGTATATATAACTAGCTTAATTTTTCATTGGCTAACGATTTTAATATTTCTAGAACACTTTGTTTATGATTTTGTATGAAATTTTAGTTGTGCACAAGTGCATGAATCAAATACGCCTTAATAGAACTGAGCTGACACAGCCTTTAGATTCTAAATATAGATTTGCGTTTCTGTTTGTTATAGGTATTGGGTTTTTTTTTTTTTATTTATAGAAAAATTTTGTTTTTTATCATGCATACACAGAATTTGGAATGTATAAAATAATATCTATTTATGAACTACTTTCTAAAATACGTTTTACTGATGTTGGTCATATTCGTTAAGATGTCAAAATTCCGTTGATTTCATTTCAGTTCTTACATAACTTTGAAATAAGTTACTATTATTTAAGTAATCTATTTCGATCATTACAGCAGAATATTTTTCTTGAGAGGATGAGAAAGCTGAGATTTCATATTGAGTGAGAAAAGGACACTCTTCTCTTTTCTTTTTTTTTTTATCAACAACTGAAGATTTTTTCTCCTACAAATGCATCTAAAATAGTAAACTGAAAACATATTGAAAAATAAATATTCACTCTTCTGTTGCCGATGAAAATAACACCATTGTCTTTAATCACTGACTTTTAAAAGACTAGAACAATTATCATACTCTTGATGTATACTTGTCAAGACCTTTGCATGGAAACTACACTTAAATAAATTAATGTGTACTTGTATAAAATTGCAAAGGACTATTATGAAATAAAGAATGTTTTCATTTAAACAATTAAAAACAAAATAGTTAAATACATATCCAATTATAAAAAGATGCACTAAATTGAAGGACAAGTATAATGTAATGGGCATATATTGAACTAAATTTGTATTCAGAAATAAACATGAAAACCAGCAACAACTGATTTTATCAGTTCCAAAAATCGAGCGATGTTAAACATGTTTGTAAGATCTCAACAAAAAAGAATACACTTTTCTTTTAAATAATTGCAAGCCATCTTCAAAAATATTATGCATTTATAATATTAAAACATTGAATTGATAATGATTATAAATTTTACACTTCGTATTTATGTAGTCTATTTTAACAATGTGTGAAATATATACCATTTAAATCCGTTTGCTGAAAAAACTCCTTTTTGTAAAGGGACTTTCCATTTTAAATTGTCCTTGCATTTCGGTATTTTTGTTATTTTACTTTTTAAAATACGGTTGGGTAAAGTATACTGACATGATTTATCAGAAAACGGATATAACAAAACTAAAATATCAAGGTTCTTTAATACCTACCTAACATTTATGCATCCTTTAACAATTGTACTTGACGATAGCGGGAAAGGGTTACTTAGTCAATCTTAGGTAAGAAACTGATATTGTTATCCCATTCCATGGAAAACAACTTCTATCGAAAAGAACCATCTGATGACTGCACCATTTGCATCAGTCTGTGCTTCTTGCAATAATCTGTACTTTCTCGAAGAAAAGAAACCAATATAAAGTTCTTAACGTATAAGTCGAAAACAACTTTTATATTTAGGCGTATTAGATTCTACTAATTATCACCTTAAAATGTATAATAAATAATAATGGGTGAATCATCACACTTCATATTTCAATAATTTTTGATTTTCCACAACAACAAAACAAATGCTTCAAATTAAGGATGGTACATCTAGCAAAGAACTAATATATAGGGATAGCTACACTACTAAATAGGCAGATACAGTTAAGATATATATGAAATTGTACAACGAGAAAAAATAAACTGCTTCGCTGAGCGCAGCTGGATACGCCCGCAGAGGTCCAACCCTGAACAGTCGGGGCAAAATTGACATAATATTCAAGCTTGGTACAGGTCTGAATTTGGATTGTAATTAAATATTTGACATATTAAAGGTTTCTGAATAAATGTAGTCAAAGAACTTGAAATTGGTTATATGAATTGAATTTATATTCAATTAAAGACTTCTTGCTGTTGCGCAAAACTTAGTAAATCTGTTGTCAGACTATCAACAAATAAAGTTCAATTAATTCTCAATGTCATATTAGAAATTTATGAAAATCAAAACGGAGCTTACATGTACATCAATAGATATAAACAATTCACCAAAGTTTCATGAGAATTGCTGACAGCTTTTTGAGTTATTGTCCGAAAACTGGAAAATCCCCTTTTAATGAATAAAACCCCATAACTCAGAAAATACAATGTAAAATTTATAAAATTCTTAAGGAGCTTACATCAATAGATATAAACAATTCACCAAAGTTTCATAAGAACTGCTCAAAGCATTTTTGAATTTTTGTCCGAAAACTGGAAAATCCCCTTTTTATGAATAAAACCCTGTAAATCTGAACCGTAAAATCTAAAATGTATAAAAATCGAAAGGAAGCTCGTGTCAATAGATATAAACAATTCACCACAATTTCTTGCAAGTTGGTGAAAGCATTCTTGAGTTATTGTCCGAAAACTGGAAAATCCCCTTTTTAATGAATAAAACCCATAACTCGGAAACGTAAAATCTAAAATTTATAAAAACGAAAGGAGCTCACGTCAATAGATATAAACAATTCACCAAAGTTTTATGCAAATTGGTTTAAGCGTTTTGAGTTAATATCCGACATGTTGACGACGGACGGACAGACAGACAGACGGACGGACGAACGGACAGAAAGACGGACGGACGAACAGACGAACAGACGGACAACGGTATACCATAATACGTCCTGTAAACGGGCGTATAAAAACGAATACGCGTAGACATATGTCCATTATTGCTGAATATATATTCATATTTAAATGTGATTTGAGTCATTTGTCTCAGACTTTAAATACTTATGTATTCTGGATAAAATATTTTCATAACGAAAATAATATTTTATTGCATGCAAATAAGAAATTTTCTATGCTTGACCTGATCAAATTTCTGTCTTTATTTCTTAAATATATGTCAAACAATCAACACCTGCTGATCACTTAAAATTCACGGAAATAAGCTTTACACGAACACGAGAAACATATATACTGTTTTTCTACACATATGTTGCTCTCTCGATGAATGTATGTCATCGGATAGCTGTTTTATTTATATATATGTTAGCGGTTTTAAGTGAAAATAGGCATTAAGTCTAAATCCTAGGCAATAAGCTAACGCCTACGATTGCAAAGTTTTTATATAAATTATCATAATTTATCATAAATTTCTAGCATTTGCATCTGGTGATCGTCCAGTACATTTGTGTAGAGCAGAAGTCGTACATATTTATACATTCCTTTTTATATGTAATATATTATTAGTGGGCGGTTTTGTTGATCGATCTTCAGTTTACATGCGTTCAAATTTATACTGATTACAAATCTATTGAAAGCAAACCTATGTTTTCTTATTTTTATGACAGTATATATATATTTGCTCTATCTCCTCTTACAGCCTTGCTGAAATCTAATTATATGAGGAGGACTTTACACCTGCCTACTTTTACAGGCAACTTGAAACAAATTTTTCGTAAACTTCCTTTTATAAAAATCGAAAGGGAGCTCGTGTCAATAGATATAAACAATTCACCACAATTTCTTGCAAGTTGGCGAAATTTATAAAAACGAAAGGGAGCTCACGTCAATTATTTATATATATGCTAGCGGCAATAAGTGAAAATAGGCATTAAGTCTAAATCCTAGACAATAAGCTAACGCCTAGGCAGTAAGTCTATTGCCTAAATAATGTTAGGCATTACTCTTAAATCCTAGGATTTAAACTTAAATTCTGAAAATTATGTCCACGCATTAATGTTAATGCCTGAAATGAAAACAGAGAGTAAATAAAAGAAATGTATTCAAAGTTTAAATACATTTGGTACATAATAAATAATAAGAACTGAAGTTTGAATGTCAATTACCTGAACTAAAATCATAAGTAAAATTTTAAACAAAACTCATTGAATAAACCTCTAAAAGTATATGTAAATTTGTTGGATAGTTGTCTCATTGACTATCATACCACATCTCTTTATTTCAATATTGATAGAAAATTGTATGGAAATTTATTTTACCAATTGATGGTGAGATATTGCACAGACGATTGCAAAGTTTTTAAGTTTCTAGCATTTGCATCTGGTGATCGTCCAATACATTTGTGAAGAGCAGAATTCTTTTGTATGTGGACTAGTTTGATTCCAACTGACCTTACTTTTGTATATGGACTAATTTGATTCCAACTGACCACTTTGTTAATTCATTGTCCTCATCCGTGCAGTAAGCATGTCATAAATATTTCCTTTTGACCACTCAATCTACCCTGTGATTGGGGATGTATTGGCTTCCCGTGAACAATAACTAGTTCTGCCCACATTAGCATTAATTCGGATATAACCAAAGCTGTAAATACACGACCTTTGTCACTTTGCTGTTTATGTGGCACACCAAATATTGTGAAAACATCAATTAAATTAGAAGCCACCTTTGAAGCACTTTTTGACATAAGAGCTCTAATTAAATAAAATTTTGTTATGTGATCTTGGTACACCATGAGACAATATAGTTTCCATCTGACTTTGATTGGAAATCCATTAAATCAACCTGTCCTCTTCTGTATAACTCTTTAGATAAAAATGGGTTTTACTACTACCCCTTCCCAATGAGCCTGTTATCATGTTACAATTTTAAAATGGAAGAAATAGTACAATGGAATCATGGAAAATTTCTGCAAAGTCATTATTAGTTTGTTTTATTATAAGTCTACAAAATGATAGGCCGCTATGACCTATTTCTTTATGTATTTTCCAAAATACCATACAGTTCCTCTAGAAAACATAAACTTTGAAATGTCCTCATCATTCTTGTTTACTTTAGTAACCAGTCATTCAAACCTCCAACGGTAAAAATGTTAAACCATTTTAGATGTAATAGTCTATAGCTGTCTTCTTTTCTGGTGCCAAAAGTTTTGTTTTACCTGATTAAATTTATATTCCGCACAAATTTTAGAAATTTGTAGTCGCTTAAATTCTTATAATCCGGGACAAGATGGGTATTTAAGAAAATGTATATGTTCAATAAAACCGATGGAAAGATAATGATAATATGACTTGCAAAAATTCATATTCACAATTGTTTATTTGTGGCCAGCTCTAACAGGTTCGATTAGTGAAGAGAGGATTTTCTTTACTTAACTTTCAAATCGAATCTTCAATTAGACACAATTACTTGTTTCAAACTCATTATTTTTGCAATACCACAAAGAAATACGAGTGATTTCGAATATTGCCTTTAAATGATATTACTTTAAGTGCACAAATATCAAAATATTATTTTTAAATGACATGTACAAAATATAGGTGCCGTTACATTCTACAATTGACGCGGATTTTAAATGACATAAAAGCAGAACCAACTCTCATACTTTTACGTTTATGGTCAATGATATATAAACCATATTTTGTCTGCTTTGAACTAATTGGTGGGATAATATTCTGTTCACATTCGTCGTACTTAGTACATACTTCTGCATTTCCAGTAGAATCTCGATAACTTCTAATCACAGAATATGCAAAATTCTAACAATGAAATAAATAGTACTGTAGGACTAGGATTTTGTAATTAATTTTGCAATATAGAAATATAATGTAACGCTACGTCATGCAGTCATGCAACTATAAAAGATATTAGCTAAATGAAAGATTTTGTGCTTGAAATATTAGTTGTATGGAACCACGTACCAATTTAGTTCAAATTCATCCAAATTTCTGTAATCTTAAGATAGCATTTTAATTGAGAAAACAATGTATCAAATTGTTAGGGACATGTAGGGACTGCTTGTGCATTTCAGGAAAATTTGTGAATTACCGAAGAATGCATGTATAGGATGTCTGCTTGAGATTTGTCTTAAAATTGTTACTGTTTATGGTAGGCGGGACTTATTATTGTTTTTAGATTGGGCGGTCATTTAGTATACAAGGTTATATTTTCCCAAGCAACAGGTAAATTTGGTGTTAAAGTCACCTGCTGCATTTTGTAACTGTTAAATCAATCTTGATCAATGTTGATACCATGATTTTCTCATTGATAGCCGACTATGGAGCACACTTTTCAACCAATACTCAACAAATGAATCTAACACAGGTGCTAGGCAACCACCATCAATCGGTTAGTACTGGAAATATTGTAGCCCATTTCACAAGTACATGCACTCTAACATTCCTGTCCACTGAATTATAGAAACAGAACTAAAACACTCAGGATAAAATGATTAGGTGGGTTTTCACAACAAGACAGTAATTCGATTATTCTCCTATGCTAAGATATATAGAGTTTGGACTTTTCCGTTTCAAACAATGAACCAACGAATTTTTCTTCATTGTTTTTATTGTCAGAAAAAATCAACATCACGTCAAAGGTTTGATTATAATATGTCTCCGCCTGTAAATGCATAAAATCCGATTACTTCGATATTTTCCTCCGCTTAAACATGTTAAATGAAATAATAATTGTGTTTACACTTGAACTGCGCTGTCTTGCAAAACATACTTTGCAGCCAACCATATCCAAATATTAACAATCTCATACTTTATAATCTATCTTTATAAACACTGTTGTTGTTTAAAGGTTTTATATTTCATATGTATACAACATACAAGACAACAAATGATTTAATCAGGTTTATTCCCGTTTTCTTAAATTTGACGTGTAACGCTTACTTTAAGATTTAAGGGTTGCAAGTTCGGTCGAATATAATATGTTCAAACATGTTTCATTGTAGAACATGTTTACATTAATGAACGAACATTTAAAAGGGGCCAGGTGTGGATGTTGATTTTTCTATGATATATTATGATTTCCAACTATGAAGAAACACATATTTTGATCTTGGAGAAAGATTAAGTCAAAAATATTCTCATTGAGTTTTGTTGTCATTTAATTTGATATTGAGTTCTCAAAAAATAAATAATGATTTGATGCCTGCCTGGTACGAAAAGAATTTTAGAATAAATAAAAATCAATCAATAACCCCATTTTCAACATTCCAGTCTTGATCGGCCTATTGGATATTTTTTTCTTTTTATTGGCGTATTTTTAATTTTTAAAGAAAGATATATTAATTTCCATATTTACGAAAAATATATCGGTAACATTCCTTATAAATGTCGACCGATAGAAAATTTACCAATTGAAAATTCTGGGAAAAGGAGAACTGACATTGCAGCAAAAATCATTCGGCTGACAGAATAGAGACTACGTGCATGTATAAATTGGAACTTTGAATAAAAAGGATGTCATAGCAGCAACTTGAAAAGTCAATAAACTGCTGTCCCCAGGCAGTTAAAATTAAACATCCTAGGTTAAAGAATACTGTGCATGAAAAAATATTATTTTTCTCATGGTACCAAATGTCATCATATGGAAATGACAGGAAATTTAATGGACTCGCTGCAATTTATTAATTTGAAAAAAATAAGTTATGACTTCGAACATACGGACTATTTTGAGATAACTGTAATACACAACACGAGGTTCTCAAGAACCTGAATAGCTCACCTGTAATGTTTTGCTTGAATCTTTCATCAATGATTATTTTGCTTTTCAATATATATTAATCATGTTAATGAGTGGCTTAAAATGCCATTTAAATGTTCTTTATATCTGTCATATTTTCTTCAAAAGCATAAAATGCATGTTACCCTATGTTCCATTTAAGCCATAGTGGCTATGTTTCTAGACGTACAAGGAAATAAAATAAAAAATTTATACTAGATACTCTGAAACTCAATCAGCCCAAGTTTGGCTGAAATTGATTTAGCAGTTTCAAAGGAGAAGATTTTTTAAAGTGAGCAAACTAGATGAACAAATTGTGAAAAATGGTCTTTAAAGGGCAAATACTCCTTAAGGGATCAATTGACAATTTGGTCATAAAACTTATTTGTAGATCTTACTTTGCTGAATATTTTTGCTGTTTACAGCTTATCTTTATCTATAATACTATTCAAGATAATAAACAAAATTGCAAAATTTCCTTAAAATCACCAATTCAGGGCAATAACCTAAACATCAGATACCCGATTTGGCTGATAATTTCAGAGCAGGTAGACCTTGACCTAATGAATACTTTAAATTATTGTCCGATTTGCTCTAACTGCTTTGGTTTTGAGATATAAGTCAAAACTGCATGTTACCCTATGTTCTTTTTCAGTTTACATGCGTTCACATTCCATAATTACAAATTTATTGAAAGCAAACCTATGTTTTCTCATTTTATGACAGAATAAATATAAATTTGTTTTATTTTATCTTACAGACTTGCTGAAATCTAATTTTAGAAGGGACTTCACACCTGTCTATTATAGATATGCATTTTGAAACAAACATTTTTACGCTTCCTTTCAAATTTGTATGTCAAATATTAAAATACGTACATAAATACAATTTTAGTACAATAAACAATTAAATACTCACCTTCTAGTCTCTTTAGCACCTCTGAAATAAGACAAAAAGAAAATATAATTTTATTTTATTTCAGACTGTTGTTGCATGATACTTGCTTTGTTTGGTGTTACAACTAAAATTCCTAAAGACCAAAGATAAAAATGTAAGCTAACATGCCCCTTTGAGTGCGACTTCATTTTGGAATAGTAATAAATCTTGTTTCGCCTGCAACATAATTGATTTCATTGATTTTTATAATTTAGTTAGAACACTTGGCAAAGTAGAAACACATGCATCCAGTTGTCTTGCAACACTAACTTTTAAATGTTAGAAAACAATTGGTGGCAATTATCAGTTTTTAAACAGGAGCAAATATTTTTTAAATCGAATAAGCTCACAATAAAATATAACGAGCATCATAAAAGATAAATGATGTCATTTAAAAAAAAAAAAAAAATGGTAAGGTCTATTTATTTTTAATTATTCAAAAGTTATCCTATGACGTTACATACCTTGTTCTACACTGCTCTAACGACTAGAAATATAAGCAACGTCGTTTTGCTTTCAATATTATTATTTCTGACCTTATTTGGGAAAGTACGTTATTTAAGATTATAATAAATATGACATGATGAGTTATAACTAAATTTTTCAGAAGACTTATTGTGTTACTTTAGCTAGGGACATGTAGGAACTGCTTGTGGTTTACAATGACTCTTTGAAAATCACCATGATCATGAGTGATCTTGAACAATTTAGAGTTCATACCTTTTCACTTTGTAAAATATACACTAATGCAGACTCAGATTGCTTTCAAATAATTTACAAAAACCATAAACCCTTAAAAGGGATTAAAAACAATATGCATTACTAAGGGCGTGACCTGCACATTATATCTAATAACTTTTATCAAGGTCATTGGTCTCCGATGTCACTGCAAAATACCCCATGGGTGTAGCACCTTTGGTTTGAAAGTTATAGCTAGAGATATCTTTTAACAAACTGTCAATTGGGTAATACCCCTTAACGGGTGGTCAAATATCTTCGGTCAAAATAAAACAAGGTGCCAATTAATGACTAAACATTTTCCACTATTCAAACCTTACCGAAGTGGGACATTCGTTTTTCTTTAAAGGATATCAAAATATGCTGTCATGTAAGTCAGAATAAACACATTTAATCCGAAACCTTGTTTTAAACAGCAATGAAAACTGCCTTATATATGTCCTTGTTCAATGCGCAAGTTATGTTGCATAAATGTCCTACAGACAGGAATGTTCATTTTTCTCTCTGAGATATCACCATAGAGTAAAAAAAAACCATAAGGAATACCCCTCTACTACTGCACTAAAACACTTGACAAAAATTGTTTGGGGCTGGAAATAAAAGTTTGCCTGCGTATAATGATTAACCATTATTATTGTAAAAGTTCATCATTTGGTGGTTATCTTATTATTAAGTTAATTTCTTATATCCAATGTATTTTTAATGGAATAGACTGTTAGTCCCTAAGGGTATCATTAGCTCAGCAATTAGTCGGTACTTGCATGAGTTATAACACATATTGTTTTCTAAATTAAGAAATTAAGAATCTTATGTTTAAACTCCTCAAGCTAAAGTTGACCTTAACTGAATTTGGCTTTACTTTTTAGGTCCCTATTGAATATATCGGCCATAACGTTTGTACATATTTATACAATCTTGGCCATACCATATTTTGCTTTTAGCGTTCTTGATGAAAACAATTCAAGAAAAGCGCATCGGACGCATGACATGTATAAAGTGTTTTTTTTTTTTATTATTATTACATTCGCAAAGGAGCAACAGTTGATTAGTTTTTCAAACATAATATTGTCCTTTATGTTCATGCAACAAACTTTGCGAGTTTAACTTATAGCGCTTGCAGGGTCACGAATGTACATGTTCTTATGTTAAAATTTAAAATACACACTGGTTTATTCAAAAGTAAAGCTTTGCACTTCATCAAAATCAATGTTTGAATTCCGTACAAAAATATTTATTTCTTCAATTTGTATTTTCTTTATTGGTTCATGTTTTTTCAAGAAATGTATTCTGTGGAGCATTACATTTTAACAAATACCACGTCTGAGGCACACTGAGTTGCACTAAAAGTCACCTTGCATGCAACTTATAGTCAATTTATGACCTACTCCTTTTTATTAATAAATCTAAAAAGGTTTTTGATGTTAAATAACGCTTTTAATTGATATTTATCAGTTCACACTAAATTCAGATAGTCACCTTTAAAAATTTCTATAACTTTTTCAAATCAACTTGGATATTCATAAAACTCTAGAGCTATCTCAATTATATATTGATCTTACAAAATCTCAGGTTATGTGGTTATTTGGTTAATTGCCATCAAATTTAAGGATTTAATTAACAGGTAAAAAAGAAAAGGCTAAAATTTTCAGTTTGGACTAAATTCAGATAGTCACCTATAAATTGAATCTTTAAATTTGAGAGCAATAAACCAAACTACCAAATAACCTGGTATTTCGTAAGATCAATATATAATTGTGATAGGTGTAGATTTTGATGAAAATCCAAGTTGATTTGAAAAAGTTATAGAAGCTTTTAAAGGTGACTATCTGAACTCAGTCCGAACTGAAAATTCTAGCTTTTTTACCTATTATTTAAATATTTTCATTTGACAGCAATAAACAAAACTACCAAACAACCTGGCATTCTGTAAGATCAATATATAATTGAGATAGCTGTATAGTTTAATGAAAATCCAAGTTGATTTGGAAAAGTTATAAAAAAATTTAAAGTTGACTATCTGAATTAAGTCCAAACTGAAAATTCTAGATTTTTTTACCTATTTATTACAACATTAAATTTGACAGCAATACACCAAACTACCAAACAATCTGGCATTCTGTAAGATCAATATATAATTGAGATAGCCGAGATCGTTTTACACACAAAGTCAAAACACGAATAAAAAGCTGTAGGTTTGCAAAACCGACAGTCTGCTTTGAACACTTATTCAGAAGGCATACAGTTACGATACTGTTGTCAGGTTATTAAAGATTGCATTTTTTTTTTTATTAATATTGATTCACCAAAGGGTCTTTGCATCGGAAATAAACACATTTGTTCTAAAACCAGTTGTTGGCATGATACAGGTTATGATCTCATATGTTTTATGATGGTATGATACCAGACCCCTAACTGGTGGGATTGTGCTTGATTGTCATATGATGAAGACATAATCGTTTAATCAGTCTAATTGAGGTCTAGAGCTGGCATGTCAGTAACTGCTAGAAGTCCTTTGTTAATTTATGTATCATTGTCTTTTTGCTTAATTTCCTCTGTTACCTATTCTGACATCGGACTCGGACTTCTTTTAAACCGAGTTTTACTGTGCGTATTGCTATGTGTTTGTTTATTCTACATTGGCTAGAGGTATAGGGGAGGGTTGAGATCTCACAAAACATGTTTAACCCCGCCGCATGTTTGCGCCTGTCCCAAGTATGAAGCCTATGTCCTTTCTTAGTCTTGTGTGGTTTTTTTTTTTAATGTTGGTTCATTGATATGTTTCGGAGTTTAGTTTGACGTCCATTTTTGCTGAACTAGTACACATTTTTGTTTAGGGGCCAGCTGAAGCCCGCCTACAGGTGCGGGATTTTCTCGCTTCTTGACGACCCATTGGTGGCCTTTGGCTGTTTTCTGCTCTTTTGTTGGGTTGTTGTCTCTTTGACACATTCCCCGTTTCCATTCTCAATTTCATTGCATATTCAGTTAACAAATATTTTGCTCTGAATAATATTTTTGGTTTTGTGTCGTAAAAGAAATAAAGTGGCTACATTAAAAAATGAAATTCGATTATGATTCAACTTTCATTTTCAGTTTGATATATAATGTTATTCATTCAAAATTGTCAAAGAGGCATATTTTATATGCAATTTCGTTCCCAACGCTCTGTAAATTTTAGATACGGATCAGCAATATCAGAAAAAGGATAAGAAAAGATTGTATGACTTCTGTATTCTGGATATGTTTCATCTTTGTACATAAGAGAAAAGATGGTATAGCACTGTTAGTCTGTACGATAGTCTTCAGTCATCATTTGAAAACACGCTTGCTTATATTGCAATCAGTGTTTTCATTTATTATATGAGTTGCAAAATTCAATAACACTGCCAACATATTTATTGAAAATCGATGTGTTTTGTTCTGCACATTCACTTATTACTCACTACGGGGTTATCTATCAACTTTGCCCAGCTATTTCGGAAAAGAGATAAGAGTGTATGACTTCTGTATTCTGGATATATTTCTTCATGTTTGAAGACAAAAGAACCGTTTAACACTGTTAGTCTGTAAGATATTCGTCAGTCATAATTTAAGAACACGCTTGCGAACAATAAAAAGTCAAAAATCATCAAGTGCTTTTATTTATAATGCGGGTTGGTAAATTCAGAAGTACCTTTTTCAAAATCTTTTAGTTTTATGTACAATATCAAGTATTACTCACTACGGAGTTCCATGTGTAAGTGTCTACTTTGTCTAATAAGAAAGACTTGGCACGGTCTGTAGACATGTTCTTGCATCGTAATATTCAACGCTGAAAACTCTTCTTACATTATGTTTTCAATGGTTTATACCAATATAAATAGTTCTTGCATACTAAATCAATTTCTATAGGATTAAAACTTTGCTTTACAACGTAAGAAAAGCTGTTTCGAATATTACATATATATTGATAATCAATGATTTACTTCATCAATTACAGTTATACGCTCTTTGAAGAACATACATGCGATAACATAGTGCAAAATATGCACACGTGTCTGTAGCGTTTGTAAAATATCGTGAAAACCACATTGACACTTCAATTTCGATTTGACAGTCGAGTAAAAGTAAAATAACAAAATACCGAACTCAAGGAAAATTCAAAACGGAAAGTTCCTTATCAAATGGCAAAATCAAAAGCTCAATCACATCAAATAATGGAAAACAACTGTCATGTTCCTGACTTGGTACAGGCATTTCCTCATGTAGAACACGGTGGATTAAACTTTGTTTTATAGCTAGCTAAACTTCTCACTTGTATGAGAGTCGCAAAAAATTCCACTATAATGACAACAATGTATGAACAAAACATTCGGCAAATGTTGTATTGTTTATATTTCATTCAATAAGCAAAAATTGTAGATGTGTTGATTAAAAAACATATTATTAGTAATTTTCAATTATGTCATGAGTAAACAAAAATGAAGTAACGAAAGTCGATAATAAGGCCAGGCATTCCTTCTGTAGGTGTCATACCTCCAAATCATAGTACATCACATCCGGTTTCATACGAAAAAGGGTCGAAAAAAATATTCCTTTGAATTTGACAGTTGTAGGAAGTTAACCCTGCATTTCATTGCAGAAAAACAAATGTATGAGTCACAAACATATAGCTTGGGTGTTTCTAAGTACCATTCTTTTTTTTTTCATTTGGGGTTTTTATAAAATATTTTGGAAACTTGAGGTTACATGGTTACTTAAGCTTGTACACAGGAAAAAAGGGGTGAAAATTTGATTGGTTAACTTCCAGTGATGGTTATTATCTTATATGCAATTAAATGTTATGTGAAATTTTGTCTATAGTACTGGACAGGATAAAACTTTACTAATGCCAAGTATTTCTTTATTTGAAACATAGATAAATTCTGCACAATCTTTTGAAAATTCCAAATAACCAAAGACTAACAGAGGTAAATCAATGGCGGTATTACTCCTTTACCAGGAAAATCCGGAGGCTTAGATCTCGCTTTTAATTTTTATTAATATCATTTTTTTTTTTTTTTTTTTTGGCACGGCATCGATTCTCTTGCCTAAAACCTGTTAACTTTGTTCTATAAATTAGCACGAAAAGGATAAACAGAAATGTGATTAAGTAAGATGTGACCAAGTTAAAACAATGACTTATTATCTACATATATTTGGAGAATCCCAAAGCCAGAGTCACCAAATCATGTGATCAAAGGTCATAAGTGCAGTTAACATAATTAAGTTAAATATATTAGGATCTGGACATTCCAACAAACGCATTTTCGGTTTTCCAGTACAGCATATTAGATTGTTTCATGAAATGAAGTACTATTCAGGAGAATATGCAACTGAGCATCGACTTGACAATCTCGCTTCATCTCGGCGACGTGTAACACTACCTATCGTTCTTAGATGTAAGAGAGAGTGTGTTGACACACGTAGTTTTTTTTTTTTTCTAACATCAATATTTTGATAAAATCAATTTCCAATAAAAATCTATAAAACTAATTTTTTTAGATATGTAATAATGAACATTAAATTTCAAAATACATTTATCCATAATTTCTATTCTTAAATTAGAATTTGATGCTTTATTTTTTTAACTATGAATCTACTTTTTATTAATTGTGCAATACAGCTCTCGAATTGGATTGTAATTAACCATTTGATTTGGATTGGGTTTCTGACACAGAATGAATGTGGTCAAAGAACTTAAAACATTGCAATTGGACAGTCACCTAGTATTGTCCAATATCCAAAATTTAAATACATGGATAGATTCAGCATATCAAAGAACCCCAATAATTCTATTTCTGATGAAATCAAAGAAAAAAGTTTAATTGTGGAGCCTTTGGGCCTCAATGTGGACCAATATGATAACGGGGTTCAAAATTTAAAATCAAAATACACGGTTAGTTTCAGCATATCAATGAACCATCAGATTCATCATACGAACGAACCCCTTGAATTCGTTTTTTGTTGAAATCAAGATAAATTTAGTTTTAGACCCTTTTGACCTTTATGGTGACAAATTTGAAAAAAAAATATAAATACACGGTGAGATTCAACATACCAAAGAATTTCAAGAAATCAATATTTGTTGAATTCAAACAAAGTTTAATTATGAACCTTTTGGACCTGAATGTGGATTGACTTGAAAACAGGCCCCAAAATGAATAATCTAAATCTAAATAAATTTGGCATACCGATAAAACCAAATAATTAATTGCTTTATGAAATCAAATGTGGATTAATTTGAAAACAGGCCCCGAAATTAATTATCTTAATCTAAATAGATTCGGCAAACCGATAAAACCAAACAATCATTTTTATGAAATCAACAAAAATTAATTTTCGACCCTTTGGACATCAATGTGGACGAATTTTAAAACGGAGCTCAAAATCCAAAATCTAAATACACGGTTAGATTCAGTATATTAAAGAACATCAAGAATCCATGACCTTGAATTAAACCCCATCGAAATTATCAAGAAATAAGTAATGTATATAAAGTATTAGAAAAGTATTGTTGCTGGCCCCTTTTTCCTAAACGATATAAGCTATAATCTCAAAAATCAATCCAAACCTTTCTGTTTTGTAAAAACCTTTTGATATATGGAACCTCGTGGTACAGTTTCATAGAGATCCATACAATTATATACAAGAAATTGTCCTGAAACAATACAAATGCTTGTTTTTGACACCGTTTTGCCCCTAATTCCTTAACGTTAAGATAATAACCCCGAAATCAATACCAACCATCCCTTTGTAGTATGGAACATCGTGGTGCAATTTCATAGAGATCCATACACATATACTCAAGTTGTTGTCTTGAAACCAAATGTCTTCGAACGACAACGACGACCACAAGGTCATATCATTAAACGACCGCAAAAAAGCACATACGAGCACAGATTACCGCTAAATCTAGCATGCAACAGTAAATTATTTTGTTTTAATTTTTTTGAAATTGTATTGAAGAATTCCATTGATAATATGATATACATAAGATTATTTAGCTAAATCTGCGTGGTCACTCTTGTCAATCTACAAAAATAACGTTTTTATTTAAGGTAGCACTACACATGCTACAGTCTAATGATGATTTTTAGTGAAAATGTATCACATTATTCTAAAGTAATTATCCATCTGAACATTTTGTAAAAATTCCAGAGTCATTATGATGTCACAACAGGGAGTACAGTAATAATCAAATTATGCAAATAAAAGCACATGGTAAATACTTTATATATAAGAACATATGGGTGGAGCTAATCATTCAATCATCTGTTGATAAAATTGGTGGCAATTAATACTTTCATGCAGTGATGAGCCTACTTTTTTACCATGCTAATCTAACTGATTAGGATTTGGATAGTAGTTTTAACTAACGTTTCAAATACTAGAAAATACTTTCACAAGAATCTTACGATTATTTTGACGATAACGAGTATCATAAAAGATATGTGATGTCATTCACTCACTGGTTATGTTTATTTACACTCTGTATTATGAGGTAACATACTACAATTGACCTAAAGCAATAGAAATATGGGCAATCTTGTTTCACTTTCGATACAGTTTTGTATGGAATATTTGGGAGAGTAAGTTAATGGGTGTTATGATAAATATGACACAATGTGTTATAAATGAAAATTTTCGGAAGACTTATTTAGTAACTATAGCTAGGGACATGTAAGAACTGCCTGTGACACTTTGTGAATTACCGAGGATGGCTGTAACAAAATAATATTTATTAAATCTTGAACAATTGAGAGGTTTTTCCTATTTATTTTCTTAAATATGCACTCATAAAGACTCAGATTTCTTTAAACAGATTGATAAACACCATAGAACCAATAAAGGGGTCAAAATAGCATAATTCATTATCATGAGCTTGACCTTTGACCTTATAACGTTTTCAATGTCATTGCTATCCGATGTACCTGCAAAATACCCCATGGGTCTGAGACCTTTGGTTCAAGAATAATAGCAGAAAAATATTTTTAACAATCAGTCAATGGGGTTATATCCCTTAAGGAAGGTCAAATTTCTTTGGTCAAATTAACAGTGTCCCATTATTGACCAAAACATTTCCCACTATTCAAGCCTTACCGTAGTTGGGCGATTACTTAGCTGTACGGGATATTCAAATGAGCAGTCATGTCAGTCAGAATAGAAACATTAAATCCTTTGGTAGATATTTCTACGTTTCTGACAGATCTCGTGTAACAACTCTATGATGAGTACGTGGATATCCTGTATCAAGGCAAAAGTTCTGTCCTTATCCGTTTTACTTATTTATTTTTTCTCGACCTAAACATGCATAAATTTTCCACTCGCAAAATAAACAGGAATCAATCAATTTGTTGGCATGATGTGTCAGTATAATTTTCAAAAGAAATACAAAAGGATCCCGATAGTATAGTCAATAACCAGCTAATCAGCTTCGACATACTAATTTCAGAAGTACATGATTATCGCTGTTTAAAGCGGTTTCCTTTACACTGGTTTACTTTCCTCCGGATGACACTTTAAATAAAACTGTATGTTTACAAAAACTTCGAATTTATAATAACAAGTTAAGTTATTGATAGTTTCTAAAAAAAAGACAATTATATTAAAATGCAAATGAGTACAAAGGAATTATAAATAACGTAGAAATGTAGCTTTTATATTATTAACATGCTTTGTTTCACATTCAAATTGAAATTTGAAATTTGTTTTACTCAACATAATCTTCTTTCCTTTGTTTTTTTATCTATGAAGTGAAAATAAGGGCTTTTCTTAACCTCAATTCTTTATACAATAGAAATTTCGAAAATTTTGATAAATATCAAAAGCAAGGTATTCATCAGAATGTATCTCTTGGTTAAAGTTTAATATTTAGGGTATATCTGACACATTTAAATGAAGCATCATTTTGAACTCTTGAAATAAAAGAGGGACGAAAGATACCAGAGGGACAGTCAAACTCATAGATTGAAAATAAACTGACAACGCCATGGCTAAAAATAAAAAGACAAACAGACAAATAATAGTACAGCAGACACAACATAGAAAACTAAAGACTAAGCAACACGAACCCCACCAAAAACTGGGGTGATCTCAGGTGCTCCGGAAGGGTAAGCAGATCCTGCTCCACATGTGGCACCCGTCGTGTTGCTTTTGTTATTACAAATCCGGTAAATAGTCTTATTCGGTAGGTCACATTCGTGAAAAGGGAAGGGTATTGTAGTTACGACATAAGGAACATATCCGATATCATCTGTGAAACGCTTATTCGGATAAAAAGGAGAACAGTGTAAACAGTGTATAGATTAATAACTACCACTTCCCTCTACTTTTGTTCTAACCCTTGATGCATACTTGTCAAGACTTTTTGCATGGAAACTACGCTTAAATAAAGTAATGTTTACTTGTATAAAATTGCAAAGGACTATTATGAAATAAAGAATGTCTTCATTTAAACAATTAAAAACAAAATAGTTTAATACACAATTATAAAAAAGATGCACTAAATTGAAGGACAAGTATAATGTAACAGGCATATATTGAACTAAATTTGTACAGTGTAACCTGCCTAATCCGACACCTGAGTATTCCAACATCCTGCTTTAACCGACACATTTTCATGGTCCCAAAATATGCCTATCCTTGCGGAAAAAACCTGAGTATTCCGACACCCTGCTTAATCCGACATTTTTTTCTGGTCCCCCAGTGTGTCGGATTAGGCAAGTTACACTGTATTCATAAATAAACATGAAGAGCCAGCAACAACTGACTTTATCAGTCCCAAAAAACCGAGCGATGATAAACATGTTTGTAAGATCTCAACAAGAAATAGAATACACTTTTCTTTTAAATAATTACAAGCCAACTTCAAAAATATTATGCATTCATAATATAAAAACAGGGAATTGATAATGATAACAAATTTTAAACTTCGTATTTATGTGGTCTTTTTCAACAATGTGTGACAGAAAATATATACCATTTAAATCCGTATGCTGAACAAAATCCTTTTTGTAAAGGGACTTTCCGTTTTAAATTTTCATTGCAGTTCGGTATTTTTGTTATTTTACTTTTTAAAATACGGTTCGGAAAAGTATACTGACATGATTTATCAGGAAACGGATATGACCAAACTAAAATATCAAGGTTTGTTAATGCCTACCTAACATTTATGCATCCTTTAACAATTTTACTTGACAGTAGCAGGAAAGGGTTACTTAGTCAATCTTAGGTAAGAAACTGATATTGTTATCCCATTCCATGGATAAAAAAAACTTCTTTCGAACCATTTGATGAAAGCACCATTTGCATATGTGCTTCTTGCAATAATCTGTACTTTCTCGAAGAAAAGAAACCATAATAAAGTTCTGAAGGTATAAGTAGAAAACATTTTTCATATTTAGGCGTATTAGATTCTACTCATGTTCACCTTAAAATGTATAATAAATAATAATGGGTAAATCATCACACTTCATATTTCAATAATTTTATATTTTCCGCAACAACAAAACAAATGCTTCAAATTAAAGGGGCACATGTAGCAAAGAAGTAATATATAGAGATGGCTACACTAAATAGGCAGAATCAGTTAAGATATATATGAAACTGTACAACGGGAAAAACTCAAAACGAATACGCGTAGACACATGTTTATTATTGCTGAATATATGTTCATATCTAAAGGTGATTTGTGTCATTTGTCTCATTGACGTGTACCAGTCATTTCCAACACGTATATTTAAATTATTATGTATTTTGGATAAAATATTTTCATAACGATACATACTAATTAATTGCATGCAAATAAGAAATAAGTGATCTACTTTCACTGGGGATTTTGGAACATCTTTTTTTAAGATTGACTTATGTCATAGCTGTAAAGGAATCAACATGTATCTTATCACGGAATGAAATAACGAAGCACCTACAACAGCAAAATGTATCACACAGTATTAACTGTGCATTCCAATGGTATCAGATAAATCGAAATGAGTCAATTCTACCATACATACAATGGCATAAATTGTTCATCAAATACCTTGACAATATTTTGACAACATATGATCACGACATATAAAGATTATATATTACATATGAAGATATAACTAAGTTTATCAAAATGATAAAAGGGGAGGTTAGATAAATGTCAATATGAAATATCTCATTCTAATTGAGTAGTTTAAAAACTGCTTTCATTACGATCTCTTACCCTATTCGAAAGATTAATAAATATTAAAATCTCTGATACAGCAACTACAGCTGATTGTTATGCTTTAAAAATTATTTTCAAGTAAAAGAAAAAATAAAAAAAAATAAAGAAACATCTACAGAACGCATTTTTTATGATACAATTTTAGCTTCAAACGACTTAGAAAAAGAAGTAGGGGCAGGAACTCAAATAAATGCAGATATTTGTTTTTCAAAAATTAATTACAAGACTTCATATATTGCATTTGAATACTAAATATATCAATTTTACACTATTGAAAACAAATTCAAATTGGGCTTATTGATAGGGTATGCATACAAGACGAAACCTCGTTTGTCGGTTTTTCGCAAAAACTTAACTGTTTATGACTTTCTGTGTTTTTGCACCAACCCTCCCCTTAATACAAAAACAAAGAAGATAACTTACTAAAAATATGTTTGCCTAACTTGTTGATGGCATGGCATGGAGCAATATTTCATTTTCGTTAAACACATAATGCTAGAACACGAATAAATCTCAATATGTTTGCAAAACCGACAATGTCTGCTTTTATATTTAGTTAACAAATATTTTGTTCTGAATAATATTTTGGTTTTGTGTCGTAAAAAGAAATAAAGTAGCATCACAAAAAAAGGAAAGTCGATCAGGATTTTAATTTCATTTTTAATTTTAACTTTATTAATTTTATTCTACATATTGGCCCCTTTAAGCAGGAGCTCAACTTAAACATTCAATAGAAAAAAATAAAGCACAGTTGAAGGTAAACTACATGTAAAGTACATGTAAAGCTACATGTACATGAAAACACAGTGCATTTGTTTCATGCTTTTTATGTGCGTTTGGATTTCATTATATATTTTCCGTGAATACCTTCATATGCATTGGTGTCTCAAAATGGATAAAGACGATGATAGTATTTTCTAATGCAAAATTCTGTCCGGCAAGAAGATAGCGATGTCGAATATAGTGATTGTGTTGTTTCAAACTTTAGATTTAAATCAAATCCGTGTTCATATATATCCGATTTCAGTCCGGACAACGAGGAGGATTTAGTTATAGCAGCTAAGAATGGCAAGTTTTATTTATATTTTAACATGTAGTTCTCTCCTATTACTTCCTTATTCCTTCTCGGGTTTTATTTCTTATTAGGCGAATCAGAAATAAAATGAAAAACAAATGAAGGTTATTGTTTATAATCTTTACTATTGAAATAATGCACTTTATGGATTTTGTTTAATCAAATTAAATGATTTTTTAATCAATCTAGATATTTCAGAACGACATGAATGGCCTCGCTCGCAAAAAAAAGCTTTAAACTATGTTTAGGAGTGAAAATTTGAGAATGAAAGTCCGTACAACCTTTTTTTCACGAAATTTTTGAAGTCCAATGCCTGTAGCTTCGACACAATTCAGTGGAGCGGAACCAAATGTAACTCAATCTGTAACTCATTATAGTAGACTCACACACCAAAACCAGTTCAATTTATTAAGGCGTTTAGAAGAAAGGTCCGTATTACTGTTATTTTTCCCGAAATTTTCAAAATCAAAAGCCTGCAATTTCGACAATTCAGGGGGCGGAACCAAACGTTAACTCGATCTGGGCTTTTAGAAGAAAGGTGGGTATAACAGTTATTTTCACGAAATTTTCAAAATCCAAAGCCTGCAATTTTGGTACAAATCAGGGGGAGGAACCAAACGTTAACTTGATCTGTAACTCATCATCGTAGACTCACATACTAAAAATCAGCTCAATATGTGCAGGCGTTTAGGAAAAAGTCCGTATAACTGTTCGTTGCAACATGACGAAATAACGGAATGACGGATTAGTGTAAAACTATATGGCCCCGACCACTTTGTGAAATAATAATGCAAATATGGGGAATGTTCATCCTTCAAGGATAGTAACTCTTCCTTTAACTTTACGTTCCACCATATAAATGATGTTCTCTCACTAAATAATACAAAATTTGGTGACTATGTTGAACGAACCTATCCCATCGAACTAGAGATAAAGGATACTACAGATACAGTTAAGTCTGCCTCATATCTTGACTTACATCTAGAAATTGACAATGAGGGTCGGTTGAAAACAAAACTTTACGACAAAAGAGATGATTTCAGCTTCCCAATTGTGAACTTTCCATTTTTATGTAGCAACATTCCAGCAGCGCCTGCATACGGAGTATATATCTCCCAATTAATACGATATTCCCGGGCTTGTATTTCCTATCATGATTTCCTTGATAGAGGCTTGCTGTTTACAAGGAAGCTATTAAACCAAGAGTTCCAAATGGTGAAGTTGAAATCATCCCTTCGTAAATTTTACGGACGCCATCAAGAGTTGGTTGACCGCTATGGAATAACCGTTTCACAGATGATGTAGGATATGTTCCTTATGTCGTAACTACAATACCCTTTCCTTTTCACGCATGTGACCTACCAAATTAGACTATTTATCGGATTTGTAATTACATAAGCAACACGACGGGTGCCACATGTGGAGCATGATCTGCTTACTCTTCCGGAGCACCTGAGATCACCCCAAGTTTTTGGTGGGGTTCGTGTTGCTTAGTCTTTAGTTTTCTATGTTGTGTCATCTGTACTATTATTTGTCTGTTTGTCCTTTTATTTTTGGCCATGACTTTGTCAGTTTATTTTCAATCTATGAGTTTGACTGTCCCTCTGGTATCGTTCGTCCCTCTTTTACAAGAAATCAATTGAAGCTCGCAGCCTAATTGAGCTAATTTAGATCTGTTTGGGCCGACAGTTTTGCTTTTTACAGTTTTCCTGTTTGTATCAAAGTCGCTGCAAACATAACAAAAGGGGTAAAAATCATCGTTCAACGTCAATGTCTCTGATGAGTGGTCAGTCAGTTGAATATTTCACCAATTTGACTGATACGTAAACTTTATTTTTCTTATCGTTTTAACTATTGAAGGCTTTTCTCGAATTGTGTAGGCATAGAACCACTAATTCAGGCCGGGTCTGAAAGACCATACAAGAAAGTAGTACATATTTCAAACAAATTAGTTCCTACGCATATCTGTAACTTTTAAAATTTGTAAAATATTTGGGTAATTCTGGTATCAAATGAAAGCTGAATGACTGTAGATAATTGTAGAACCTTTGATGAATGATTATTTTAAATAATAAAAAAAATTGTATGAAATTGAAACAGGAGGTCATTTATTGCCTGATTCTCAGATCTGAAGTACCTGTTTTTGTACTTTCGAATTTCCGGGAACCAGTGTGGTATTATATGCAATTAAAGGTATAAAGATTTTTCCAGCAAGGGTAACCAGAAAGTATTGTTTTGACATGGAATGAGTTTGAATTTACTTGAGCTTACAACGAAATAGCTATGAAAGCTTGAAATCAAGGAATTTAACATAGAAAGCAATGGGACCATTAAATAATGGTTATATTCCTATTACAGGAAACTGCACGTGCACCCTTGACATTGAGATAAAAATTTGAATATTTTCTGAATATTTTTGAATGATTTATCAAAATGAATATTGAGCAGTGGAAACCATGGAAAAGAGAGAATAGTATAACAGTTCATGTTACACACAACTGTCTGGGAGGAAGGGCAAAATATTCAACCCCATCTGTAAAACAAAATATTTCCTACGCATGTCTGTAACTTTTAAAATTTGTAAAATATTTGGATAATTCTGGTATCAAATGAAGGCTGAATGACTGTAGATAATTGTAGAACTTTTGATGAATGATTATATTAAATAATAAAAAGTTGTATGAAATTGAAACAGGAGGGCATTTATTGCCAGATTCTTAGATCTAAAGTACCTGTTTTGTACTTCCAAACTTCCGGGAACCAGTGCGGTTTTATATGAAATTAAAGGTATGATGATTTTTCCAGCAAGGGTAACCAGAAAGTATTGTGTTGACATGGAATGAGTGTCACTTTATTTGAACTTAAAACGAAAGAGCTATGAAAGCTTGAAATCAAGGAACTTTACATAGAAATTGACTATTAATTAGTGGTTTTATTCCTGTATATATCTTCACTTTTCAAAATCTCCAATTTGTCATAGCATCATGGTTTTTCTATGGAAGATTGAATTGTTTTTATAAATTTTTGATTTCTTTCTTTTTTAAATTTCTTTTTACATTCAGTTCCAGTATTTTGTTTGCAACTTTTGTTTGCTCGGATTTTTTATCGTTGTGTTTGTTAACTAACGCATTTATAAGGTATATCAGTTACGCTCACATTAAAATTTGTTCAATTTCAAATTTTGGGAAATATCCCTTGTCATTCAGAATATCATTCATAAATAATATGTTATATTTAATCCATAGACATTAACCTTTCGAATATAGTTTTATATTTTTGTTCCCCCATAGTATGTGTTGGATTATGTTTGTGGAATAAGACACAAATACAATATTTTGCCTAAACCTCATGTTACTCACTTTTTTGCTTGAAAACTAAAACGATTATCATTTTTTTTTTTTTTTTTGCATTTTATAAATTGTAAGCTATCCATTTGTTGATTTATCGTCTGTGGGTATATCTTGATCTGTTTAAATAACTTAGATAATGGGTTTTTGTTTATTCGAATTCAAAAGTTTTTAATATTACATCTCTGATCAAGGATGAAATTAACTACATGGAACCCCACTGTTTTTTAAAGCTATCAAGAAACTGCCTTTACAAAGCGTCGCTCGGATATTGTCCAAAACACATAATTCAAGAATACATGCCCCAGGAACCTCCAATACGATCACCAAAACATAATTACTCAATACCAATGTGACAAAGAATAAAAGAGATGATAAAGAGTGTTCCTTTCTTTATAATGTGAAGGATTTTATATTATATATGTAACTTGCAATGACCATGTGCAATGCTATCAATGAAATATTATACATTCCTTCGCTGTAATTGTTATTCTTTTATTTGTATTTTTTATATTTTTTTGCGTATGGTCATAACACGTTAATAGCAGGGATGGGTTGGATTAATTTAAAATGTATTCTATTAAATTAGTTACTTTGCTAATTTAATGTAATCGATTACATAACAATTTTACCTAAATTCAAATGTAATCGATTACATTAAATTTCTTTTCCATGAAATTCTTATAAACTTTTTATCCTCACGAAAAAGCTATTTTTTGTGAAAATTTGTGGTTATCTTTTATACCCTTAATTATTCATCTTATTAAGAATGTAGGCGACTAGTTCACACTAGGCACCATATTCGGTAACGAAAATAAAAGGACGATAACTGTGTCCACAGACAAAATAGGTCAGAAGTCCTAGACCAATCTTCATAAAACTTGTAATGTCCTAATCTTGTGTAATTGCAACACAGCTGACAATGTTTCATATCAATAGGATATATGTATTGTAGACATTTAAGCAATATAAATCAAAACTTTTGGTGTTTAATTTTGACGTTTGAGATCAAACAAATTCAAATATTAAGTTTTTGGCCTACATAATTTAATTTTGCAAAAAATGTACTGTTTGATTCTCCTTATATATAATGTACCATGCATCTAAAGCAACTGAACACTCATTTGAAGTATTAGATTTATTACGATAATTCAAAAGTCAAATTTATATGAGCCTGCGCCTGAAAATAGAGATTTTAAAATGAAAAGAGGGGATGGAGGGTTTATGAACATGTAAAACAAAATGCAAATGGAAAACACAAAATAAGATATACAAAGCTGAAATTATGTTTAAATGGCTAAATAACATGCACACACAAACACTTACAAAACGATTAAATTTTAATCCCGTTACTAGGTTTCAAACAACTTATGATAAATCAGTCCCATTTTCCGAAAAAATCCGAAATTAAGTCGCTGTTTTATTGTTGTTTTTAAAGTCAGCTGATCTCAGCTGAATGTTAAATAATCATTAGAAACTTTTCATTTCCGATAAAAACAAAATCGGTTGTATTGATTTTATATATATAAATTATTCTTTATATATTTTTTCTTATGAAAGTCTCCTATAATAGAAGTTTTTGAAACTCCCCGTATAAAAGCAAAAGCATGTACAAGCAAATATAAACAAAATTTACTTGAACTCTCGCTGAAAAAAATCAAGTATCTAAAAATCTTAAGATGATACAATGAACCTCCGGTTTGAAGGTTTTGAATGCCAGTATTATCTAATCATCCAATTTCTTCTATGAACGAGATAAACATTTACCACACAAGTGTTGTACAAATGTTAATATTCTCAATTTCACTAGGTGAATAGTGTACTAATAACAGTTAATATTTCCAAACTATTAATTAATAACATTTAGATTAGTTAAAGAAAACAAATATGATATCCTTTAACTCCTATGAACTAATGACAATGCATACGTTATAGTATGTGTTTAAATGAACTGTAAAACATGTGATCGTTTAAAATTTCAGAAATGGAATAAAAATATCAATAACACATCTTTCATTTTATAAAAACACTAACCATAAAACAAATGTTGCATTTCATCACAATTAAAAACCGTCTGCAAACCTCTTTAAATCGTAGTAATAATACATGGGAAAAAGAGAAGTGTGATTAACTCTTCTCAAAATGTAGCTCAACAAAAACAACGTAAAGTAGTTGTTAAATTATGTCCAATTAAAGCTTCATTTAATCTACAGGAAAGAAGATTTTACATGTATTACCCAACTTCGTACAGCACTAGATTTTTTTAAATCAGTCATTGAATATTTCTTAAACTCATTTCATTGCGTATTTTCTATAAAAAGTTTCATATAAAGAGATTTCTCAAAGCATAACAAGAAAGCAATCGATCTTATTGTGCTTAACATCTTTGCCAATTACAATTTATCTCTATCCATAATTGTTTCTACAAAAAGTCAAACATTCGTAAAAAAAACATCTTGTAAGGTTGAAAACTCATAAATCTAAATTTTCTGAACACTGGGGGATTCTCTGTATCTACCATAGTTTCCGCAAACAATGCAAACAGTGTTAAAGTCATCATTCACAGACACTTATTATTTTAAGGGCTCAATTGACATGTTCTATTCATCTCTTATTTTATACCTTATTGTTTTGGTAATTTGTCCTGTATACAATTTCTCTCTATCTATTATTGTTTTCATGATAAGAACCAAAACTTGAAATTACCCCAACAAAATGACAGTGCAAGGTCAACAAGAAATGATTATAACAGGATGCTGTTACGAAATCTCCTAAACAAAGTAAATTGTTAGTTCATTTCTCCAATTCTTTAAGATAGCTTGTGTAAATAAAAACAAACTCATTTTTTCTGAAAAGTTCTTAGGGATAAACCTTGACCTGCAGAACATTTTTATTCCTGTCAGTCTTGTTCCAACTGCTTTAGTTGAGATATATGCCAAAACTGAATTTTACCCCAATCGTATATTTGTAGAAACAGCGGCCATGTCTTTGATGGATCAAATCCTCGGAAAACTAAATTCCAGAAGTAACATTCAGGTATACTTTGGCAACGTTTGACTCAGTAGCTTCAGAGAAGAAGATTTGTTATGTTTTGTTCACGACGATCAAAGGACGCCAGAATAAGACCTATGACATCAAATTGTTTTGGTTCAAATGACAAGAACGCTGTTTCATGGAGTTGTCAGTTGTAATAAAAAAGAAAGAAGTAAGGGCATTAAGGCCCGAATTTGGCCCAAGAAAATAAAGTGTTTTTAACTATTTAAGATTTGCACATAATGTTTAGAAATGCACAAAGTCGAGAAATATAAATACATTACCTAAGAATTTTTATCTGATGGCGTCACAATTACGTCATTATATGCACTGTGTTCATGGAAGGGAAGAAAACTACAAAATTTATGCAGTTTTCTGTCATTATTTCTAGATTGTGGAAACATTGTGCGCAGCCAAGAAACAACAACATGTTTTGGCATATTCTTAAAAGGCGATGAAAATCAAGACATTTTACATAAAAAAGACAAATTTCGTCATTGTTTGGTGCCGATGTAACTCGTTAAATGTGACATTTGTTATAGTTTTCTGGATATCTTGTACCTTGGCGTAGTCAGGTGTAGTCAGGACAAATTTAAGAATATTAACAACTTTTGAATTTGCCTTTGTATTATGGCAAAATAAAGGCATAATTGCATCTACCCTAATATTGTTACATTAAGAACACGTCAATGTAAGTTACAGCCAAAAAAAAGGGAAATGGGATCTCCGGCATTTTAAAAGAATTAGGTTTTCTATTTGTATCTAAATCATGAGCACATGGACCCCATTTTTTTTCTTTTGTTATCGACTATGTATTACTTCAAGAATGGTATATCAAAATTGCAAAAAAAAAATTTCAACGATATATTTTTCTGTATGCAATTGTATTAGCAAAAAGTGAGTTCGGATTTTTTACCGGTAATGGTATGAGTTTATAAAATTAAAACGCATTTAACTTTCATTTCATTTTAGGTCTACCTGAAAGGCCAGTAAATAAAGGAACATTGTGCAATACAATTTTGTGTTTTTACATGAAACTTGCAAATTTCAAACTGAAATATCTCGAAAAGTAAGTACTGATGGTATATTTTTTCTTGTTCATTTCGATAGTGCATATCAAAATTGACTTTATGTCATAATATTCCGGAAAAATTAAGGAAGGATCTTTTCTATATTGTAATCCCTTAACATAAGATCAAATTACAAGTTCATCATCAAGTTCGTTGGTCCCCATTGTCACTGCAAAATGCCCAATGGATCTAGGACCATTTGCTGTCCATGATGATCAACCATTATTATTGTAAAATTTCACCAATTGATGGTTTATTTATTATTTAGTGACTTCCTTATTCCAATATATTTTGTAATGGAATAGATGTTAATAAATGTTTTAAAGAAAACAGGCAGAAGTAAAAACAATCACAGATAACTTTATTGTTGATTTCGTAGATGACGGAACCCTGTTTTCGACATACTTCAGTCAGGCTTAAGATTTTGTCCAATCATTAAGGTTTAACCATTCCTGGCGAATATAAATCCAGAAAAGCGATTCGGACGCATGGAATATTGTTATCATTTACTTATATTGGGTCAATACCACTTATGATGGACTGTAAGTCCCTAAGGCTGTCATTAGCTCAGTAATTAGTAATTCGATACTGACGTGAGTTATAACATATATTTTTTTTTTCTAAATTTCTAAATTTAGCAATTACTAAGAATCTTATGTTCAAACTCCCTCGGATATAACTGATCTTAGCGGAAATGGGCTTTATTTTTATGTCCCTATTGGTAATATCGGTCCTAACGTTGGTACATACTGTAAACGTACTTTAATTCGTAGGGTTCTAATTTTCGTGGTTTTCGTGGATGGCTTCATCCCCGAATTTAATTGTTCAACGAAATATGTAACAACTGTTGTCCAAATCAATACATGGAAAGATCCCCATGTAGGTTTGACTACATGGATACGGACATATTATCTACGGAATACATCGAATATCGGCAAACGCACTATGCACTACATTTACAAGTGCAGGCAGGATTTTAACCATTTAATCTTTTAAAAACTTAAATTGTACGACTTTTAACCTTTTAATTCTCATAAAAATTATTTTGGTCGATGAAAGTCAGATTTTCGGTGATGATATGCTATGATGAAGTGTTCATTTTATCTCCTCATAATTTCCATACGAAAAAAAATAATTTTATATTGGGCTTGCTTTTGATTAGAAATAATTCTACAATTCAAAGTACAGTTATGGCATTTTTTTCTTTATGACATGTCTATGGCCCAATTAACACCTTGAATGATCTTTAATCTGTTGATCATTCGATCTCGGTTTAATTAGTGTCATATCACTTCTGATTACACGTGTGCAGCAATTAAAATGTTTACTTTGTCAATAAAGACAATTTGTAAGCATAGATGAATCAGTTTTTATCCGAAAGCAATTATTTTATTTCAAATTTGTCGAATGTTGTAAGTTATGAAAGACGAACAAGTAAGTTAAAATAAACACCTTATTTTACAATGTCACAAATCATTACAAAACAACATATAATTATTAAGGAGAATCTTTGATTTTGATGGCTTCAAATTCTTCACTCGATTTCTGTTCTTCAGAAAACGAAAACCCACGAATTTAAGAACCCACGAACATGTAACTTTTGCTCAAACCACCAAAATTGATACCCACGAATAAAAGTACTTTCACAGTATTTATATATTCCTGGTCAGGGCATATTTTGGTTTGAGCGTTCCTGGTGAAGGCAATTCAAAAAAAGCGCGTCGGACGCTTGACATGTATAAAGTGTGGGTTGTTTTCATTCGCGAAAGAGCAACATTTGATTATTTTGTTACTAAAGACTAACTAAAGACTAAGCAAGACGAACCCCACCAAAAACTGGGGGTGATCTCAGGTGCTCCGGAAGGGTAAGGAGATCCTGCTCCACATGTGGCACCCGTCGTGTTGCTTATGTTATTACAAATCCGGTAAATAGTCTAAGTCGGTAAGTCACATTCGTGAAAAGGGAAGGGTATTGTAGTTACGACTTAAGGAACATATCCGATATCATTTGTGAAACGGTTATTCCATAACGGTCAACCAACTCGTGATGGCGTCCGTAAAATTTACGAAAGGATGATCCCAACTTCACCATTTGGAACTCTTGGCTTAATAGCTTCCTTGTGAGCAGCAATCCTCTATCAAGGAAATCATGATAGGAAACACAAGCCCGGAATATCGTATCAATTGGGAGATATATACTCCGTATGCAGGCGCTGCTGGAATGTTGCTACATAGAAATGGAAAGTTCACAATTGGGAAGCTGAAATCATCTCTTTGTCGTAAAGTTTGTTTTCAACCGACACTCATTGTCTATTTCTAGATGTAAGTCAAGATATGAGGCAGACTTAACTGTATCTGTAGTATCCTTTATCTCTAGTTCGATGGGATAGGTTCGTTCAACATAGTCACCAAATTTTGTATTATTTAGTGAGAGAACATCATCTATATAGCGGAACGTAGAGTTAAAGGATATTGCTAACTTCTTATCTTTCTTCCTAAGAAGTTCCTGTATGAAGTCAGCCTCATAATAATAAAGAAACAAGTCGGCAAGAAGAGGGGCACAATTGGTTCCCATTGGAATTCCGACAGTCTGTTGAAAATACGTCCTCCAAACGTAACAAATATGTTGTCAATCAAGAAATCAAGCATCTTGATAATGTCAGTTTCAGAGAATTTTTGTTTGAATCAGAGTGATTCTTTACAAAGTAGGATTTATCCTCCCAAGACAAGATACTTGTATCTACGTTCGCCATTCTTTTAATGAAACAAAGTAATACCAACTCTTTCAATTTGTCTTTCCGTTTGGAATCAGGAATACTTGTGTAAAGGGTAGACAAGTTAAATGTGTTAATACTATTGCAAGATGAGAGAGTCTTAGATTGTATGTACTCTAAAAGATCTTTGGAATTTTTAGTATCCACATCTGATTCACGCCACCTCTAGAATAGGCAGTTTCACAATAACTTTGGAGCGCGGCTTTGATTGCTGATAAAATAGATGTTAATAATTTAGAAAAAGGTTTCGTGGAGCACTTGGAAGATCCAGCAATATACCGTTGTTTGTAAGGACACTTATGTAGTTTAGGTATCCAATACAGTGATGGAAGATCCAGTTCTTCATCTTTGGTTGAAATTCCAAAAGAACATAGAACAGACCTATGATTATCCAGGATTTCCTCTTTGGTAAGTGTCGTGAGGGTATATGTTGAGTTTCCAAGTGAATTGTCAATACCTAATTCATTTATTAAGCAGTTTATGTAATGATATTTACACACAAAAACGATGTTGTTTGGGGCTTTATCTGCGGGGACAACAACATATTTGTCATGGAGGTAGGACAAGTATTTTGCAACATTTGAGTCTTTAAAAATTGATGTAGCGTGGGTATTGATATGCCCATTTAGTTGCTTAATTCGGATTTGTATCAACGACCTCACAGCCTAAATCCATTCGGAAAGAGTATCTAAGTCTTCTTTCTCGTGTTTAGCCCATTGCCTGGCATAATCCTCGACTGAATCCATCAGTATTTTTGAAGTTGTATTTCCAATTGATGGATTTAGGCTCACGATATTTCGGACCTTTGGATAACAAATTTCGCAGGGAAGTGTTATTGACAACTTTGAGATCTCCGGTAATAACGTGGCCAGCCGGATTATATGTGAATTGGGAACTAGCACAGTTTCAATCAGGAGGTTTAGACTTGAAGTCGTCAATGTTGAGATCCTGCAAAACGTGTTTGTAATTGAAAATTTTAGTTGCAATTGGTTTGGTATTAGTATAAGAAATTGTTGGTACAGACTGATCTTTAAAATAAGGAGGTATTTTCGATTGAACTAATTTATGATGAAGGATATTGCCTAAGTTGACGCCATCGAGACCTTTGTTGGCAAAGGAAAGTTTAAGAAAAGACCTTTCATCTTTTCCAATGCGAACTGGTTTGAAAATTTACCGTCTTATTGCCTCGCTAAAATTTTAACCTTTTATGTTAAATATAACAAACATATTTAAATAAAGTAGTTAAATTCAATAAACAAACAAATACTCAATATTCTTCTCTTTCTTTTGGAAAACAAAGTCGGATAAATTTACATCATTTCATTTGTTTTATTAAATGCTACTTGATTTAGGTATGATTGAGTTTGATTTGGTTAAAACTTAAATTCAATAAGAGTAAATCTAACAAAGATGATTTTACTTGACCGTTTGAATAATTCTAAGCATTCCAGAGTGGCAAACATATTATGTTTCGACTGTTATTCCTAAAAGTTAGTATGATAACCTGACATATTAGGAAAAAATGCATTAAGTTGTCTTTCTGTTTTTACTTTTAAGTTTTAACCGACTATTGGTGAGAAAAATTATTTGTATGAAATGATGAATCAAATCTAGTTTAAATTTAACCTTAATTTTGTGAGCTTTATATACCGGTTTAATTTAGTGTATCAAACCTTGAGAAAGGGACATGTATTGAATGTATATCGTGTTCGCACCTTTTTGTTGTTTTTAAATTGTGGTTTTCATTCAAGATTATATTTTATCAAACAATAGGTAATTTTTGTGTGAATGTCACCTGCTACATTTAGTAACTGTTGAATCAATCTTGATAAGTGTCGATAGCCGACTATGGAGCAAACTTCAAAGAATACCGAATTGGACATATGCAGCAGTAGATTTTCTGTCTAAAGGTGTCGTTATAAAAGGGCTATTTACAATTGTTGTGATGAATGACTCTTAAACAGGTGCTAGGCAACCATCAAAGATCGGTCAGTACTTGAAATATTGTAGCTCATATAACAAGTGCATGCACTCTAACATTTCTGTCCCCTAGTGTTATAAAAAAAACTTTAAAATAGAGGCGAAAGACACCAAAGGGAAATTCAAACTCATAAATCGAAAATAATCTGACAACGCCATGGCAAAAAAAGAAAAAGACCAACAGATAAACAACAGTACATAAAACACAACATAGAAAAATAAAGACTGAGCAACACGAACCCAATCAAAAACTGGGGTGATTTTGTGACATTTTTATAGATCTTGTATTGATGAAAATATTAACTGTTTACAGTATGTATCTATCTATTAAGATCTTCGATATAATTGGCAAATTTATAGGATAAAAATCGATATAAAAAGTCAATGAATACTTGCAGATCTTAAATTCAAATAGTTTTTATTTTTAAAAGTTTATCTTTATCAACAACAAAATGGATAAACATCATCACTCAGGGTAAATAGTTATACAAGAAGTCGGTTGACAATTTCGGCTATGTTGACTTATTTATAGATTTTATTGTGCTGAACATTCTTGCTTTTATCAGTTCATTCCTTTCAATAATTTCTGAAAAATTCGCAAAAATGGGTAAAATTTATTAGTTCAAGGGCTATATAACTCCTCTTATAGTTTTAGTGACGATTTCAACAACGTTATATGTCGATTGCAACTTGATAAACATTTTGCTATGTATTGTAGTTCTCTTTATATCATAGTTTCTGTTACAAATTCATTTCATTAATAGGTCAGTCAGGAGCAAAGACCCTCATTAGGAGTTGGATTACAATTTCGGCCTTGCTGACTTGCTTGCTGATCTTATTGTTCTAAACATATTTGGCAAGTACAATTTCCCTTTATCTATAATGGTTTCTACAAAGAGTCAAACATTGGTAAAATACTATCTCGTGAGGGTAAAAACTCATAAATCTGAGTTTGCTGAACACATACGGGATTTTCTATATCTACTATAGTTTCCGCAAAAAAAAGTGCAAAAACTGTTTAAATCATCTTTCCCAGTCAAAACTCAGTGTGGTTTATTGACTAGTTCTGTCAATCACTTATTGCTGACCCTGTTGTGTTGGTAATTTGTCGTGTGTACAATCTCTCGTTATCTGTTACTGCTTTTATAATATCAAAACACTTCTAAATTACCCCCAAAAAATGACAGTGAAAGGTCAATAAATCGAAAATGGTTTGGCCGAATCTTCTAAAAACAAATCTATGGGAGATAGACATTCACCTGCTGATTATTTGTTTTCGGTCTTGTTTTTAGTTTTTGAGTAATAGGGCAAAAACTGTAAAACTTTATCATGTTTATAAAACTTGACATATCAAGGGTAATAGCTCCACAATCTGATTTTTCTGAAATGTTCTTAGGGAACAAACCTTGACCTGCAAAAATATTTTATTTCTCTTAGTTTTAGAGATATTACCCAAAAACTGAATCTTACCCCATTCGTTTATTTGTAGAAACAGCGGCCATGTCTTTGATAGATCAAATCCCCGGGAAAATACATTTGAAATAAATTCCGGAAGTTACATTCAGGTAAACTTTGGCATCATTTTACATAGTACTTTCAGAGAAGAAGATTTGTTTTGTTTTGTTCACGATGTCGGAAGGACGGAGAACGGACACCAAGTGAATCAAAACATGACACTGACTTTTACGTCAGATGAGCTAAAATGCGCAAAAAACGTCTGATATTAACGTTGGATACCAGAATAAGACCTATGACATCAAATTGTTTTGGTGTAAATGACAAGAACGCTGTTTCGCGGACTTTTCATTTGTAATACAAAAAGAAAGTAGTAGGGGCATTAAGGTCCGTGTATATTTGCGTCTTTTCGTTTTGAAATATCAAAAACAAAAAACAAAAAACGAAAGTGTTTTCATTTTTCGTTTTTGATTTCGTAAAAACCAAAATGAAAAACAAAAGTGTTTTCGTTTTTCATTTTCGATTTCTCGAAAACCAAAACGGAAAACGGAAGTCTTTTCATTTTTCGTTTTTGATTTTTCAAAAACCAAAATGAATATCATAAGTGTTTTTGTTTTTCGTTTTTTGATTTCTCTAAACAAGAAAAGAATCAGCATTTGCATTCGATTTCTGCATTTTGCTCTATTTAATTCTCGTTTTACGTTATACTATGTTTTCCTTTCCTTTTTCATAGCCATTCATACCCCGGTGTATTTACTACTTAATGTAGCTAGAATAGACCGCCTGACTTATGATTTGAAAGGTGATTAATGAATCAAAGACTTTCAAATTTCCTTGTTTGTATCTATAAAAATATAAAATTATTATATTTGAATATAAAATGAATCACAAATTTGAATTATACAATGAAATATCATATAGATGGTGAAAATTAAACGATTAATTACAACCTCACATTAACAAGGGAGGTTACTACTTATTTAAAAGAAAACTAGCCCTGTCATTAAAGTATGCACAGCGGTTATCCCGATCAATAGTATTTTTTAATTCGGAGATAATGTCGACGAATGGAAAAGATACTATCAATCTGAACAATAAGGATGCATGATCTTTACTTTTTAAGTTTGAAAGGTTGGTTATGTAAGATTATTAGAATTGCATGATGACTGAGGCCAATCAGCCAATATTAGAGCTATTACACGAACATTCAAGACAGTAATATGTATACGTTATTTAGATTATTTTTAAAAAAAGGTCCCACTCCAAGTCGTCGTTTAGTAGGCCATCTTATGAGTCACTAGGAAGCAGTCCAAAAGAAGATGTCTATCACGATGCTCGGCACATTATTGTACTTCTCGCCTTACTTGATTTATATCAAAATATAAAATATGTGATAAAATTGCTACGACTTCGTAAATCATAAAACATAAGGTTGTGAGACTTATTGAGTTTGATCAGTTTCTTATTATTTTGCCTCAGTAATTGGTGGTTTATTTTGTTGGTTTCGACTTTGCGTGATTGCAATAAAGAAATTTTGATAATCATTCATAACCGTGAACTTGTTTAACCATTTTTTTTTTCAAGCAGTAAAGCATCGAAACCTAATTGTTGGCAGCAGGTAAGGTCGACCACAGAAATAGCCAAAAGCACAGGCACTTGATAAACATTTGGCTTTCCTCCAATTTTTAGGAAAAGAAGGGGGGGGTCATTGAAAGCGACGAGGCCAATTTTCCCTGGACTTATAAATTTCACTCATAGGGTCAAAATCTAAAATTGGTCTGCACATTGAAAATTGAAGATGGCGTTATATATTGTAACAATGTTTTACATATTCCCCTGAAATCAAAATATTATACTAAGTGCTATATGTTTCTGTTGAAGGCATTGCAATACAAAATTGACAAGGGTTAGAGCCTAGTTCTCAATATTTTTTTTTTTTACTCACATGGCCAAACATGTGTTTTTCATACATTCATCATACTTAAAATGTAATATTAAAAAGTTTAAATTATATATTTTAAAATATCTTTTTTGAATTTTAGTTCATTCATATGTTTCGCAGTTAGTGTGACGCCCATTTTCACTGAACTAGTACACATTTTTGTATTTGTGCAAGCTGAAGCCCGCCTCCTGTTGCGGGATTTTCTCGCTGTGTTGAAAACCAATTGGTGGCCTTGGTTTGTTTTTGACTCATTGGTCGGATTGTTGTCTCTTTGACACATTCCCAATTTCAATTTCCAATTTCTTTTTAACAATTTTACGCATAAATTTCCATAAACTCAAAATGCTACTCAGCGTTACATGTTGCATGCATGCTGTTGAAGATACAAATTTGCTTTTACATGTTTTTGTAAAATATTGCATCGAAGGCCGTTGATAGGCAAAATGAATTAATGTCCGAAAGACAATAAATAGCTTTACTTCTTACACAATTTTTGTTTCGGTTAATGATGACCTTCTTATTCGTTTTAGGAATAAATACTAAAAAGCAAAAATTTGCTTTAGGCGTTTATAAGTTGGTGGTACGATTAAAATTTAGCGATCATAATAATAATATAATTATTGTAAAACCCTTAGTAAACTTTAAGATCGAAAGACTTTTTGTAAATGGCCCTGGTTTGAAATAAATTAAGGGGTAATCGGCTCTACCCTTTTTAAATGTTTTCGACTTTTACATCGGCAGGCGACGCTAACCAAAATGAAATAATTTGTATCCGAAAGACAATACATTGTACATATAATAGCTTCACTATGTTTATATCTATTTTATAGAGTTGTGGTTTAGTGAAATATTTTTTTTTTGTTTATTCGATAAATACTTAAACGTTGCCAAAATCTTTCCAAAATTTTCCGGTTTGGACTATCTGCAGACTCTTTAGGCGTTTATAGTTTTGTAATCTGTTTAAGAATTACCCGTTAAACTGTTAGAACCTTAGAGAACATACATTGGGTTGCGATAAGTGTACTTAGAATTTAGTTAAAGATTGGTATACTTTTAAATAGAGGCTTTAAAGAGCCGGTGTCGCTCACCTTGGTCTATGTGCATATTCAACAAAGGACATACATAGAAGACGAGAATAGAATGCATGACAAACATCTCTGTTTTGTTGATCTTGTATTGCTGATCATTTGGTCTGCATAGTTTCTCTCTATCTTTTTGCTCAAAACACAAAAGAGGGTATGCAAGTGACTTGTTAGTAGATTTTGACTTATCGGTCATTTTTGTGATTTAAAGTTTCTATTTATCTATTTTAATTTTTATCATGTAAAGCAAAACATGATAAAAATCGTCATTAAAGGGCAATAATTCCAAGGAGACGTCGTTCGATTTCCTCAATATTGTGTTAATTGTAGATCTTGTGTTGCTGATCATTTTTGCTTACTAAAGTTTCTATCTTTCTATTATAATTTTTAAGATATACATTTATTTGTAAGGCAAATACGCAAGTAAATGATGGGGAAAATATTTCAAAAAATACCGTCCGGAAAATATTGAAAGAGACGTGTATAAAAATTTGGATCAACTGACCAAGAATTCAGAAGGGAAGCTCCGCACTTATGTAAAATTTAAGAATAATTATGGTTTCGAAAAGTATCTAAATATCATGAACAATTTTGAGCTTAGGAGATCATTAACAAAATTTAGGGTGTCATCTCATCATTTGCAGATTGAAATAGGACGATACCAGGGTACTCCCGGCCTCCACACCTAAGACTATGTCATCAGTGTAACTCTGGTAATATTGAAGATGAAGTTCATTTTCTCTTTTATTGCACAAAATATAACGAAGACAGACACCATTTATATCACATTATTTCGGAATCATGTCCCAAAGAGAAATTGCTATGGCTGCTGTCTTGTGAGAACTCGCCTGTATTAAAAGAGTTGTGTATATTCCTGGTGAAACACTGCAAATAGCAGATTTATATGACATGTTTCGCATAATTAGCAATAATTTTTGTTGTTATTTAAAAAATTATTTGTTAATTGACTGGATTCAGTTTCTCTATTTATTTTGTTCATCTGCTTCTGACACGGGGAGGATTTCTGTTATTGCCTATCGCAATCAACAGTATATCTTAGAGCACCGTCCCTTGGTGTCTCCTGCAGGTGAACAAATTTTCCATCTTTAAAGATATAATAACTTAAGTATGTTCAACCTTTATAATATTTTTCTTTAATTTTTAATTTTAATTTTATTTATATTTTTTATTTGTGCACTGCTGGACATAGAAATAATAATAGTAATAAGGAAGGAAGGGAAAAAATACTCAAGAGTACTTTTAATGTATTTTTTGTTTTGTTATTAATGCTATTTTCATTTGTCTATTATAATATCTGTCACGTTATATACTGTACAATGTCTCATGTGTTTTGCTCATATTATCATAATTGTTAATTGTAAATGCCCCCTGTTGGACCCTGATTGGAATAATAAAAATATTTGATTTGATTTGATATAATTGCCAATGAGACAACTATCCACCAAGGTTCAAATAAAGTTGATAAAAGCAATTAAAGGTACTAACCATAAGGCCTTCAACAGTAAGAAAAACCCATACCATATAGCAGGCTATAAAAAGCCCCAACATGAAAAATATGAAACAATTCGGATGAGAAAACTAACGGCCTAATTTTTAACAAAACAATTAACGAAAAACAAACATGACAGACATGAACCAACGACAACCACTGTACTACAGGCTCCTGACTTGAGACAGGCACATACAGAATGTGGTCCAATATCCAAAATCTAAATACATTTGTACAGTGTTAGATTCAGTACCAAGAATTTAATCTACTAGTATTTATCAATGGACAATAACAGGTAAGTTTGTCAAGGGTTAGCTTAAACAAAATTATATACATGTATATATATATAGCATTGTGTTTATCTATTGCCATTTAAAAGATAAAAGCAGAAAAAAACAGAAAGTCAAAAGGACGGATTGAACTTTCTGATGGCTTGAACTCTTGGTACGTCACAAGTTGGTCTTTAGATTAACGACAATCGAAATTATTTAATACAATTTTAATGTAAGTGTCATCTGCATATTTTCTTCTTTACTAACAAAGATAAAATTTTAGTTTGTGCTGAATGATTAATAATACGATTCGTAATTTTACGTGGCGCGATTTTAATTAAATGAAAAGAAACTAAAATTAAATAATAATAATTAAAAGTCAATCCGTCCGATCCGTCCAATCAGTCAAATATTTTCACTATAAGTCTGACGGATTGGTGACAGGAGTTTGACGTGAATTTGACTGATCGGTGACGGATAGATGACTGCTAACTGACCGCGAAAATAGTAACACCTAAGGTTGCAAGTACTGTAGACTCATTCATTCGTTCAAGTGAAGACATTTCAGCTTGTGGTCTCCTCTTGTATTTTTTGCAGAAACTTTACAAAAAGTCTAAATTTACCACCATTGATTTTCCCCTATTAGTCATTGTAAAATTTGCACTTTTCAAAAAATTGGGCAGAATTTATCTTTGTTTCAAATAAAGAAATACCTGGCATGAGTAAAGTTTTATACTCTGCAATGAAATGTAGGATTAATTTCCTACAATTTTCAAATTCAAGGAAATATTTTTTTTCGACCCTTTTTCGTATGCAACCGGATGTGACATACTATGATTTGGTGGTATTACACCTAAAGAAGACTTTTGTGTTGAATAAACTGAATGTTATTTTTTTCCTTAGTAATACAGGTTATTTCATGCATTACTGTCAAGTTTTGTCATAATCAGTTCAATGGTTTGAGAAAAATCTAGTATAATGCAAGACGACATCTACAGCGATTCGAGCAAAATTTCTTCGAAAAATCCAAATCAAGTCACATCATGATAGAATATAGTGCGGACCAATAAATGATCAAATATTTATCACATCTGCCTACAAACAGTTGAATATCATACAAACGATGACTCGAGGATGATAAATACCACTAATGGACCTCTTTGTCTTCATTATAAGGTCCCTTTTGGTCCATTTATACCTCTCATTTCCTCAAAATTTCAACATTTTAGGCCAATAAATAAAAATTTGGGTTACCTTTCACTCATTTATGAAAGAAATGTGATAATATAAGTAATTGAAGTATTCAAGCTGAACGAACTATCCATATAAAAGTTTACTAACTCCATGGAGGTTTCAATAAGTCTTTATGTAAAACTTAAATTTACGCCGCGTTCTAGAGAGGGACATAAAAGATTCCTATTAGTGAATAATTTGTTGTTACTGCTTCAAAAATAATTTCATTTACTAATAACTATATATTTATTAAAGTATTACTTCGGAAAAAGTTTTCCATTATAGCAAAATATAAGAAATAAGGAGAAAAGTTCCCAAAACACTGAGTATGACTTGCTCTGTCTACTAATATTCATGATAGAGTCCTATTTCAAGGCAATTTTCTCATAAAATGTGTTTTGAGACTCAATCCACTCAGAATATTTCATTTTTGTAATATTTCACTCTCAGATAGCATGAAATTGTAACAAGTGAGAGTACACACAAGGTCAAAGGTGCATGTGCAGCTTCCCATAATAGGTGCAATATCACCATTGATTTTCCCCTATTAGTCTTTGTAAAATTTGCACTTTTCAAAAAATTGTGCAGAATTTATCTTTGTTTCAAATAAAGAAATACTTGGCGTGAGTAAAGTTTTATACTGTCCATTACTATAGACAAAATTTCACATAACATTTCATTGCATATAACAAAATAACCATGACTGGAAGTTAACCAATCAAATTTTCACCCTTTTTTTCCCTGTGTACAATCTTTAGTAACCATGTAATCTCAAGTTTCCAAAATATTCTATAGAAACACCAAATAAAAAAACAAGGGTGCTTTGAAACACCCAAGATATATGTTTATGACTCAGATTTTTTTTTACTGCCATGAAATGTATGATTAATTCCTACAACTTCAAGGGAAATTTTTTTTTTCGACACTTTTTCGTATGCAACCGGATTTGACGTACTAACATTTGGTGGTATTACACCTTATATAACAATAACCAACACCGGGGAATGTGGTCTCAGATACTATTATTTTATCAACGATGGATTTGTACCATTAGATGTGGTATCGTCTTAACGAATGTCAGTGCTTTTTGGGAAATGATTATTATTAAAATACAACAGTTTTCATCTTTAATTCTATAATTCATTGCTCCTATCATAAATATTTTCAAACAAATTTGAGCAGATTCGTTTCGAGTAAATCGAGGAGTTTTCCTTACAACACAAACTTTTTATTTAGTAGCTTTGCGTTAGAAAAAAAATTGGTTAATTTGCAATCGAGGATTGGAACACGCCTCCTAGATTATAGCTCAATAAATGGAGAATGTGTCCCCATGGACACAGATGATGCCCCGCTTGCATACAACATTATTAAGGGACATCACTCAAGAACAATAAAAGTGATGCTACCCAAACTTGTTCTTGATCTGAGTTTTGTGGAACGGCAACTAAAAATTTTGCAATTTATGATTTATAAATGGGGCACAACTCGATAATGGTAAAAAACACTACCCAAATTCAAGTTGATCTGTGTTTTGTGGTTATGCATTGTGTATAAGTTTCATAACATTTGGTAAAGTCAAACTTAAGTGAGAGAACGGAAACTAAAATTTAGCATTTTTTCCATCTAAAAATGCTTTTACAAGTCTTAACTAATTTTGAAACAAGCTATTGGCTTAGGGATATTGGTTTGCAGAAAAAACCTGATTAAACCTCCGATTTAGATTACTAAAAGAAATTTGAATTCCCTCCTTTGTATTACTTCTTCATGCAGAAGATGCTATATTAAATATAAATAATTTACAGTGGAAGGCAAAATTAAACATTGCATTGTATAAAGCATTGATTGTAGTTGATTCAACTATAATCATGGACAAAGGAAGATAACTCCAATTTAAAATTACTTAATTGATACTTTTAGAAAATATGAAAAATTTAGCAATTTTTCCATTAATAAAAGGCATAACTCTAGAACAGTAAAAGTGACAGCACCAAAATTTAAAACTTGATCTGTATATTGTGGTAATAAGCATTGTGTATAAGTTTCATAACATTTGGTTGAGGCAAACTGAAGCTAGAGAACAGAAACGAAAATTTAGCAAGTAAAGGGCATAACTCTAGAAAGGTAAAAGTGACGCCATCAAAATTCAAACTCGATCTGTATTTATTGGTAATAAGCATTGTGTATAAGTTTCGTAACATTTAGTTGAGGCAAACTAAAGTTAGATAACGGAAACCAACTTTGAGACGTACGGACAGACGGACAAGGGTAAACTTAATGCCCCTCCGCTACGGCGGGGCATAAAAGGGTTGAATTAATATATAAAAGACATTTTCCTCGTTGTTAACAAGTGATTTACATTGAAAGGATCCTATTGGAATTAAGCGGAAACGCTTTTATTGGCAATCCTTGAAATCTATCAATTTATCAAAAATGTTTTAGGTGTTTGTTCGTATAGGTTTAGCTACAACTTTTATATTTCAAATTTCTAACCACCTGAAAATTAAATAAACCGTGTTGGTACGCTTTAAACTGGTAATAAGACGGATCGAGATAAGACGATAGAGGAGCTGAATTTTACTGTATCACTGCGTTCGAAAATGAAGCCTGCATTACGTAACCTTTCGCGGATCAAAATTTCTAAGTAAAAGGGTTAACTATTAAACTTCCATTTAAATATGGCATTTCAGGAATGCTTAATCAAATTAACTTAATTTTCATTACACAAATCAAGCAAACACATACTTGTACTTGATCTTGAAAGAACTGTAGAATGAAAACATATGCACACTATTTTGACGATAAACAAAATGGCCATTCATGATGACAGTAAAAGCAAGAAAGATGACAGACGAAGAAGTTATTGGAACTTTATTGACCTTATTATATATTTCTGATAGTTTTCCCGACCTTTTCACATATTTTTAAGCCTGAAAAGGTGACCTATTCCAATGTCATCTATACTGTGTAGGCGTATGATAGCAAATTCAACCGAAAACAAAATTATATACTCATGTACACCAGCAAATATTTTAAAATCGATTATTCTGATAATAAAATATAACGAGTATCATAACAGATAACGTATGTCTTTTTTCATACAAGCAATGGTAAGATGTATTTGCTCTTCCGGTTATGCAATAGTTATCCTCTGACGTTACACACTAGGTTGCTCTAACGACTAGAAATTTAAGTAACGTAGTTTCAAAACAATTGTGTGTGATCATATTTTAAAAAGAAAGTTATTGGGAGTTGTAATAAATGTGACATGATAAGTTATAACTGAATTTTTCAGAAGATTTTATTGTAACTTTAGCTAGTAACACTTTGTGAATCGCCTCGAATGGTCGTAAAATCATTATAATTAAATCTTGAACAATTTGGAGTTATTGCCTTTTCGCTTTCTATACAGTCTTATATGTGTCCTTTTTCAATGCATGTTTTATGTTGCATTAAGTACTGGTGTCTGTAATTATCATGCAGGACCAACATAGAGGGTGGCACATGATACATTTTTAAATTGGTCAATATTCACTGTAATAAACCAGTTTTCATCCCTTTTTACGAATACATTTATTTCTCTATGTTTTCTTAACTATAAATTAATAAAATATTGATTTCAAAATAGGAGTAGTTTGCTTCATTTTCAGTTGATTTCAATGTTCTACCAGGTTGGTTTTTTTTTATCCGCCATGTCATTCTGAAATATTTTTGGCTGAAAATACTAAGAAATATGATCATTTTAATTTGTGAAACAATTGACTGTGTTTTTTTTTTTTTTCATCATAAGTACACAAAAGGCATTTCAAAAACGGCAAAAATCAAAATCTGGCGCGAAATAGTTATCTCCCTTTCACCAATTGTTTACCTCCGCCGGTCGGCGCTGTGGTCACACCAACAGAAATGGCGGACTTTTCAGATGGGTTGAAATGTTCTGTCGCCGCTTTTGCAAGAACATCGTGTAGATTACATGATAAATACCCAAAGGAAACTGAAGTAGAACTATTATCGGATTGCACCAAAGACATTTCCTCGCATTTGAAAACGAATGGACTGAATTCCGGGTACAGAAGTCGTTACGAAGGAACCATAACCGAAGGTCGTCTGATTGCCAGTCGTGTGGGAATATTTTCCGAAACATCTTTAGAGCAGATGACAGCATGCCCATTCCATCGGTACTCGCTTGGGTTGTTTTGGAAGAGACAGAAAGCCACAAAATGCTCGCACCCGCACCATACAGGAAAACGTAAACCGCACAGAGGCATTTCGTTGGAAATATCCAGGGACATCTTGAGGGAAACTGGTACACTTGTACAAGTTGGATCAGGTAAAAAAAATCTTTACAATTGCAACTAACACATATAAAATTTTCCCTCAAGTGATTTCAACTTATCCAGTTGTCTCCTTTTGCTGTAAATAATAACAGAATATTATGTCCCGGCCCCCTTCGAATCCATGACAAATCACCCCACTGGCGAACCGCCCCACTTTTGTTTACCAACTCGCCCCATTTATGAAAAAGGGTAAAATCCTATTGAAAATAGGTTGGATAATTTGCTCCATTTATGAAAAGGGTAAAAATCCCTCTGAACTAAGGTCTGCCAACTCGCCGCACTTCAAGGCACTTGTGAAAAAGAATCTTGGTCCTTTCGCCGAAAAACAAACTTTGAACTATTCAGTTATAAAATTAAGGCATGCTGTGGAGGAACTTTCCCCTCTCAAAAAATTGATTGTGTCATAGTTCTGTTTCAAAGGGAGACTATGCCTATTCAGCTTTAATATTATACAAACTATGGAAAGCAAAAATGACAATAATGTCATGGGTTTGGGTAGCGTGTACGTGACACATTATCTCTACTAATAAAATGAGGTTTGTTCATGGGATGGGGAAAATATACGTTAATCAAAACGAGGAATAATGTAATACATGTATATAATAGATGATTTATTGAACTTCTAATGCTATTTTTTTATGACAGAATTTCCAAGAGTTACAATAAAGTTAATTTGTTCTTTAGTTGCCTTTTCCTTTACTTTAACTTCATAAATCAATCCTTTCAAAACGGGTTACTCTGCCTTGTACCAAGTATTCGAGTCTTGATAAATCAACATATCGGGATGGATATACGTAAACGTTCTCTTTTCGGAATTATGTCCGACTAGAACTTATTTTAAATGTTGAAATTATAAACGTCTCATACTGAATAGCTTGTTTCTCCTTTATAGTTATAATGAATTGTGAGAATCACCTCAGTAAAGCAATTGCAAAGCTTAAATACATCGTAAGCTATAAAAATAAATCTTGCTTTTATATTAAATAAAATAAATTCTCTATCTTTTCTTTTTATACCCCACGCAACGAGTTGCGGAGGGTATAATGTTTTGAACCGTCCGTCCGTCCGTCAGTCCTGTTTCTTGTCATTGCAACTCCTCTCAAACCACACAACAGAATTTCACGAAACCTTTTAGATAATAAGGACATACTATGTAGTTGTGCATATCGACAGGAAATTACAATTCAATTCTTTTTCTAGGAGTTACGCCCCTTTGAACTTATTTACTTTAATGTACTACTGCAACAGTTTGTCATCGCAACTCCTCTCAAACCACACAACAGAATTTCATGAAACATTTTCAGATAATAAGGACATACTACGTAGATGTGCATATCGACAGGAAATTACGATTCAATTTTTTTCCAGGAGTTACGCCCCTTTGAACTTATTTGCCCAATATACTACTGCAACCTTTTGTCATCGCAACTCCTCTCAAACCACACAACAGAATTTCATGAAACTGTGTAGATAATAAGGACATACTATGTAGATGTGCATATTGACAGGAAATTATGATTCAATTTTTTTCTGATACAATTTTTTCTTACACTTATTTTATTTCTCCAATGACAATGTGGGGACGTGGGGTATGTGAGCACGCTCACTAAGGTTCTTTCATTGTATAATGTAAATATCTGTATTTTTGTCATACGTCATTTCCTCTTTGACTGCCAAATCCCAGAACCCTGAACAAGTCTCCCACTCTTGATTTTATATCTTTGCTATGTAGCTATAGCAATTGCTAAAATTTAGCTATCCCCATAGTGTCCAGTGTTCTCCCCAGATATTTAATTTAGCATCCTGGTAAACAGGGGAAATTGAAATACAAAATGTACCATCTTGTTTCTAAAAATTATAGCATCACATCCATAACATAATCTATAAGAAATCCACTTTGGATAGCATCACATTTAAGATTATAGCATCACATTACCATGATGTCAAACGGCCCTGGGGAGAACACTGGTGTCCCCATAGTTACAGCTAAGAATGGCACGAAATTCACCATCTCTTAGGTAACCATTAATATTAGAATCTCATATTTTCATCCCAAAGACATGTTACTTCTTTGAACTATCAAAATTGTTAAACTACCGTTAAATAAATCTCAAATAAACTTTATTTCATTGAAAACTATCACCAAATATAGAATCAGGATAAATTCCCCCATTTTGAGCCTCTGAAAGTTTTCTTCTATTTTCACCAAGTATGCACATGCGCAAAGTCAACTTTCGAATACACATCCTCAATGTAATTTTGTACATCAGGAGTTTGTAAACATTGACCGATAAGACAACAATTTGAAGTAAAATGAAATATTGGCATGCTAAAAGGGTAAGACCAGAACATGTCCAACCAACGTATAATCTCTGAAACAACTGTCATGTGCTTAAACGAAAGAAATACACTAAAACCATGATATGTCCCACTTCTCATATGCAAAAAAAGTATGTTGACTCGTCCACATGTGTTTAAATTTACCAATCTCATATGCCAAATATTTATATGTAAATGAACAATACCATTAACTGTAACATATGTTACATTGGTATAAGTAATGTGCTAATTAACTCACACAAACTCTTGTAATATAAAAAAAGGGGGTAATTTGTAGTTCATTTCAATAATATTAAAATGTTCTCA
>CM029605.1:7591311-7734129 GCA_017311375.1 Mytilus coruscus
GAATTGCATCAGCGAGATGATTTTTAGTAAGCTATGAAGCTTATCTGATTATCATTTACCACGAATGTTTTCAGTGAGGAGGGTGTAAGGACGGGGTCCATTTGGTATAACTAATCTAGTTATCACAAACTTAAGTGCTTTTGGTTGAGCTATTTGATATGTTCAAACCTTAAGGTCTGTCAATTGTATGAAAATTCAATAATTCATGGAAAGTAAGTCAAAGAAAGATGAATGGGAAAATTAATATTTTGACAAATATTTGAAAGTGGGAACAAATCAAGCGCACATAAATACTAAATCCAGTATATATTTACAAAAAAGTAAGCATATTTATATAGCATGAATAGATCAACAACACTAAAGCAGACGTTCGCATGTCTGATCACCAGACAGTTAAAGCAATCTTTGTTTTTCATCCAAACGTCCAGGTGTAGGCAGACGTTGCTTTCGATAACATCAAAACTGCATTTAATGTGATAGACTTGATCCTAAACTAAGTGTTTTAGTTTCTTTTACCTAAACTTTGATACTAAAAACGTGTATACATATATACAATTAAAAATTCAATTTGGTTGACCGCTATGGAATATCCGTTTCACAGATGACAAATGATATGTTCCAATTGTCGTAACTACTACCCCGTCCCATTTTCCCTGAATGTGACCTAACGAATTAGACTTATTACCGGGTTTGTACTGACATGAGCAACACGATGGGTGCCACATGTGGAGCAGGATCTGCTTACCCTTCCGGGGCATGTGAGATCTCCCCAAGTTTTTGGTGGGGTTCGTGTTGCTGTCTTTATCAAAATAAGATGTGGTGTAGTTTTCTATGTTGTGTTTTGTGTACTGTTGTTTGTCTGTTGGTCTTTTTCTATTTTTAGCCATGGCGTTTTCTGTTTATTTTCGACTTAGTTTGAATGTCCCTTTGGTTTCTTTCGCCTCTCTTTTGCATAGCCAAAAATAAAAATAAAAGAAGATACAGAGGCATTTGCAAAATCATAAGCTCAATAATCAAAGTGCTGGATAGTACCTCTGGGAAGTTTGCAACTGTAGATGTGTATTATTTCAAATAGGTTATAGATGTGTATCATTTCAAATATGTATTTAATCACGGCTTTGATGTTTTTAACTAGACCATCTTCTTTTCAGCAATTATCAAAAACTATTTTTTCATCGTTTGTCATTTAAATTTTGATATTTTCTATTGAAACCTTAAACTGTTGTTCTAAAATAATCAAATATACAATAAGCTCTGTTAAATTTCTTTATGTGCCCATGCCATATCTAGGGCCTGTGATTTTATAGTATTTTTTTTCCATTTGTAACTGGGCATAACCCTAACCATAACAGTAAAATGAATGCACAAAATTCAAACTTGATCTTGGTTTTATGGTTAAAAGTATTGTGTATAAGTTTTGTAACATTTGGTTGAGACACACTAAAGTTAGAGCATGGAATTGAAAAAATTTGTAAGTGTTCCGCGGAACCCGGTGTCTCGCCTACTTTTGCTGTTAATCGCAGGCTCAACAAAAATAAGGAAAAAAGTTAATAAAAATATTCCTCTCTATACTATCTTTTGATTGTTAGAAGCTTCTGTCCAAGTTTGGTAAAATCCAGGATAGTTTATGAATCTAATAAATGTTTTAAAAATTTAACTGCAGACTGTATGTAATGTTAACTGGAAGAAAAGCTAAGTCCATTAATAAGTAAAATACGGAAAAACAAGAACAAAATTATAACTAAATTTCCTTCTAGATACTGGCTTTTCATCAGAAACAAGTTCTGTCCAAGTTTCGTACAAATCCGGGATAGTTTAAGAAAGTTATTAAATTTTAAAACTTTAGCCACAGAGTGAATGTAATGTTTCCTGGCAGAAAAATTAAGTCCATTTATAAGTAAAATACTGAAAAATTGATTTCTTTTTACAAAATTTACTTCTGGATACTATCGTATGATCATAAACAAGCTTCTGTCCAAGTTTGGTAGAAATCCAGGATAGTTTAAGAAAGTTATTAAAATTTCAAAACTTTAACCACAGAGTGAATATTTGTGAACGCCGCCGACAATATGTAGGAAATCTATGTCTCGATTTTTCGACAAAAGTCGAAGGCCCGACAACTATCACAATTTTTAAATTTGTAAAGGGCATAACTCTAGAACAGTAAAACTGACGCCATCAAAACTCAAATCTAAACCGTGTTTTGTGATAATGAGCTTTGTGTATAAGTTTCATAACGTTTGGTTGAGACAAACTAAAGTTAGAGATTGTAAACAAAAATTCAAGCAACCTTTCCATTTGTTAAGGAGCATAACTCTAGAATTGTAAAATCGACGCCATCAAAATTCAACTTGACCTGTGTTTTGTGGAAATAAGTATTGCGTATAAGTTTCATACAATTTGGTTTAGGAAAACTAAAGTTAGAGAGCAGAAACTAATTTTTGGATGTACGGACTTATGTACCAGAAAGGGACGTACATACTAACAGAAGAAAAGGGTAAAACTTAATACGGTGGGGACATAACAATAGCAGTATGACGAAAGGAGTAAAAGTTTATAAACACTAGATTCATAGAGGTGCTTATAACCCTGTAACACATTTTAAAGTTGATGCTGTGAAATTTAGCATTGAGGCAATAACATTTGAGATTTTTGGTTCGTCATAATTATTTGGACTAGCACTAAGAGTAAGAAAGTCATTTTGCTATTACATGGACAGATTTTATTTAATCATGTTGCTACAGCACTTGTCTTGATACACTGAGTTATTCTAAGTAGAAGCTGACTTGTCTGTCTTATCCTTGTAACGATTTGTGTACAAATGTTATTGTTAATCGTAACACTGAGGACATGGCCTGTGATATGTACGAACTGTCGTGAGTCAATGTTTTCAGCTGTCAGTTTGATCCACGTGACTGAGCACGCTGGAGTGAAGGTCCTTAAATTCACATTGGAATATGAAATAGCTAGTATTTAAGTAGCGGAATTCAAAAGTTTTCAAATGTTTTTGGCATCAAAACCTTCCCATCGATGTTTTGACAAAAACATGCACTTTTCTATCATAGCCGGTATTTACCTTTACTCATCCTTGGCGTGTGACATAAGCCATATGATTATCGAGTATTTCTGTCACCTGTGTATAATTGTTCAATCAAACTTTTATCACTTGTCAATTATCCGACGGCTTGGTCAAAATATAAACATGTTAAAAAGTACGTTGCATTCAGTAATGTCAGTCATACAGGATTCTTTCGATACACTCGGGCTTTTACTTTATATTTAATACTAAACATTTGTAAATATCGTACATAGTAAAATTACGCGAGAAAATGTTGATTCATGATATATTCATGAATGAAACGATGTCTCGCGTAGATTTCTTTGATTTTCTCTTCAGCGCATGGAAAATCCGCGAAGTAGTGTGTGTAATAATCATTTTCAAAATGAAGTTAAATTCACCTGAATTGTCGGTGAACATTCATTCCTTTTTTATTCAAGCTGTAATCTTTTCAAAAGGACTCAAAATTTCAAAAGCATCTTCCTAGAATTAGTATTCAAACACTAGGACTACATTATCCTGGATCAGAATATTTGCGATAGTCTGTCACCAGAAGTAAGAGGCCGACGCCTTAGGAAAGTATTGCTATAGCAAACTTCCCAAAAACAGACTCGAGTAGATTTGTAAAAGTTGGTCCAACTAGGATCTTATCGTTACTTGTTCTTCCTGTATAGATACCTCCCCCCAAGGGTGACTGGGGAATAGAAGTATGGTCACCATTGGTCTTCCTCCGACCGGCAGTAAAGCCCTTTCCAAAGTGGGGCGTCCGTTTGGCTGTGCGGGATGTACAAATTTGCAGCCACGTCCGGTCAGAATGGGGACGTTAAATCCGTGCCACGCTCTTTGCACGTTAAGAACCCTTGCAACAACTCTTTGCGGGGTCCGTATGTGACCTGTTGCAAGGCCTAATTTCTGTCCCTATCCAATATACCCTCATTTCCCGTGGCAGTCCAAATTTCTCCGACCTTAATCCCGGACGCCTCTATTACAGAACCTACCTATTGTATTTATTGTTAATTTGTTCTAGTCCTGAATATGCATGAAATATTTGCCACTGGACGTTAAGCAACCAACAATCAATCAATCATGTATAGATACCTTCATATGCATCACAAAACGTGTTTTGTTATTTCACTTTTTAGTCATATAGCTCCTAAACTTTCTACATATTCTTACAGCTGCTGCTTTCAAATATTTGGTTGAGCGTTTCTGATGAAGGTAAATGCAGGAAAGTGTCTCAAACCTGAGATACGAGTCAGAAGAGGACACAAAACTCATCACTCGGCTTAACAGTTAGGCAAAAAAAAAAAAAATATACCCATTTCCTGCCTCCTGGCAGAAAATAATAATAGGTTTCTTAGGTCGATAACATTTAAAAAATATTATTTAACATAAACTACGGTATAAACAAGATAAAAGATTGATTGATTGATTGGTGTTTAACGCCACATTTAACACTATTGTACTATTTTGTGGCGGACAGTTTTTATTGGTGGAGGAAGCCGGAGGGACCGGAGAGAACCAGCGACCTTCGGAAGGAAAACGGACAATCCTAGTCAATTAAGATTTGAGTCAAGTGCACCTGCCCCGTGCGGGATTTGAACTCACAACCTCAGTGTTGACTGGCTAGTGATACAGTAGTTCGACTACTTAGACCACTTAGCCACCGAGGCCCCAACATGAAAAAGAGAAATGTTCTGGATTTTAAGATTGCTCAACCAAAAATATCCATAAAATGTAATAGGGTAAGCATAAAAATATAAGGTAGGTAGGGAGGCAGGAATCATAACATCAAAATATAAAGTAGGTAGGTAGGCAGGAATCATAGCATCAAAATATAAGGTAGGTAGGGAGGCAGGAATCATAGCATCAACATATTAAGTAGGTAAGGAGGCAGGAATCAGTACTTAATAATTTTGGGTCTGATATAAATATTACTCTTACCTGACATTAGAAGAAGGAAATCGAGGGCAATAGTTGTAAGCTATACAAATGTTGCATTTTTATCTATAAACATGCATTAGTAATGTAAAAATAAACAGCTGCGCCACGAGCGCATGATACGCCCGTCGTTTTAGACGTACGGACATACGTACAGACGGACAAGGGTAAACTTAATGCCCCTCCGCTACGGCGGGGTATAAAACTCAATTCTAAAATAAAATTTTGAATCATCACCAAAAGTATGCAAATCTTTAGATTAATATAACTAAGAAGTGTGTAAAGTTTAAAGCAATAATCATAAATCGTTTTTGAGATACGGCGCGACATGTAAACCCCCCCCCCCTTTTTTTTACAAATAAATGGGGAATGTGTCCATAGGGATACAGATGATGCCCTGCTAGCATCTATAATGCTATAAAGGTACATAACTCAAGAACTGTTAAAGTGACACTTCCATAAATTGAACCTAAACTGAGTTTTGGGTAAAAAGCATTATATATATACATTTCATTACATTTAGTTGAGACAAACTCAAGTTAGAGAATGGATTTTCATTTGTAAAGGGGCATAACCCTAGAACGGTAATCAAAGTGCTTGTAAGCACTGAATGGTAAAGATTGCTTTAATTTATCAGTAGGAAGTAAAATTGAATATTGCATTGTATAAAGCATTGGTTGTAATTGATTTAACTACCATTCTGGACAAAGAAAGATAACTCCAATTTTAAAATACCTTTATAAATGAAGGGTAAAAATTGCTTTAATTTATCAGTGGAAGGCAAAATTAAACATTGCATTGTATGAAGCATTGATTACAATTTTATTTAGGGGCCAGCTGAGGACCACCTCCGGGTGCGGGATTTTCTCGCTGCGTTGGAGACCCATTGGTGGCCTTCGGCTGTTGTCTGCTCTTTGGTCGGGTTGTTGTCTCTTTGACATATTCCCCATTTCCATTCTCAATTTCATTGTAGTTGATTCAACTATAATCATGGACAAAGGAAGATAACTCCAATTTAAAAAATCTTGATTAATATTTTTAGGAAAAAAAATGAAAAATTTAGCAATTTTTCCATCGTAAAGGGCTTAACTCTAGAACAGTAAATGTGAAGGCACCAAAATTCGAACTTGATCTGTATATTGTGGTAATAAGCATTGTGTATAAGTTTCATAACATTCGGTTGAGGCAAACTGAAGTTAGAGAACAGAAATGAAAAATTTAGCATTTTCTCCATTTGTAAAGGGGCATAACTCTAGGACGGTAAAAGTGACGCCACCAAAATTCAAACTTGATCTGTATTTAGTGGTAATAAGCATTGTGTATAAGTTTCATAACATTTGGTTGAGACAAACTAAAGTTAGAGAACGAAAACCCAACTTTTAGACGTACGGACGGACGGACGTACGTACAGACAGACAAGGGTAAACTTAATGCCCCTCCCTACGGCATGGGCATAAAACTCAATAACTCTAAAATAAAATTTTGGATCATCACCAAAAGTATACAGATCTTTAGATTAATATAACTAAGAAGTGTGTAAAGTTTTAAGCAATAATCATAAATCGTTTTTGAGATACGGCGCGATATGTGAAAAAAACACACCCTGTTTTAGTAACAAAGTCCTGTAACTCAAAAGTTTTAATCTTATTTTCACCAAAAAATACAGATCGTTTGACCATCATAAGAAACAACTATGTTAAGTTTCATGAAATTTGGATAAGTTGTTCTCAAGTTATGATGCGACATGTTTACGACGGATAGACAGACAGACGGACGGACATACGGACAGACGGACAGACGGATGCTGGACATTTGTATACCATAATACATCCCGTCAAAATTTTGACGGGTGTATAAAAACTGCTTCCAGGATAAAAAGGCCTTTCTTCTGATTAAAGGCACAGGATAGAGGCTTTTGTATAGTATTGTGTACATTATATATTGACGCAATATCAATGTCAAACATCTGCTATACCTTGATGTCTTACATGCAGTACAAAACTAGGACAAACAAAATAGATTTATTAAAACACTGACAACATATCTTGCTAATAAATGTAATTTATCAAATGAGACTTTCAAAGTGTGGCTAAGTAGTCAACATTGGTTTCCTTCAAACACTTAATTTCTGTTATGGTCCCAACTGTTTTTCACTAAATCTTTTGTTGATACCAAAGCTTTTTGCTATATTCTGGAGTTTCTGCAAGAGTACTGAATGTGAGCTGTACACCTGTGAAAAAATGGAACAAAATAAGTACACATGTACTAGATCATTAAATCATGAACAACTGAATACTTTTTTCTTATTATTTTGTGCTGTTCATAAAATAATGTAACTGATATCCATAGGACACAATGCCTTACTTGCATAATCACATTTCCATGTTCTGTGAACTATCACACTGAGTTACAACTGTGCATTGACAAATATTTTTAAAAATTCACACAATAATGATCATGCATATGTACTAAGTTTCAAGTTCATATGTCCCTACCTACATCGAAAACTATCATAACCACAAATTTTAACCTGTGAATGTACTGGTTTCTCTGTACAACATTTCAAATCAAATACTGATACAAACAAAGAAATGCAACTCACTAACTCCTGCTTTTCTATGTATATCTACTGCTCTGAATATGAAAATTTAGCATACAGAAAGAATTTACAGGAATCTCCCACGTATACATATACAAAGTGGTCTACAACTGTTCTGGAAGTTTAAATAAGCATTTTCTGCAATATCCCCAACAACTATAGCAGATCCAAATTTTACATTATCAAACCATAAATAAATTATTTAAAAAAACTTTCACCTTTGTTTCACAATATTAAACACAACTGATGTTCGGGCTTGGTACTTAAACACCGGGTTTATATCTCAGATGTTGCCAAATTTTCTAATGAAAATAGTTTAACAAATTTTTCATATGTTCAAGAGGCTCCCAAATGCTTGAATCGCTCACCTGGTAAAAATATGTGATTTTGATTTTACTTTTATTACAATCAGTTATGCATGCTTCTTTGTGGTCTCATTTTAGTGTATTTTCCTAGAGTACAGAAAGTTGTGAGTTTCAACCTCAGCTGGGTCAAACCAAAAGACTTAAAAATTGGTATTTTCTGCTTCTCTGGTAAGCACATGGCATTTAATAGTAAAAGTAAAGTACGATGACCTATATATGCACTCTTCTATGTCATTTGGTCTCTGATGGAGATGTGTCTCATTGGCAATCATACCACATCTTCTTATTTTTATAAAGACTGGTCGGCTCAGAGTCAGAATAACGTGTCAGGGTAGGCTGACACATCTTCCTGCAGACTGTTACCTTGTGAACTAGCACTTAAAAAATCTGGCTGAGCAAGTCAGTCTAGTAGACAGCAGGGTTTACATTGCATATGACATAATCAATTAAGATTTTGTCCTGAATATGCATTTAATTTGCCACTGTATTTTAAACAGCCATCCATCCATCCTTATTTGTAATTCTTCTTTAGTAGCATTTTTGATGATCATAATCATGAAATTAGTGGGGGTAATTAAAAAAATAATACTTAAAGAAGTGATTTTTTAGAAGAAAATAGAGGTATGATACTTAAACAAGTGATTTTCATGTCATTATCCCAGAATCAGTACAAGGTCATCACCTGACATGGCCGGTCATCCTATAAACACAGATGTTTGTTCTGATAATTTTAGCACCATTATTAGTCCCTGGATCATTAATATTATATATTTAAAGTAACAATAAAATTAAATCACTTTGTCTAGTGATTTATTTGTACTACTTAAATAGATTTATCTGATCTCTGAATGGCCACCCCACGGGGCGTTGCTTGTGGCAAGGTCCATTATACATTAATCTTAACTGACTATGACAGTCCTGCGGAAAGTCATTGGTTCTCTCTGGGGACCCTGGCTTTGATTTTCCTCACCAAATGAAACTGGCTGCAATGATATAGCCAAGAGTGCTGAAAATTCCAATAATCACTCAATCAATCAATTACATGGCCTGGCCACTATTTATTTTTGAGACTCCCAGGCCAACTACTTAAAAAAGTTACAAATTGCTATTTGATGTTTTACCTGAATTCCAAGACTTTGGTAAATCTTCATTTATCCCTTTCTTGAAGGTTGTCACAATCTGTAAAACAAATGAAATCATGTTTAAAAATAACACTGTTATGCACCAAATTCCCATTACAACAAGACAACGTCTTATCAGTGATACTGAAGAATAAAATTCTGAAGAATTAATAAACTATATCTACCTCTGACTAACTGAAACAAGAATATGTTTTAGTAGGACAGAATGATGCCCTATTCTCAAGTTTTCTATCTCCATGTTTTTTGAAGCGTGAAATCATGGTCAAAATTGTAATTTCGGTAATATAAAAAGTTCACCTCACAATCAATCTGAGAGAAAAAAAATAATTAAAGCATGATTAAGGATGAACATATATATGGATGGACAGACCAGAAAACAGTTTTATTTATGAACATGGTAGCCAGGGCAAAATGTGTCTCATCAAAAAACTGATTATGACTGGATTATGTGTTGGATATAAACCTAAAAGAGGGTATTGTTGGCATAAACTTAAAAGGGGGTTTTGTTGGAAATAAACCTAAATTGTGGTATTGCTATAACTGAAGATATTTGCCAGCGTAGTTTGTCTGGTTTATCCCATACCCTGGGGTAGAATTTTATTAACTGTAAAGTTGATAAAATACTACCCCTGGGCACAGCCTGATACATCCACAGAGGTCGAACCCTGAACCATTGGAGCAAGTATGGACACTTCATTCATGCTTGATACAACTTTGAATTTGGGTTGTGTTTAAATATTTGACACAGCATAGGTTTTTGACACAGAATGAATGTGGTCAAAGAGCTGAAAAATTTGAAATTGGACTTTTACTTATTATGGTCCAATATCCAAAATCTAAATATACTGTACATGTAAGATTCAGCATATCCCAGTACACCAATAATTTAATTTAATTATTTGTTAATGGACAATATTAGCTAAGTTTTTAACAGGGTTAGGTTCATCAAAATATATATATATATAGCATTCTGAATTAATTTATAGAGAATAACAAACAAACCTACCACGAAGTTCTACAAAAATTTACAAAAAAAATTAAAACAACAATTTTCAAAATATCATTCATCTGCAATGATGGAAATCACTCATGGAAAGATTGGAAGAGTAGTTAGAATAATTTCAAATCATATTTAGGTATGGTGAGGACAAAAAAGAACATTAATAAAGCACTATTGCTGACAATTGCATTAACAGCAGGTCTTTAGAAGGAAAAGCACTTTTCCAGTAGATAAAATGTGAATCAAATTGAATGATAGGGGTCCCTTAATTTGCACAACAATTTCATTTAAATTGCAGTTTATATATTAACCAAATGATGTTCCCTGTTACATGTTTCACCGTTTACATTTAATCTTTTGAAACAAAACAAAAAAAATTGTAAATCAAAGATTCTTCTAATAAAGTTTTATCAATTATCCTTGTAAGACATAGGACCAACAGATAGACTTGAAGCTACAAACTTTATTGTGTCAAAAAAAATAATCCAAAAACGTTGTTTTAGGGCATTTTGTAAGTTGAAACATAGGTATACTATTTTTCTCCTCTGAGAATTGCTTATTGATTTTGAAAACAATTATCATGATTATATGACATTGAAGATTAAAATTGCAGAGCGTATTTTAATCAATTTATAATTTAAATATTTTTCAGCAAAGGGCATTGAAAATGTACTATTTCAACATAAACAAGTTAAAAACTGATTTTATTGAAATGTGGATTCTTTCTTGATTGCAAAAATATATATACTTCTTATATTCAAATGACTAAAAGTGTTAACAGATGGGGAATAAACTAAAAAAAAAAATGGGTTTGTTCTGATTAAGGGTTTTAAAATTTTACTAATTGTTTCAAGCCAATCACTGATAAAAATAATAAGTGAACTAACCTAAATTGTTGATTAATTACAGATGATTATTGCAGATTTATCAAGTAAATAATAGGCCTTACTTGTATACCTTTTATATATTTATATTTAGATTTCATATTTCTTTTTTTATTTTGAAAAAGATCTTGTTAATCTTGAACTAATCATTTATTTCAGACATAATTTACAGAATCACTTTATGTATTGTAGATCACAAGTAATAGGTAATGAATAAATCTATCATCTCTATCAAACATCTAGTATATACATTTGTGTATTCAATTATGAGGTCAAATATTTGAGTATTGAGAGTGTATTGAGATGTATATCGAAGGGTCTGTATAATTATGTAAGACTGAGGTTGATTAGTAATGTGGTCAATATGATTGGCATTTAAGGAGGTGGGGCATTGTAATTAAAGGCCCCACCTTGTCTCTGATTGTAAGGGTGATTATGCATATGACAGTTGTCAATCATACTAGTAATGTATCATTACTCAATTATATAATCAAAATGATAAAAAAAAGCCTGTACATCAACACACCTTAAAGACATACATACTTGAATGAACTGCTCCAAAAATATACTCAAATTTTTCACAGTTTATTTGTGCATATGTGCACAGACATGAGAATTATAGGGAACTATATTTCAATGTGTATACATTTTGTAGATTTAGTAGCTAACCTGTGCTTAGTTACTTGTTGCTAGGGAGGCTGGTGCCTTCGGAAAGATTTAGAACAAGTTCCAATCTCTCCAAAAATCTATAAAACTTACATTTTAGCTTTAATTTTTTTTTCAAAATATATAATAATGAATTTTCAAACTATATTTGCACATAATTTCTAAAATTAGAATTTGATGCTAGATCTATTTTTAACTATGAATCTACAAACAATTTCTATTAATTGTGCAATACAGCTCTGAATTTGGATTGTGATTAAGTAGTTGTTATAGTATATGTTTCTGACACAGAAGGAATGTGGTCTAAGAACTTCAATCACCTATTATGGTCCAATATCCAAAATCTAAGTACATGGTTAGATTCAGCATAAAATGAAGCCGAAGAATACAATTTTTGATGAAAACAAACAAAGTCTAATTTTGGACCCTTTCAACCTCAATGAGAACCAATCTAAATACATGGTTAGATTCAGCATACATGTAACAAAGAACCCCATAAATTCAATTTTGTTGATATCAAACAAAGTTTAATTTTGGACCCTGATTTAGACCAACTTGAAAAAATCATGTTTTGATTCATGATATAAAAGAACCCCTTGAAATAATTTTTTGTTAAAATCAAACTAAGTTTAACTATGAACCCTTTAGACATTAATGTGGACCAATTTGTAAACCAGGCCCAAAATCCAAAAACATGGTTATATTCAGCATATCAAAGAACCCCAAGAATTCAAGACTTTGAATTAAACAAACCCCTTTGAAATTGGCCAGAAAATAAGTAATTAATACAAAGTATTAGAAAAGTGTTATTTTTGGCTCCTTTTTCTTTAACGTAAGGGCAATAACCCTCCATATCAATCCGAACCTTCTTTTGAAGGTATGGAACCTTGTGGTACAATTTCATAGAGATCCATAGACTTTTACTGAAGATATTGTCTTGAAACCAGAAAGTCATATTTTTTGGGCCCCTTTTTAGCTCACCGTGTCCGAAGGGCCCCATGTGAGCTTATGCCATCACTTGGCATCCATCGTCATCATCCTCCGTCGTCGTCATAAACTATTTTAAGAATCTTCTCCTCTGAAACTACTAGGCCAAATACCTTCAAACTTTAACTGAATGTTCCTTAGGGTATCTAGTTTATAAATTGTATCAAAAGTTTTGATCCATCAACAAACAACTAAAAATAGAACATAGGGGTCAAATGCAGTTTTTGGCTTATATCTCAAAAACTAAAGCATTTAGAGCAAATCTGACTGAGGTATAAATTTTCAACAGGTCAAGCTCTATCAGCCCTGAAAATTTCAGACGAACTGAACTACCCATTGTTGGGTTGCTGCAACTAAATTGGTAATTTTAAGGAAATTTTGCAGTTTTTTGGTTATTATCTTGAATATTATTGAAGATAAAGATAATCTGTAAACAGCAGAAATGTTCAGCAAAGTAAGATCTACAAAAAAGTTATTATGACCAAAATTGTCTATTGACCCCTTAAGGAGTTATTGCCCTTTAAAGACTATTTTACACAATTTGTTTTTCATGTTTGCTAACATTTAAAAATCTTCTCCTCTGAAACTACTGTGCTTAATACTTCTTAACTTTAAATGAATGTTCCTTAGGGTAACTGGTTTATAAATTGTATCCGAAGTTTTGATCCATTAACAAACATGGCCGCCATGGCTAAAAATAGAACATATGGGTCAAATGCAGTTTTTGACTTTTATCTCAAAAACTATAGCAGTTAGAGCAAAAGTGACATGGAGTTAAAGTGATAAATAAGTCAAAATCTATCTGCTATGAAATTTTGAGAACAATTGGACCACCAATTGTACGGTTACTGTCCGAAATAGTTTATTTTATGACATTTTACTGTTTTTGGTTATTTTCTTTAAAATTATAACAGATAGAGAGAAAGTGAAAATGGCAAAAATGTTCAGCTAAGTAGGATCTACAAATAAGTCAAATGATCAAAATAGTCAATTGACTCCTTGAGGAGTTATTACCCTTGAAACGTTTTTTTTTTACATTTTTTCCTGCAAGTCTATTACTTTTTCAAAAATCTTCTTCTCTGAAACTACTAGGCCAAATACTTCCAAACTTTAACTGAATGTTTCTTAGGGTATCTAGTTTGTATATTGTATCCGAAGTTTTGATCCATCAACAAACATGGCCGCCATGGATAAAAATAAAACATAGGGGCATAAGCAGTTTTTGGCTTATATCTCAAAAACTACAGCAGTTAGAGCATAAGTGAAAGGGAGATTAAAGTGATAAATGGGTCATGATCTATTTGTTATGAAATTTTCAGACAAGTTTCACAACCCATTGTACGGTTACTGTTGGAAATAGTTTATTTTTATTAAATTTTACTGTTTTTGGTTATTTTCTTAAATATTATAATAGATAGAGAGAAAGTATAAATGGCAATAAATGTTCAGCTAAGTAAGATCTACAAATAAGTCAACATGATCAAAATAGTCAATCAACCCCTTAAGGAGTTATTACCCTTAAAACTTTATTTTTAACATTTTTTGTGAAAGTCTAATTACTTTTTCAAAATTCTTCTTCTCTTAAACTACTTGGCCAAATACTTAAAAACTTTAATTGAATGTTCCTTAGGGTATCTAGTTTATAGATTGTATTCAGGGATTTGATTCATTCAAAAACAAGGCGGCAGTTTCTAAAAATAGAACATAGGCATGATAGGGGTCAAATGAGGTCTTTGACTTTCATCTCAAAAACAAGAGCAGTAAGAGCAAAACTGACATAGGTGAAAGTGTTAAACAGGTTTAGATCTACCTGTCAAGTAATCTTCACACAATTAGGACAACTTATTGTTGAGTTACTGTCCAGAAATAGTTAATTTTTAGGAAATTTTACAGTTTTGTGTTATGTATTATCTTTAATATTATTATAGAAAGAGAGAAAGTGTAAATGACAAAATTGTTTAGCACAGTAAGATCTACAAATAAGTCAATTGTATGAAACTGAAATTACAGCCAGGTGAGCAATATCAGGCGCTAATGAGCCTCTTGTTTTACCCCTAATTCCTAACTGGTTTGGGCCTAAACCCCAAAAATCAATCCCAATTTTCCTTTTGATGTATGGAACCTTGTTGAACAATTTCATAGAGATTTATTATTTCTTAGATGTATACACAAGTTATCAGGTTATTGCCCTGAAACAAGAACAAGAGTGCACAGGCTGAAATATCTCGCATTCTTTACTGACCATTGATTTTATGTTGATACTCCTAAATATTAAGCTTTACTAAAAGTATCACATAGACTTATCATGATCCAAGAAAATGAGGTCAAGGTCAGATAAACCAAACCCGGAAATACTGGTACCATTAAAACGTTTAATCCCGCTGCAAATGTTTGCACCTGTCCTAAGTCAGGAATCTGATGTACAGAAGTTGTCGTCTGTTTATGAAGTTCATACGTGTTTCTCGTTTCTCGTTTTTATATAGATTTGACCGTTGGTTTTCCCGTTTGAATGGTTTTCAGTGATTTTCCTACCCTTTTTCAAATGGGGCCTGGGCCCTATGCAATTGGGAAAAATGTGTCGTATAACGTATGAATTGGGAAAAAATAAATTATTGGTGTTCCAACATATTTTAAGGATGTATATATAAGAAGATGTGGTATGAGTGCCAATGAGACAAGTCGCCATCCAAGTCACAATTTGTACATGTTATTTATTATTTCAAAATTCCAATTTTCAAACATATCAACTCAGTCATACAACCCTGAGATTTATTGCAAGTTTTCTTGTCAGTAAGATTTCTCTAACCGACACTTATATGGCATGGTATAATGTTTTCAGTGCTTAGTTCTGAGCTAGACGGTCGACAATTGTCACTGATTATGGTCGCACTCAGAGTGGGATTGACGGTCAGTCTATCTTTGTACTTGAGCAGAGTTCATTTCAAGTGAATTATGCTTAGATGTTTGGGTAGAAACAATTTGTTCAGTGTTAGTACTTGGGTTTGTGGTGATTGCTTAAGTGCCTTTATCCACCACAACCACGGCTTCATCCTGTTCTACATCCGTTAAAGTAGAAACATTTTCGTTCAAAATATATCAGTCCCAGTGTAGAATCTTCAGTACTAATTTGGATTTTTTAAAGCTCAACAAGTTTTTACAATCAGTGGCATCTTTGCCTTTCTTTTATTTGCGAACATAATATAAGACATGGTGTCTGTTTGGGCAAGCTCGATTCACAGCAAAAATATAAACCAAACTGGCAAATCTTTGCTCAGTATGACATTGGCTGTCAAAAAACATTTATGTGTGAGAAAATAATGAAAACCTTTAGTTTTTCATTGTGTAGGAATGTATTTATAATGTTATTCAGATAATAACACAGCATCATCACATCATATCATTCCATATTCTTACCGTTAACAACCAGACGTTATCCAAATGCTGAACTAAGCCTACCCATTGTTAAAACTGAATTACGGTCGAAATATGATAGTTACCTGTCTATATTCAACATGATTACACCGGGAACAGTCATGACAGTACAACAACCTATATTTTGAACCAAATCATACGAACAATAAATTAATAATCAATTACCTTTCCACTACAACTTGATTGAATTGGGAATTTTACAGGTTCAATTTGGAAAAATTTTAGGTATTTTCTGATTGGGAACGGGGCCGATATTCGGACCTAAAATAAAGGCAGGAAAATCACTGGTTTTACACTAGTAATTTTGGGGCCCTTTATAGCTTGCTGTTCGGTGTGAGCCAATGCTCCGTGTTGAAGGCCGTATCTTGACCTATAATGGTTTACTTTTATAAATTGTTACTTGGATGGAGAGTTGTCTCATTGGCACTCATATCACATCTTCCTATATCTATGTACACCTTACAATCATTCAATACACCAAATATAGTTGACCTATTGCTTATAGTTTTTAAGAAACAGACTTAAACAGGAAAACTAAACATTGACCAATGAACCATGAAAATAGGTCAAGGTCAGATGAACCATGCCAGACAGACATGTACACCTTACAATCAATCTATGCATTAAATATAGTTGACCTATTGCTTATAGTATCTAAGAAACAAACTTAACCATGAAAACTTAACATTGACCAATGAACCATGAAAATGAGGTCAAGGTCAGATGATACCTGCCAGACAGACATATACACCTTACAATCATTCCATACAACAAATATAGTTGACCTATTGGTTAAAGTTTAAGAAAAACAGACCAAAACACAAAAACTAAACACTGAGCAATGAACCGTGAAAATGAGGTCACGGTAAAACAAAACCTGCCAGACTGACATGTACATTGTAAAATATTTCCATACACCAAATATAGTTGACCTATTGCATATAGAAAAAAAGACCAAAACACAAAACTTAACTTTAACCACTGAACCATGAAAATGAGGTCAAGGTCAGATGACACCTGCCAGTTGGACATGTACACCTTACAATCATTCCATACACCAACTATAGAAGACCTATTGCTTATAGTATCTGATATATGGACTTGACCATGAAAACTTAACCTTGTTCACTTATCCATGAAATGAGGTCGAGGTCAGATGAAAACTGTCTGACGGGCATGAGGACCTTGCAAGGTACGCACATATTAAATATAGTTATCCTATTACGCATAATAAGAGAGAAATTAACATTACAAAAAATCTTAACTTTTTTTTCACTGAACAATGAAAATGAGGTCAAGGACAATGGACAATATGACAGACGATAACTTCATATGTTATCTGCTCTTTGGTCGGGTTGTTGTCTCTTTGACATATTCCCCATTTCCATTCTCAATTTTATCTATATACAAAGTATGAAGCATCCAGGTCTTCCACCTTGGAAAATATAAAGCTTTTCAGAAGTTAGCCAACGCCGCCGCCGCCGGGATCACTATCCCTATGTCAAGCTTTCTGTGACAAAAGTCGCAGGCTCGACAAAAATGCTTGTTTTTGGCCTCTAATTCCTAACAATGTCATAACATTATACCACTTGCAAAAATTTTGTATCAGGAAGGAAATTTGGTAACATTTTGTTTTGGTTATCCAACTGAACGACCAAATTACTCCAAAAGAGGATGAGGCATTCATTGACTATTGTGTTAATTTCAAAAATCTGAGGTTCAGTTAAATATATCCTGTATATTATGCTGTATATAATATATTGAATACATATATTGTGTAAATCCAATAACCTGTATGAGCTTATGGGAATAAAGTAATACATGTATTACTAAATGGCAAGTTTTTAGTGAGTGAGAGCAGAGTTTGGAAAAATTGACCAAGCTTGACATTTTTTTCAATGTGGTTATCAACCACAGTTCTCTTTATTACTGAAGGTTATCCAGAACAACAATAGTAATCACCAGGGGGTAAAGAGCAATGAATTGAGTCAAAATAGGTGAAAATGAATGCTTGATACTTTGAGAGATTCTATAAACTGACAACTTAAATCTATAGAAAAACAAAGGATATGGGGTATCCATCCATGAAACAAAATCAGTACATGCACAGCAAAATAAAACACAAAAAAACACTGTTATTGCTGTTCTTCATCTCAAAGTCACAGTGAGGCCTTTGTATGTTTGGAAGTTATCTGCTATAGTACGTCTCAGTTGCTCCATTTGATTTGAGAGTTATACATAAAATAAGTAATTATATATATAATCAAAGAATTCAAATATAGGATAATATTTAACTAGTGACCAAATAAACACATTATTTCACAAATATATGTAGTATTGTTAAGTCATGGTGATGATGGCTGGCTGTTTAACGTCCAGCAGTACATTAAATTCATATTCAGGACGAGAACATGTTAACATGTTAATGTAATATGAATATTAACCTTACATTGTACTAGACTGATACTATGAGCAACATTTTAATGTGCTAGTTCACATGGTAATATTCCGCATGAAGACTTGTCACACTACCCAGACACATTATTCTGACTCCGACCTGTCCAGTCTTTGCTCTTACTCCTTAATGCCCTGTGCTCAGTGGAGAAGCAGCAAATACCAATTTTAAAGTCTTTCTTTGACTTGGCTTAGGTTCAAACCCACAACCTCCCCCACTCGAGGCAAACAACCTACCATGAGACCACGAGGGAGTTGTTCAGTCTTGAGTAGAACATTTTTAAATATTTGCATTCTTGGATTAGTTGTGTATATAGTCCTTGGCTAGACTTTGATTACAAGAAACTGGCTTTTAAACAAGTGTTAAATACTAGTATAAACAGTAAGACATAAATTGAATGTTGTAAGATTAAAATTGGACCTTCTAAGCATAATGGAGGACCTTTCAGTCATTTTGGTCAAAGGTCCTTGGCCTTCCATTGCCTAAATTTGAACCCCTGGTTATTCTTTTTATTACATTTATCATGGACTTCTTCATGGAAACAGAAAAGGCAAGGAATTGTATATTTTCTACACATTCTTAATTCATAACCTTACAACGTCATCAACAACGTTTTGAAAACACTCATTGTTGTATGATGTCCGTGGAGTAAAACATATTGGACTTATTTCAAACATGAAATTATCATTTTTTTTTTTTATGGGAAATCTCAGTATTTCATTGTCATGATTGTAACCAATGTAATAATATAGTATATCAAAGTGTAAAAGATGGATAACGGACACCAACTGATGGCAAATATGTCAAGGTCTTTTGTCAATTAAATCCATTTACCTGTTTGCTGTATTCATTTGTAGCAGATAAAACATTATTTCTGACTTTTTCTGCAGCCTTGCTGGCCTGTTGAGAATTTTTCCATACTCCCTGGTCCACTGTAACATAGACAGCAGCCCCACCAATAACAAGCTTTGTTACTCCTCTGTAAACACAAAAAAAGTTATTTACATAAATACATGTATATTCAATTTACATCTTCTATTATTATACCTAACATATATTATAAAGAATTTCATTGGGTAACACGTTATCACATGACATGGAATAATTCAGTTAATTTTCATTTAATTGCAAGCATGGAAAGGAAGGACGAATAACCTTTTGAATTTCTTGATTTGTACACGATTTATCTCCCATGAAAATGACGTCACAGACGTAAGTAAACAAAATGGCAACGTTCACGCTGTACAGGAAGCCCATCGAGTGACTAGGAAACAAGGCTTTGGACATGCATCTAGTGCCGATGATATCTCTTATAAATCGTCCTTTTCAGGGACATTAGTAATTTACAAAAAGATTCTACCTTTGTTGTACATAAGAGAAATTCTAAGATACAAATTTATTTTCGAACGTTGACTTGTGTTCCACAGTTTGTTACTAAAAATACAGTAAGGAACGTGCTTTTTCAATGGTTTAAAATGCCCTTCCACTGTTAGTTTAGTATAATAAAACAATTGTGGACCCTTAGAAGCGATGAATATCCGTAATTGTCAACCCTAAAAAGTTATTTCAATGGGGGAGCAGCCCTCATTGAAATAACCTTCTCGTGTTGACAATTTTGGATATTCACCTTTTCTACGGGCCATAATTGTATAATGTTTTTGCATCAACACAATCATTGCAATCAATACAATGGTGCTCAGACCAAAAAAAAATGTATATGTGTCTGTTTAAAAAATTGGGTAAAGGTACATGTATAGGGGAGGGCTGAGATCTCACAAAGCATGCATATTTTTAACCCCGCCATATTTTTGCGTCTATCCAAAGTCAGGAACCTGGCCTTTGTTAGTTTTGTATGTTCTTTTAATTTTGGTTCATTAATATGTTTCAGAGTTTAGTGTGATGTTCATTTTCGCTGAACTACTATACATGCTATACATTATCATGATTATTGTTTAGGGGCCAGCTGAAGCCCACCTCTGGGTGCGGGATTTTCTCGCTGTGTTGAAGACCCATTGGTGGCCTTGGGCTGTTTTCTGCTCTTTGGTTGGGTTGTTGTCTCTTTGACGCATTCCCTGTTTCCATTCTCAATTTTATCAGGTATGTAGGTCAGTCAGGGGTAATACTTATACAACAAGTGTATTTATTTACTGGTACAGGCAAATTAATTTGGAGGTAGAGTTATATCCCTTAGACATTCAGATTTTTGTTCTTATATAAGTGAAAAAGTCTTATTTTCTTCTACTCTTGAATTTCTCTTGACTACATTGCTCTAATCAGAGTGTTTAATTGTGTGTCATTAATAGTTGTCTTTACTCATGTTACTATTCGTAAAAGTATAATTTCATGGACAATGAAAATCTCATAATGTCTGTTATCAAAATACTGCTCATTTACAAGCCTTCAGGGAGCAATATTTGAAGGCCTTGCACAGTTACTTAACATCTTTGTGCAATATATTTCTTTGCTTAGTTCTTTAGATAAAAGGTTGAACTCTATTAAAAATTAAGTAACAAACCAGAAAAATTCAGTTTAGGCATGTTTTGACCTCTCAAAACTTGAGAATTTAAGGGGTTGTAAAAATAAATGACTTGTTTAAGTAAATTTTTGGAGAAGATTAAGGGGAGTTAAATCAAACCTTGAACATACAATAAAAATCTTACAAATTTACCATTGTTTACTTATACAAGTAGATATTACATCTTCAAGTAAATAAAAATGACTTGTATAAGTATTACCCCTGACTGTCGGTACATTGTGTAGTTCTATTTCTTTCTCCTTTCTTTGCGAGATGTTAGCTGTGTGATGTTTGTACATGTTGTATAAACTGATATGTGAGTTTATTAACTTTTTACTGATATATACTTTGGATCCATGTGGTCACATTTTTTTTAAACTTTGAGGCAACAATGGTTGGTGCTTCAGCCTACTGAGCCATAAGGGCTTTATTGTAGGCTGTCATTTAAATCCAGATCATATGAACAATTCCACATGATCATAATCAACCTTATGCTGAATAAATATCAATACATCTGATTTAAGCTTATTTCAGACTGAAATAAAAGAAGGATGTGTCTGAGAACATGAATGCCGGGACCCGCTCAAGGAGTCAAGCTTCAAACAACCGAAAATGGGATGGACGGAAGAGAGAAGGACAGAAGGACCAAGGGTAACACTTAATCATGTTAATGCCCACGTCGCCTACAATAAAAATCTCTATGCAAAGTCTGTGACTATTTCAAAATTGAGTTGATACATTGTATAAGAGGGGCCTCGGTGGCCGAGTGGTCTGAGTAGTTACTACTGTAATCACTAGCCAGTCAACACTGAGGTTGTGAGTTCGAACCCCGCTCTTGCGGGTGCACTTGACTCCAATCTTAATTGAATAGGATTGTCAGTTTTCCTATCGAAGGTCGGTGGTTTTCTCCGGGCACTCCGGCTTCCTCCACCAATAAAAACTGGCCGCCACGAAATAGCCCAAAAGCGGTGCTTAAAAGTGGCGTTAAAACACCAAAAATCAAAATCAAATCAAAATCATTGTATAAGAACACTACAAAACAGATCTAAATTCACTTTTTTATTTCTTATTTGAACAAGTTGAATGTTCCAAAATAGATCAAAATCTTATACATTTTTGTACATCTGTCATGACACAAATATTTATATAAATCATGGCAACATTTTTCCCTTTAAGACCTTAGTTCAAACGAGCACTGAATACAAAGATAATGGCCTCCGAAAATCCTATTTTTGACATTATTAATTAAAATATAAATATTTTGATTTATACATCTAATAATTCAATAGGTATGGAATAAAAATAGGAGCGAAAGGATCCAGGGGGCAAACGTGGGGTTCGAATGTGTAGGGTGCTTAAATGTGGGGTGCGAATGTGTATTGGGAGCGAACAGACCAGATACCATCGGCAATGGCTCCATTTTTTTTAAATTGGAAGAAGAAATCACTAAAAAAGTTGATAATGAAATCACTGGTTTTAAAGTCACACCCTCTCTAGCATTTGTCTAGTCCAAGTAATTATGACATCTTGACAGGCTAAGGAAGGCATCACAGCAAAAAAATTAACATAGCCTTTCAAGACGTCATTATGATTTGGACTATGTTGGTATGTTAGTACAACATTTTTTAACAAAGAATAAAAGTGTGAACATATTAACATTAGAACAACATGGTAAACATTTAAGGTGCAATAATAGTATATATAATTAATACTGATATGTGACAGGAAGTACAAATTATAGTAACATGATTAAGCACATGTATTAAAAGGTTTTAATAACACTTTTGCAAAATTTTGTTATTCCAGTAAGTGTAAATAAATCTGATGTATTCATCAGTTCTTTAAATTTTAAAACATTTGGGTTATTACATATATTTAAAGGTAAAAATTTAGCTCTTACATTGTTGAAAAAGGTACATTTGAATAAGTAATGAAACTCATCATCAAGTTCATTAGCATTACAGAGATTACAATGTCTTTCACTTCTATCAATATTAAAAAATCTGCCAGTTTCAATGAGCAATTTATTACTAAGGCAACAGAATTTACATAAATACATTCTTAGATCAGATGGTAACACTGATAAATATTTCTCAAAACAAAAATCAGATTTGTATATTCTGTCAGTCAGGGATATAACTCTATAGGGTTATTACAGAAAAATAACATACATTTGTTATTGTGGACTAAAAAATCAAAGAACTGTGATAACATATGTATGTTACATGTTTCAAAGGGACAATATACATCATTAGTTTAGTTAAAATGTATACAAGTTCTATTGATATTACTATTGTCCTTATGTATACTTAACTATAGAAAGATATAACAGTTCATAGTTTGCCATTTTTGCATATAGATATAAGAAGATGTGGTATGAGTGCCAATGAGACAACTCTCCATCCAAGTCAAAATTTATAAATGTAAACCATTATCAATGATTATAGGTCAAAGTACGGTCTTCAACACGGAGCCTAGGCTCACACCGAACAGTAAGCTATAAAGGGCCCCTTGTAACCTATACGGTAATGAAAAATTCCGAAAATTAAGCGCCCGGGCCAAAAGAAGCGCTAGCGTCTATGTAGATAATATCACATCTTCAAAACATTATCTGATCACTCTCTGAATTTGAGAATTAGTTTTGCCCGCAGATCAGGCCAAAATTGGAACTGATTTTTCACCAAATACGGTACTGTTCAAAAGACATGAAGATAATGTTTATTTACTTGCCTAATTTTTCAAAGGTCATCCAGCACTGATCATATTGTCAACAAAACCGTTCTGATACGGAAAAGCTACATCGAATTTTGAAGAATGGCTTTAAATGAAACCATTTCTTGAAAAACACGTTTTGAAACAGACTATAGTTTTTCCAAATTTTGAAAATATGATAATATTACTACTTTGGCAAGAGAAACTATTCTTGGACTACAATATTCAATGCCAAGATTATTTTTCTACTTTGCAATTTAACTAAATCGTTGGTGTTTGCTTAGGGACCCTTTTGGCCAATTTTCACCAAATTAGCTTTTTGCTAGAATAGCAACTGAGTCACGGTCATTATGATTAAAACCAAAATTTATCTTCAAATTTAAGATAAATACATGCTTTTCCCAATAAAAACAGTAGATATCTCAAAACGTTCTATTCTCTTCAAACTTTGTCGACATTCGAGCCCACCCTAGATTTAGATATAGAAATAAATACAAATAGGAAACAGACTATAGCTTGAATTCACGTTGATGAAAAGTCCATTTGACCCCATTTCTTACTGTTTCACATTTTTTCGAGCAAAATGACTATTTTGATATTTTTCAAAGCCTTATTAAAAAAAATGTCATTTTTCTATAGGTTACAAGAGCGCAATTATTCGTAATGCATTTTCCATAGGGTACCACTGGTGTTCCGTATTTTTTCTCGAAGACTACACAAACTAGGGAAAACGGGTAGCAGTTCCTGTTACTAGAAATGCCAGTGTTGCATTACAACCAAAAAATATATAGGGTCATGCGGCTCAAATTGACTTAAAATGCAGTTGAAAAGATCGTCTATTTTTTCGCTTAATGAAAAGGCATATTTTAATGGCTCCGACGTGCAGAAATGGAAGATATTTTCTATACTTCGTAAAATGTGAATATGATTTTCTGCAATTTTTAAACCTAATTGGATAAGCTTTCGATTAAATGTAATTCCAATCCTGTATCATCCAATCAGAAGCCGTATAGGATTCTATTCTGAGTACCATCTTGGGGTAAAAACTTGCCGGTAAAATGTAAACAAATAATTGCGACCTTGTAACCTACTTGAAAATTGTCAATGCCATCTCTGAGTAACTTCCCCTGAAATTGAGATCTACCTAAGTACCTTTTCCAAAAATGATAATAAAAAGGCGTGCTACGTACCAGTCAGGCGGTTATTTATTCAAGTAATATTACGCGTATCGGTAATATTACTTAAACAAGTAATTTTACTTTTATTACGAATATCTGTAATATAGTTGAGTAAAAAGTGTTATCTCCCTTTAATCATATATTGTTTGGATAGAGTCAAGATAAAAAGGAAACAAACAAAACACATTAATAAACCCAATAATAAAATTAACAGAAGATAACACTTCTGTTTTATTAATCATGTATATAGTGAATTTGTAAAATCAGGGATTTTGTATAATCACTGAACTGATTAGTGATTTTATGAAATCCCTGATTTTGACTAGGGATTTTACAAAATCACTAAAATAATCAAGATCTTTTTTACAGATTCCCTGATCAAATTTAGAAATAGTTGTTTTTGATTAAAGAATTCTTTAAAAAAAAAAGTCTTTAGCAGTTACACTCAACAAGTTTGTGGTTAATTCAGCCTTTTATATTAATACTAAGTGAGCAATTGTCATCAAACAACTGACATACTAGAGAAAATGACTCAGGCAAATATTTCTTTAAATCAAGAGCAAACTTCCACACAAATGTTACTTCAAATAATGGAGGGAAAATTAAAATTTAACATATGGAACCGGGAAAAATATGGAGAAATTTTAAAACTTATTGATAAAAAGCCACAGAAAGAAGACAAAATAAGCTCTTAATTGAGGTCTGGAGCTGGCATGTCAGTAACTGCTAGTAGTCCTTGTTAATTGATGTATCATTGTCATTTTGCTTAGTTTCTTCGTTAAGTTACCTTTTCTGACATCGGACTCGGACTTCTTCTAAACTGAGTTTTACTGTGCGTATTACTGTGTGTTTGTTTATTCTACATTGGCTAGAGGTACAGGGGGAGGGTTGAGATCTCACAAAACATGTTTAACCCCGCCATTTTTTTGCGCCTGTCCCAAGTCAGGAGCCTCTTGCCTTTGTTAGTCTTGTATGTTTTTTTAACTTTAGTTCATTTATATGTTTTGGAGTTTAGTGTGACGTCCACGTTCATTGAACTAGTACACATTTTGTTTAAGGGCCAGCTGAAGCCCGCCTCCGGGTGCGGGATTTTCTCGCTGTGTTGAAGACCCTTTGGTGGCCTTCGGCTGTTTTCTGCTGTTTGGTCGGGTTGTTGTCTCCTTGACACATTCCCCATTTCCATTCTCAATTTTATCTTATTATTTCCTTGTTCGAAACTAAGTTAAAGTTTATTATATAGTGCTTCTGTAATTACTGAAAAGTATAAACGAATTATATCAAATTTTATAATCAAATATAATTGGAGTGATTGCAGTTATGAGAGAAGAAAAACACACATGGAAAGAGTAAACAATTGATTGGTTTAGGCTATGTGATCCAGTAGCAAATATTTTATGCATATCAGGACGAGAGTATCTTATTGTGACATGAAAATTGATAGATAAAAAGCAAATAAGTGTTGAATTATTAATGTGCAGCCTTTAAAATACATTTATATCCACAAAATAATTTTAGTAAAAAACAAAAGATAGGTACTTGAATTTCTTAGACTATAGTCATATCTTATCTATAGATACTGTCTTATAGATTTATTCTATCACAAAATGATAAAACTTTAGACAAGTTTCTATACTTTGTCCACTCTTTAGATCCAAATCAAATTAAAAGTTAATATTTGTTTGATGTAGGTATGACGTTCGTCAATGTGGAGATGGATGTGAACAAAATCGTAACAGTGGCGGATCCAGAGGGGGGTTCCGGGGGTTGGAACCCCCCCCTTTTTTTTCGACGATCAATGCATTTGAATGGGGACATATAGTTGGAACCCCCCCCTTTATCCTGGGTTGGGAAACTCCCCCCTTTTAAAATGGCTGGATCCGCCCCTGCGTAAAAAAAACGATATTCAACAGACGAAGATATCAAATATTATGCACGTTTTGCATGATTTGGTTTACCTCAAATGAGAGTAACTGACAAACTCCAAATGTATTGAGTGTGGATTTTTCCGCAATTACATGGTACAGTAAATTACCTCGCGTAAATGAAAGATGTGAATAAATTAAACATAAACAATCAAATATCTGTCATCTTAGACAAGTTGATGTAATATTTGAAGTAAAAAATAGATAGGGATAACAACAGTCATGTCACATTCCAGATAATATTAAGAGACGCTTATTAAGATACGTATATCGCCCGTTGCAATCAAATATTTAATATAGCTTTTAGATTAGTAGTTTCCGAAAAAACCTATTGATTACAGAAATTGAATTTTTAAGAAATTAAAGATGAAATGCATTTTTAATAAGAAACATAATTCAGTAGAACTAAGTATTTCAGTAAATGATTAAAATGAAATGACTGAAAGTAGCTTAGGTCTTTTATAGCAGCGGTATTTGCTAAAGGGACTGAAACAATAAGACGCGTGTTCAACATCATGCATGCATGGTGAGTTGGTTAAGTGGTTAAATGCTTGATAAGAGAAATGACAGTTTTATTTTATACACGCCTACGCAGGTCAATTCAGTTCAATGTTGCACCCTGTTATTTTACTATGTAATACTTCTTGCACTTATAGCATCAGAAAAACGCCAAAAAGTATTTATAATAATTTTTAGAAATAAATCTACAAACTTCAGTGAGAATTTATTTATCTTACGCGTTCATAAACTATGTTAGAATTCCTTCATTGAGTTAAGATTCAGAACATCAGAACAACTTGTAACTATTTCTTGAAAAAACGTTTGTGGTTTAGCCGTTATTTATGTTTTGAATTTAAAACTTGTTTCGTATTATTCTTCAAGCTATTGATTTTGGAGAAGATGATGCTTTATGTTTCATGCATGGACTTAATTTTTAATAACTGACTGAAATGATCTCGAGCGATACAAAGATTTTATATTTTAGAAAGGAAAAGATTTGTTATGCAACAAATTAAAGCCTCTATTAATAGAGAAAATTTGATATCAAGATTTTCTAAGCATTACCAAAAATTCCACATATATAGATTTAATTTCATAATAAAATGGGAATTCAAACCTTAAATAATAATTTTTGATTTTTTTATGAACACCTAAAATAAGTAAACTAAATTTAATGGGCAGTTGATCACATTTTATACTGGAACATATCTTATCAAAAGTGATGTTCCGTTTCTAAATCGAGTTGTAAATTGGTTAAAAGTTCCCCATTTAAAAGGAATATAGGTTTTTCTGGTGCAATCGAATACCTGTAAACTGGTATTAATGCTTGGATCTAATGATAACGAATTTTTAAACAATTGATAATGAGCTTTCCGAGATTTTTATACGCAACGAGTTTTTTTTAACGACCTTGACTACCCATGAGAGTCTTGCACGGTCGGGTATTTTTAAGTCATTTGAGACTGCACTTGTGAGAAACCAACACGGATCCAAAAATCAAGTACAAACCATGATATATTATACTTATCAATATATCAACATGACATCTTCAGAATTTCACTCATTGCCAGTATTTATTTCATCACATGTATATTCAATGCATATGTTTACAATTTATAAACTTCCATAGATAGTTTAATAGTGATTGGTGTGTTATCTTATACTATTTGAATTCAACAATGGTCTTTAATTGGATATTCATAACTTGGTCCAATAGTACAGAAATCAATAATTTGCTTATTTGATATCATGCGATAAATAACTGACATTACTTTGCGTCTGTCGTAGGCTAACGTTCACATTTTCAATTTCAATTTTCCTTTAACACTGTTAGGTCAATTTACGCTAAAGTTGATACAATACAAAGTTGTTAAAAGACAGAAAAAACACCAAGTGGGCAAGATAGGGTCATTCGTATTTATTGGGAATTATATGTCGGTCCAGCAACCAAAATGGCTCACATGATGTAAGCATATAGAACGTAACGGTAAATTGAAAGTTATTTTCAATTAACTAGAATTCTGTTAAAGATGAAAGAAATCTCACAAGGACGGAACATTCTCCGAATGTCGGAACTACCAACGCTCTATTTTTATCCTTAAAGGCATTTATCAAGCAATATAACAATTATAAGACGATGAAGTATGATTGCCAATGAGACATCTTTCCACCAGTATGGACCATTACCACACGACGTAGATGTAAGCGCTTATAGGTCACTGTACTCATCAATAATGAACAAAATACATCCCGTTTAGATAGCTTTAAACGGCATCGACACGAAAAATGCGTTACGATTCAACCAAAAATACCAACGGTCTGATTTCTGTACAAAACAAATATGTTAATATCAACAAACGACAACCACTAAATTACAGGCTCCTGACTTGGGACAGGCACATTAGAATGATGTGGAGTCAAACATGTTTTCGAACGCGCAACCCTCCCCCTAAACCTGGGACAGTAGTGTAACAGCATAACATGAGAACAAACTATAAAAAAGCAGTCGGGAAAAGGGTTGACTCATCAGATCGACACGTCAATAAGAACCAAAAAAAAAGCTAAGAAAAAAAAAACCCCAACAAAAAACAGAAAGTACCGATCTGAGAGTACTCGCAGTAACTTTATAGAAAATTTAGTTGACATAAAACAACTAGTATATCTCTTACACCTATAATGCATCGGATACGTAATGAACATTTATGTTCTTTGATTGGTAGATTGATTGATTGAACATCCAGTGGTAATTATTTCATGTATATTTGAGGCCAAGAACTTATTAACAATTAAAAAGAAGAGGTATATATAGGTTCTGCAAAGTAAGTCAATCGATATGAAGAGTAAGAAATTTGAACTTTCACTAGAAAATAAGTATGATAGCAGAAATTTCGCTTTGCATTAAGCAAACAACGGACCCCTCAAATAGTTAATTGTTGCAAATGTTCTTAAACGCGCAGAGACAATGAAACCTTCCCTTCATGAGTCCTCGGATATAACATCCCCATTCTGACCAGACGTTGCGGAGTATATATACACCTGCACAGCAAATTGGGCACTTTAGCAAGGGTATTATTGCCGGACGGGAGAAGTCCAGGTGAATCAGTATTTCTATATCCATTCAAAGCTTGGGGTTATTTGTACTTTGGAGTCAAGCATATAAACTAACTGAAGATTAACAAATACATAAGAATGGCGATAGATCCTAGTTTAATATGTAGTACCCTATTGTTTTATTTCTCTTAAATTGTCATGAATACTGAAATTATGTTTTGTAGTTTACGATTTTATTTAGTCAAACGATTTTATTAAAAGTGTAACGATTGCCTTTAAATTATTCCTAATTTTATGATCAGATATCAACCAAATTAAGAACAGCATCATCAACGTACCTGCATGTTCATGCAAAAGGGGTGTCTACTACGGGGTCCCTCTATTACCACGTTTGTATTGGTTTTAATGAAAGACAAATTATAAGTAATTGTTTCATATTATTTTACTTAAACACGTATGAATAAAAGGCGTTTTGGGATATACGTCAATGAGACACAAACCAACGACACATTTAACTAATAGTCATCTAGAGGGCAACATAAGTCTTCAAAAATAACACTCGTGTCTACATTGTCAAGCTCTGCGTCTCTCTGTGTGTAACCTTTATAAACATGTAACATCTGAAGCACTTAACTTCAATGCATGACCTTCATCAGAAACGCGCAAAGTATGTACAATGTGTAAATATGCTTGAATACGCCCGGAGCTTTATAACCAAAAGAAACATACAAAGAATAGCAAAAGACATGTAAGTTCAACTATGCCTGAGAGAGTTGGAACCTTAGTTTTTTTTTTTTTCATAATTTCGAAATTTATCAACGGCAAATTCTAGAAAAGTAAGCTATACATCATGTCAGTACCGAGCACATACTTGGTATATTGGTACTCTCGGGGCCTATAACAGGTCAAGTCAGTGGTACCGACAAAGTTCTAGTAAAAGAAAAAAACTTTTTATCTGTTTGGTGCTTCGGAAATGCTTTTTCTGGATTTACCTTCACCAGGAACGCTCCAACCAAAAATGTGAAAGTCCCGGATGTATAAGTACTTAAAAATGTGGGCAGCTGTGAATTGGAAAATAAACAGAAATTATCAAGTTTGTCAAAATAGATATAAGAAGATGTGGTATGAGTGCCAATGAGACAACTCTCCATCCAAGTCAAAATTTATAAAAGTAAACCATTATAGGTCAAAGTACGGTCTTCATATTCTCTGAATAAAAAAATATGTGATACGATACGAGACAGTCATTGGACTGATTTGTATTGTTCATTCTTTTATAGATATCTTTTTTTTTTCCATTGGTCAAGATTAGATGGATCGATGTTTGTGATCTGAAAAAAAAGTAGTTCGACCCCACCACATATGATTATACCAAGCAAACTTGTGCAGTTGTTAACTTTTCTACATATCTTAATGCTTCGCGGTCATTTAGAAATTCATTATTGTGTGTTTATGGCAAGTCTTTGGAAGTTTGAAAGTCTCTGTTAAATATATTCACTTTTCTAGACTTGAGTCGATATGTACCTAATTGCCATTTAGACACTTGTCCAGTAATTGAAGATTGAATATTGACCTGCGGATACCTTATGATTTTATGGTGGTTAATGAGGTCGTTAATCTTACATGATCGTAGATTAATTTGTGTTCAAACAAATTAAAAAATGAAGGTTTTGTATATAAGTTATAGAAGCATACTTTAGTTGAGAAGTTGTTAAAACGTAACTTCTACATGCATGCAGCCTATAAAAACAGGAAGTTGGTATCTTACTTGTACTTGCTACCATGCACTGGGTCAGTCCAGCTACTGATAAATTAGTAGTCCATCTATTTTGAGCGATTCAGTACTGCCATGAAAATAATTAATTTTGTAGAGCTTGTGTTTATAAACCTTTTATGCCTGAGACTAAAGCTAAAATTCATGCAGAAAGCCAAAAAAGTAGAAGCGAGTTTGAAACTTTTTCTTACAATGAATGAATATAAGAACTCTTTTAAAGGGCTGCTCGGCCCGCCTTATATTTCGACTTTGATATAATGTCAGAGTATCATTTTTTTTAATAACTGTTGGTTACTCTGTGTCCTAAACCCTGGGATAAAGCGCAATGTCAATGAAGCAGAAATCATGTTATAAAGGTCATACATGTATCAACATACATTTATTCAAAGGTGATAAAAAAAATTTGGGAGTGTACAAAATTCAAACTGAATGTCAAATTTATAAGTTTCCCTATAATAAAAATATAATGTATGAAGATACTGATTTCGGTGTGGAAATCTATTTATGGGTTAATGTTCTTGTATAAAAGCTAAAGAACGTTTTTATTAGGTAAAATACAATAACATGATTCATAAAAAAAAAATGAAAAAAATAAAGCCAAATAAATATTTGGGCCCGACCATTTTTTTTTAAGAGGGGGCTGGTTATATTTGGGACAAACATTTTTTGTCAAATTTTATAAGGGACAAACTTTTTTTTCAATAACACACAGGCACAAGCTTTTTTTTTTATCAATATTCTTATTTTTAATAGAATCAATCTATATTTTTTTCAATTCACGTCTGAATAATTTTTTTTTTTAAACATCATGATGAGAAGACGGTCATTGTCTTAAAATAGTTACTGTACAAGAATATAAAGTAGAATTTGAAATGCCTACATATTAAATACAATAAACTCCTTTATCGGTGTAGCAAAATACTTCAGAATGATGTCGAGCACTGTCAGATTAATTATAAATTACAGCGGAAACTACAGGATGGAATGTATAAATGTGGGAGAGATGATAAAACAACGACCTTCCCTGTATCAAATATCCGTGAGAAATGCATTATCAGCAGTTACAGTACAATTTTATGTATAGCTTACAGTTATATTTCCCGCTTCTTTCACCCTCATCGTTCAACGATTTTTGACACCGTCTAACTAATGATGTTAGTTGGTTCAAAAGATGAAAACTTATAAAGCTTACAGTTATATTTCCCGCTTCGTATCAAACTAACTTCAGCAGACAACTTAATATTGAAAATTGCTTAGTATTTGAAAGTCGCTGGATCACAACCTAGTGGGCTGAAAGTAATGCAATTTTAATGAAAATGTCAGTGATATATCACAAGAAGTTCCTCTTAAACTAAATCAGAAACCTAATATTGAAAAATTGCTTATTAATTGAAAGTCGCCGGACCTTGACCTAGGGGACAGGGCCTCGAAATAGCTGCCAAACTGATATAAACTGATAGTAATGCAACTTTATACAAAATATCATTGATCTATCACAAGTAATTCCTATCAAACTGACTTAAGCAGAAAACTTAACAATTGTTGAAACATCCTCCGCCGTCGCCGCCAAGGCCACAGGAAAAGCAAAACATAAATTTCTCTTTCCGCGACTACCGTCGCAGGAGCGACAAAAACTCGAATCATCTGTATGAGACCAACAGGACTCCGAAAATATAAACGGAAATGATGTGTTCCGATAGCAACGGTTTGCGCCCCATAATTCCTTAACTGTTGGTACCATAACCCCCAAAATCAATCCCAACTTTCCTTTTGTGGTATTGAACCTTATGGTAAAATTTCATAGAGATCCATTCACTTAAACTAAAGTTAGAGTGCGAAAACCAATGAGCTTCGGACGACGCCGGACGACGACGACGACAACGACGACGACGACGCCAACGTCATACAAATATACAACCGCAAAATTTTTTTGCGGTCATATAAAAACCATCCACATAGTGTGCCGTACATAGTTGTATAAAACAAAACAAACAAAATCTACACAAAATTACCCTTATACTCTTATACTATTAGAGGTGTTCCTGTCTATAGGAAGCTTATACAAAGAAGAAGAAGCTTACCTGTGGTTTAGTACATATCCGTACTGAGGCTCTTGGGTGCATACAAAACGGATAACCCTGATGAATAAGAGTTAAACTATTCTTTATGAACTATATCAGTCTATCAAGTGAAAGTAGGAGTTTCCTGGTTTATGGTGTTACTGTACAGGTATTGATAATATATGTTTAAAAAGCTTAAATGTATAACTGTATATAATGTGCATATTATTAAGTTAAATCTAAATTATTCCCATTTGGAGTGACCCTTGGAAAGGGTGAACCTACCTGACAGGTAAATGGGTAACGGGTAATAGCAGGATCGTCCTGAGATGGTCTGACTATAAATATTTACCTATCGGCGGTTTCACTAATTAGTGACAAGAAGAATTGTAGCGACAAGAAGACAACTTTAGCGATAATACGAATACGAATACGAATACGAAAGTTTTATTTTGATTCGGTTCACATATAACAATACAAACATAAGCTCTTAAGAGCTTTTTACCGAATATAAAATAACATAAACACAACATTAAAACACACAACATGCAGACAAGATATATAACAGCACAGGCATATGGAATACATGCAAAGCACTTAAACAAGCCAAAGCTGAAGCACAACTAAAATTTAAGCACAACTAAAAATTTAAGCACAACTAAAATTAAGCACAAATAAAAATATAGCACACATGCAAACATTTAAGGCATAATAGAAATGTTAGAGCAACTTCTAAACTATGAAAAAAGCTTATCTACATGCAGAACAACAACATTTTGAACCATTCCAAGACTGTATAAGGCTCTTAAATTGAGAAAAACTGTTTTCAGTCCTGAAATGGTCAGGTAGGCTGTTCCACAGAGTAGCAGCTGCAAATTTAAAACTTTTCTTACCAAACTGTGTAGTTTTTACATGTGGTATATCCAGTATATTACTATATCTGAAAGAATATTTACAATCCTTTACATTTAATAAATCATGTAAACAGACAGGTGCTAATTTATTGACTATATTAAAAGTTTCAATAGCCATTGATCTTTGTCTTTTAATATGCAGTGTTGGCATCTTAGCCTTTTCAAGCAACTGTTGATATGAGCTTGAATGGTCTTCGTACACAAACCTTAGTGCTCTTTCTTGCACTTTTTCTAATTTTTTTGAATTTTTCTCGCTACAAAAATGCCATGCCAAAGGGCAGAAATTGAAATTTGACAAAGTAAATGTATGGAAAATAGTAAGCTTACTTAGCTTGTTCAAATAAGCTCCCAAACGTTTCAAAATATTTAGTTGCTGAGATGCCTTCCTGCATATTTTACCAATATGAATATCAAAATTTAGCTGATAATCTATGTCAATGCCAAGTAATTTGACAGTTGACTCACATGAAAGATCAGCACTTTGGATAAGAAAGTTTTTATACTATGAAAATAATAAATCTACAAAAACGTCGATTAAGGATGTTCGCTTGTCATGTTTTGTGATTTTGGTCAGATTTTCGGAATCCTCTGGGTTTATCCATTTGAATGCCTTATACAAATTTGCCCATTGACCCCCATTTTTCTTTTTATAAATCTTTTACATGTATAATGATAAACCATCTGTAAAAGTTTTATAAAGTTTTAAATTATTTTTTAATAGTTTTTGAGAACTTAAACTTGTCAATGATAAATCTATGAAAAGTCAAGAGAGAATATTTTCCCGCCAAAATTTCAATGGCTAACATCTCGAAAACAAGCACATTGACCTATATATTTTTTTTGCTCTTTTGATTCCTTTATTAAACCCCTATCAATATAAACTAGTGTTTTGAAAAGCTAATTATTTTGAAACTGAGAAGCGAACTCCCTTAATTACATGTTATTATACATGTTATACTACTGTTGTATAGTAGACTCAGTATAAACTTCCAAATTTTGTTGTATTCAGTAGGGAATTTTAAAAGTATTTATGAATCTGAACATTTCGTTACAATCCCAAAATCATAATGGGGTCACAACAGTGAAGTAATCTTTATAAATAAATTATGTAAATAAAAGTACATGGAACTTACTCTTAATATAAGAGCATACCGGGTGAGGTAATCCTTCCATCATCTGATTATACTAAGTACATGTCCATAAAGAATAGAGTAAAAAGTGAAGAAAGAAAATATCCCCCCTTTTTCATTCCTTCATTCACTTATCCACTATATAGTATAATAGTCCCAGATATATGCTGTAAACTGTAAATATATTATCTGAAACATATCCTCGATAATAAGAAGAAAACCTTTTTATTCAACAAAGGTTTGATTTTCTTATATCAGTATAATACAATAATTAAAAAAATTGAAATAATTGATATTTAAATTTCTTGACGCTAAATTTGTTTTCTTGTCGCTGAATTAGTCGACTTGTAGAAAAATTAATTAGTCTTCTTGTCGCTAATTCTTTCTTCTTGTGGTTTCTTGACGCTTCTTTTCTCTAATTAGTGAGATCCCCTACCGGTACTATGGTTTTCTACAGCACATAAGTCACGTTTTCGATTGGTAGACTAAGACTAGCTCAATCTGATTAAAATTCAGACCAAGTTTGATTTTCCGTCCGTTGTAAAGTTCATTCAATATATATAAATGTTGAAATATAATCGTACCATCTATTTATAGCAACTAGGGAAACTCCAATTTATAACTTTCGAAATGAAGAAAGTATCATAACTTACTTGAGGCCTTAGACCTGGTTTGCAGCTGATCAACGAAAACAAAATGAGTAAACAGAAAGCAGATGAAGGTACAGATAGAGATACAGATACAAAAGGTAATTATTCTTATAAAAAGTAAAATTACAAAAATACCGAATTCCAAGGAGAATTCAAAACGGAAAGTCCTTATCAAATCATGACAAATGGCAAAAGCTCACACACCTCACACGAATAGAAAACAACTGTCATATGCCTGACTTGGTACAAGAATGATTGGTTTGACCATGGAAGACAATATACATATATGATGACATTTAAGTTGCAGTCCCAGCAAAAATGGGAACTGTAATCTTGTGTTGGTGGGGGTATGTATACAGTGTACAGAGTATTTGTTTGGATAATTTTATCTATAACTGATTTTATAAGTGCACCATTTTTTGTTTATTGTGTCCAAGGATTTTTTATATTGTGACAATTCATAAGGATTCAACTAGAATCTACACTGGCAAAAGACAGCAGTGCCAGTGGTTTATCTGATAGTCTTTAGAGGTGGCAAATACAGGCTAGGGAAACATGGTATTAAAGGTAAAGGAAGTATTATATTGACAAAATAATACTTCGATGGTTTGACACTGATATCACGCGATTTGTGTAATTATTGTTCACAATGTCATTCCCTGTTTTAAAGCAAAAAAACAAATTATATATTTCTTTTGTTTTGAACTTTTTTTTGGAAGCAAATTATGAATAGATTTGCATTAAAAACATATGTATTTTGTAGTGGTTATTGAGTTGAACCAAGCCAATACAAGTAGCCCTGACTATTTGACAAGGATGGGCTAAATTTATTTTAACGACATAAGTTTAAAATAAAGGAGTGCATATATATCCAGAAAATGGAAATAGCAATAACACATGTCTTAGAGACAGGGTTGTGCTATTCTGATTTCATTTGGTCCGACATACCACTAGTCCAACACCCCATTCGTCCGACACCTCATTCGTCTGACACCCCATTAGTCTGACACCCCAATAGCCAAATTCCGGTAGTAATTGAACATCTACTTGATAGAATCTGTAGACGTGGTATTTGAACTAGTGTCTACCATCTGGTATGTAAGAAATTTGTAATATTTGGCTTTACTCATACAAAATCTGACCTAGCTATTTTATAAAAAAAAAAAAAAACAATCTGCTAAAACAGAGAATTTGCATTACATTCAGTGGCAAATATTTCTTGCATGTTCAGGATGAGAACAAATTAACAATACATGTACATACAATTGGTATAGGTCTTGTAATATGAAATTTACTCGGATAAGGGTGGGAATTTTAGACTGCCACTAGAAAAGGAGAGTTGTTGGAGAGGAACAGATATGTAGCCTTGCAACAGGCTAATAAACAAGCCCCTCAAAGAGTTGTTTAAGGGATCTTAACATGTGGAATGTGTGGCACTTTCTCTACACGAGCCATCAGATGTTATGTCCTTATTCCGACCGCACACAGCTGTATATTTATACATCCTACATAGTCAAACAGACGCCGACTTTAACAGGGCTACAACAACTCCTTGAAAGGTCCGTATGTGATCTGTTGAAAGGCTAAATCTCTTACCGCCTAGTAGCATTCCAAATTCCCTGCCATTCATTACAGGACTTACCTATAATGTTTACTGCTAATTAGTTCTCATGATGAACATGTATGAAATATTTGCCACTGGACATATATCAAACAAGAATCCATCAATGTTAGTTCTTTCTTTAACTTCTGTGCTCTAGTGTCATACATATAGGAGTATTGGCATGTTCCTGTGACTCTGTACTCTGTTTGCCTTTGTATATTATCAAAATGCCAAATTCAGCAACCTGTAATTTTTTTTTCAAAAACAAGCCATAATCCTGACAATATGCACACCTTTAGTATATGTACTAACACAAGGTACATAATTTAAAGTTGAAGCTTGAAAACTGTAGTCCTAAGAAATCAGCTGTATAAACCCTATGTATCAAGTGCAGGACAGACGGTCGAACGGACACAGGTAAAACCATATGATCCCGGCATTTTATCGAGGGAGCAAAATATATATTAGCGTATATGGTGTTCTATTCTGTAAGGCATTCGGTGACAAAATATATTTTTGAATTTGGAAATCTCAAATGTAGCAATGCAAGCAAGCTAACATCTTAGTCATTTGGTCTTTGATGGAAAGTTGTATCATTGACAATCATACCACATCTCCTTATTTCATAATGGTTTGAGTGTTCTCATGAAAGACAAGAAGTTTTAAAGACTTTAACAAATATGTACTAGGAGACTGAAAAATGTTACTGTTAAAATTAAAATCTGACTGTTGTTGTGAACTTGTGATGTTATAATTTGATAGATTTAATACTTGTTATACTAAATAAACTTATTAACTTTCCAATGAATTTTTACTTAAACTACAAATTAGCAGTTATCGTCCAGCCTACATTAGACTAGTCATGTATTATCTAGATGTAACTGACCATGCAGTTGCTGTCTTATTGTATATCCCACATCTCCATTTAATCACAAAAAGAAACACCAACATTTTTTTTTACATACATACATGTTCATGTATACTTGTTATAAAAACTCCTTATTTTTATAAAGACTGCAATACCTTCGGAATTTTCCTGACGCCTATGTGAGCAATATGCCTTCCCCAAAAAAGGTGCCCTTGTTAATCGTCTGTGGGTCGTTTTATCTCCCCACTTCAAGGAATGGTGCGTTTTTCACCATCTAGCTGTACTTGTACATATTGTTTATATCAAAACACATCCATCCCTCAAGATCCAAGCGTAAATTAACATGAATCTAAAATAAAAATGATTTTAAGATCTCGTTGGTTTTTTAGTTTTTTTTTCTGCCATTTGAAAAATAAAAATGAAAATAAATATCTCTTTATAATTTGTTTGCGTTCGAAGTGCTTTTCTGGATTTATCTTCATTAAGCTCCGATCATATATTAATTGTGGGGCCATGTTTTTATACGCCCGTCAAAATTTTGACGGGACATATTATGGTATACAAATGTCTGGCGTCCGTCCGTCCGTCTGTCCGTCTGTCTGTCCGGCGTAAACATGTCGCACCGTAACTTGAGAACGACTCATCCAAATTTCATGAAATTTAATGCAGTTGTTCCTTATGATGGTCAAACGATCTGTATACTTTTTGGTGAAAATAAGATTAAAACTTTTTGAGTTACGGGACTTTGTAACTAAACCAGGGGTGTGTTTTTTATACGACCGCAAAAAAATTTTGCGGTCATATATTGGTATGACGTTGGCGTCGTCCGAAGACGCATTGGTTTTCGCACTCTAACTTTAGTTTAAGTGAATGCATCTCTATGAAATTTTACCATAAGGTTCAATATCACAAAAGGAAGGTTGGGATTGAATTTGGGGGTTATGGTACCATTAGTAAAGGAATTAGGGGCCAAAATGGGGCCAAAATAAGCATTTTGTAACTTCCAGACATAACTTGTGTGTTAGTGTATGGATCTCTGACATTGTACCACAAGGTTCCATATCACAAAGGGAATGCTGGGATTGATTTCGGGGTAATTGCCTCAAACTTTTGAGGAATTAGGGCCAAAAAGGGCAAAAACAAGCATTTTTCTAGTTTCATGACAATAAATTGTGTGTAAGTGTATGGATCTTTCTGAAATTGTACAACAAGGTTCCATATCACAAAGTGAAAGCTGGAATTGAGTTGGGGGTAATTGCCTAAAACTTTTAGGAATTAGGGGCCAAAAGGGCCAAAAATAAGCATTTTCTAGTTTCCAGACAATAACTTGTGTTCAAGTGTATGGATCTCTGAAATTGTACTGCAAGGAGGTACCATACCTCAAAGGGAAGGCTGGGATTGAGTTTGGGGTGATGAATCATAAGGGGTTCAACAATTTGGGGGTTTCCTTTTTCCTTTTTTTTCTTTTAAATTTTCCATTTTAAGTTGGTTATTTCTGATTTATATTTAAAAGCAAATAATAATGATATGGCAGGAGATACACACCAAACAGGATGTGTAAATTATTATATAATAAGTATTGTGCAATAGCAAGAAATTTTCAATTGCACAGTATTGTGCAATAGCAAGAAATCTTCAGTTGCACAGTATTGCGCAATAGCAAGAAATATCCAATAGCACAATATTGCGCAATAGCAAGAAATTGTCAATTGTACAGTATTGCGCAATAGCAAGAAATATTCAATTGCACAGTATTGTGCAATTGCAAGAATATTCAATTGCACAGTATTGTGCAAAGAAGATACTTTGTATAAATTGCTTATTTCTTGACCAATTTCAATGGGGTTTTATTCTTGAACTCTTGGGGTTCTTTAATATGCTGAATCTAACTGTGTATTAAGTTTTTGGATTTTGGGCCCCGTTTTAAATTGGTCCACATTGAGGTCCAAAGGGTCCAAAATTAAACTTTGTTTTATTTCATCAAAAATTGAATTGTTGGGGTTCTTTGATATGCCGAATCTAACCGTGTATTTAGATTCTTAATTTTGGTCCCGTTTTCTAATTGGTCTACATTAAGGTCCAAAGGGTCCAAAATTAAACTTAGTTTGATTTTAACAAAATTGAATTCTTAGGGTTCTTTGATATGCTGAATCTAAACATGTATTTAGATTTTTGATTATGGGCCCAGTTTTCAAGTTGGTCCAAATCGGGGTCCAAAATTAAACTTTGTTTGATTATAACAAAAATTGAATATATGGGGTTCTTTGATATGCTGAATCTAACCATGTATTTAGATTTTAGATTTTAGGCCCCGTTATCAACTTGTCCACATTGAGGTCAAAAGGGTCCAAAATTAAACTTTGTTTGATTTCATCAAAAATTGAACTCTTGGGGTTCTTTGATATGCTGAATCTAACCATGTATTTAGATTTTGGATATTGGACCATAATAGGTGAATGTCCAATTTAACATTTTTAAGTTCTTAGACCACATTCATTCTGTGTCGGAAACCTATGCTGTGTCAAATATTTAATCACAATCCAAATTCAGAGCTGTATCAAGCTTGAATGTTGTGTCCATACTCGCCCAACTGTTCAGGGTTCGACCTCTGCGGTCGTATCAAGCTGCGCCCTGCGGAGCATTTTCTTTCACATGTCGTGCCGTATCTCAAAAAACGATTTATGACAATTGCCTAAAACTTTACATACTTCTTAGTTATATCAACCTTAAGATCTGTATAATTTTTGGTGATGATTCAAAATTTTATTTTTGAGTTATTGAGTATTTTGTAAAAAAGGGGGATGGGGTTTTTACATGTCGCGCCATATCTCAAAAACGATTTGTGATTATTGCTTAAAACTTTACACACTTATTAGTTATATTAATCTAAAGATCTGTTTACTTTTTGATTTTGATTCAAAATTTTATTTTAGAGATATTGAGTTTTTTGTAAAAAAGGGGTTCACATGTCGCGCCGTATCTCAAAAACAATTTATGATTATTGCTTAAGACTTTACACACTTCTTAGTGATATTAATCTCAAGATCTGTATACTTTTTGGTGATGATTCAAAATTTTATTTAAGAGTTATTGAGTTTTTGTTAAAAGGTGTATTTTCACATGTCGCACTGTATGTCAAAAACAATATATGATTATTGCTTAAAACTTTACACACTTCTTAGTTATATTAATCTCAAGATCTGTATACTTTTTGGTGATGATTCAAAATTTTATTTAAGAGTTATTGAGTTTTTTGTTAAAAAAGGTGTGTTTTCACATGTCACGCTGTATCTCAGAAACTATTTATGATTATTGCATAAAACGACGGGCGTATCATGCGCTCATGGCGCAGCTGTTTATTTTAAAATTAATTGCTTGATTTTTGATAACTTGAGTATAAGTCTATGGATCACTATGAAATTGTACCACAAGGTTTCATACCAAAAAGGTAGGTTGGGATTGATTTTGGGGTTATGACCCTAACCGTTTAGGAAAAAGGGCCAAAACAATACTTTTGTAATACTTTGTTTAAATTGCTTATTTTTGTACCAATTTCAATTTCAAAGTCTTGAATTCTTTGGGTTCTATGATATGTTGAATCTAAACGATTTGGATTTTGGACCCTGCTTTTGAATTGGTCCATATTAAGGTCCAAAGGGTCAAAATTAAACTTTATTTGATTTCATAAAAATGAATTATTGGTTTTCTATGATATGCTGAATCTAAACGTGTATTTAGATTTTTATTTCAAAATTTTCAGTTCTTTGACCACATTTATTCTGTGTCAGAAACCTATGATGTGTCAAATATTTAATCACAATCCAAATTCAGAGCTGTATCAAGTTTAAATGTAGTGTCCAAATGTTCAGTGTTCGACCTCTGCGGATGCGAAATATTAATAACCTGTTTTCTAGCTTGTGATACCATAAATTTTAGCTTACTTTGCTGCATTGCAGCTTTATTTTTCAGCCTTCGTTTATGCTTATTTCTTTTAGCAGATTTCTTATAATGTCTAGTAATTTCTGTGATCACAGAGACTAGTATCTGAAAGACTTATATCAATGCAATACCAACAAAACGAAATGGTAGGAGGCGTGTTGTATTTGTCTTAACTGATTTCATTGGCCTATTTACTTCTCCAATTATATTAAGACGAAACAAGTACTTCAATACATTTTAATGGATATTTTAAATTCCAAATTACATAGTAAACAAAAAACAAAAAATATTATTGTTTTTTCAGCAGTAAATATGTGCCGAGAACTAGTTATTTCAAATGAAGCAATAAAATATTAAATATTTATTGTTTATTGTCAATTCCGATATGAAAAATGCAACAGTTATTTTAGATTAATATGGTTTATTTCTCCTGTCCCTTTTGTTTTTCCAGTTTTCTGTAATTTTAAATCCGATGTTTTCTACTACGTATGTCTGTTTTAAATTCTAGAAGTCGTTTCTGTTGTTTGTCCTTCATGTCTATAAATCTCCTCACTAGTTCTTTACGGGCGTCTCCTGCGCTTTTACTAGCTATACCAATGACATTTTTGCAGTATAGAGGGTTGACTTCAATTCATCATTGATCACTTGAAGTTTAGAGTCAAAGAACTCAACACTTTCAGTCAGTAGGGTCGTTCTAATTGTTTCTTTTTGGTCCCATGTTTGTTGTAGTTCAAGGTAAATGTTTTATCAAGAACATCCGGTCTACAGGACAATTGAATACTGCAGAACGGAGGACATTGTTCCTTCTTGTAATCCATATGCCAGGCCTTCCTTGCTTTTGCTATAGCAAAACGGATTTCCATTTTAGCTCTGAGTTCTTTCACTCCTGTTTATATTATCCCAGCAAAGTCATCGCCAGTTGTTTCTTCTCCGCATTTTTCTGTCCCTTTGATGTCCGTGACGTCCAGTGAAAAATCAACGTCCTCATCATCAATTGTTGCTTTGGAAAAAGCCTCCTGTGTGCTTTGGGTTTCCTCAGATTTCACTTGAGGAATTTCCTCAGTTTTTTTCTTACTAAGTGATAGTTTTCTCCAGAAAACTTGTTTTCAGCATCCGAATGTTTGAAGTACTAATAAGAAGATGAAAGTAATCATGTGGTTCAGAAAAGATTTTCCAAAGGTGCCATGCTTCCTTTCCCGAAACAACGAAACAAATAATCAGTTTTTTGAACTGAGTAAGCGATTTTCTTCAGTGACATTTAGCATATATTAATGTCCTGACAAGCTTTTCCGTCGTAATGTCATCGCCAAAGTTATTTTGACAAGATTCATAGGAATAAGGTTAATTGGCATCGAATTCCAGAGGGATTAGGAACACGGATCACCAACTAAATGATGATACAAGGGAAGGTGCCAGTGGGACACAGTCCCAAATTCAAACTTTGTATATAAGTGACATCTTACATCCACGCATTCCAACATCTATCCAAATCCGGAACCCGAATGCAAAAAAAAAAAAAAATCTTATTCGGAAGACTCCATATACATAGTATTTAATTGTAATTATATTACTATATAATGATAAAGAAGATGCTAGTGTTACTAGACTTGTAATTGCTTACATCAGTCCGACACTAATTTAGTGTTTCGGCGGTTTTTGTATCATATGCTAATAATAAATGTATAACATTTATGAATGGGTTTAAGCATTGTAGGCCCGCCATCATCAGGGATTTACCTATCAGTTTATTTTAATTTTGTCGTTGTCAATAGATCCGCTATATATTCACTGCAGTAAATTCAGTACTGTTCAGACCATTAGCTTGCAGTCAATAAAGATCTGTTCAGTCTACATTCAAATTGTTCAGTAGTTTTTATTTACCTGTAAAAATCAACAACATATTGAGTTGTCTGAAAACCTACTGATCAGTACTGAATTGACTGCAAGCGAATTGTCTGAACAGTATTGAATTAACCGCAGTCAATTAATCTGAAAATTGACCGAAAGACTGAAAATGACTTAATAATTAATTGTTCAGTCTTTTCAGATGATGTTCTAAGATCAAAATGACCGTTTCTGACTAAATTTGTGTAATAGTGGATAAACCCAAATGCAGGAGATTGAATCAACATAAAAGCTACATGTCTACGTTTCTTGTAATTGCTTTTACTCAATTGGATCCTTGTGTGTTAGTCTCCTTTAGAAACTAATGAAGTTAAGCTTACTTCTTGGTGTGCCATAGCTGGGAGTACACTACGAAGATAAGAAAAATTAATAGTATTATAATGCATGTAACTCTGATTCACAAATATATACCAAGCGGAAAAGGAATGTACCACAATGTGTCTATTTATTTAAATTGACTGAACGGTATGTGATACAATTTAATACGAACGTAATAAGTGCCTATACTTTTGAATTGTATATAATACAATCTATTAACGAATTATGGCCATAAGTATATAAAACAAAATATGCAAAGGGAAAATTCAATGCTGATAGTTGAAGAAAAGACATAAAATGACTCACAGATAAAAGAATAACAGCCCTAATTAAAACTGGACCTTAAACTGACAAATATTCAACAGCAAGACCCCCCATACCCCACCCACCCCTAAAAAAAGGACACACATATACCAGGGCAACGAGTTAGTAAGTCTAGACTGAAAGTCGTCAATATTTGCATTCTCCAGAAACCATGAGAACATGAGAAAAAAAATAAGGTAAGAATTCCTTTAATTTAAACCATTTTACCATTTGGATGAGGTTACCGCTTATGGAACGATTTCTTATATACTGTAAATTCAGAAATTATTGCTTGTATTTATAATTGCGATAAAAAATTTTTTTTTATAAATAAAAAAAAAAAAACCAATACCTATAACAAACAGAAATCTATATTTAGAATCTATAGGCCGTGTCAGCTCAGTTCTATTAACGCGTATTTGGTTCATGCACTTGTGCACAACTAAAATCTCATAAAGAATCATAAACAAAGTGTTCTAGAAACATTAAAACTGTTAGCAAATAAAAAAATAAGCTAGTTATATGCTTATGTGCATTTAAATTTTAAACTTTTATCATAATGAATAAAATAATCCCATGCATTAAATGGTACCTCTAAAACAGCACCAAACCTCCAACCCTTAAGTTACGTATCAACCGTACCTGATACGAAGCAAATCTGAAACCTCTAGTATGACAATAAACATCACCAGTTGTTACATTTTCCATCCCTCAAAGGACCAAGTCGGGACAACAAAGCAAGCTTGTTGCAGTAAAGTTTAATTGATGATTATATTTTGTTATAAAATCAGTAATAAAATCCATTATCTTTATTCTTTTGAACGGTATCAGACAAATTACAAAAAAGTCCTAAATAAACCATTTGCAATGCATATGGACACGTTATAAAGTATTAACATTACGTGTGTATTTTAGAATAGATGTCATCTTATTAATTATTGAAATGACCTCCGAACAATTCCGTAGGACATATGACCTGATGTTAACATCAATATAAATATAGATTCATAGGGAAGCACATGCACTCGTATAATGACAATAAGTATACGACAGCAAACATTTCCAATAATTGCCGTATAATGGTATGGCGATGTCGTCGTCGTCGTTGATTTTGTTAGCCCAGTGACATTGTGGGGCGTGGGGTATGTTAACGTGCTCACAAAGGTTATTTAATTCAAAATACAATGAAACCATATAATATTGTATTAATTTTGCTGTCTTAATGCTAGAATAAGACAAAACAAAGACATAAACAAATGTGACGTCACGAACAACGTGTAATTCTGATTTACATGACGAGTCAAATTTTAGTTATCAATAATAATGATGTTTTCGTGATGACTGAACAGGTTTACCATGACACGGTTATCGGAACTGCTGTTACTGAATGGAATTTTATTTTATATAACTTTTACAAAAGGAATGGGTTGTTACACCAGCATAATTACGAGCTCTCTGATTATTTGGCTCATAAATGATAAATCATTAATCGTATTGCAATTGCCGTTTCAGATCACATGATTGAAATTTTAGATTGTTTCTTTAACACTGTTTCCACAGCATGCAATTGTTTTGCGATAAAAGACACAAGGATTCTTTATCTTGTACAAACAAGAACCTTTCTGAATTGATTGCATATCATTCAATGAAATTACTTTTCGAAATAAAATTTTATTCTTTCTGATTTTAAAACATTATACAATTCCTCTTTCTTGTTATTAGTAATAAGTTTATTAAGGCAATATACATGCATAATTCGAACATTGAAATAGGAACGTTATCAGAGCTCGGATCAAAGGTTAAAAATAGTGTTCTGAACTGATGAAAGATAACAAGTCAGGTGCGACACTACATGCACTAGACCATGGATACCTTAACTTTTGTTTGTGTTGAATTAGAATGCAATTATTTCTTTATCATGATAGATATCATGAACCGCCGTTTGATTTTAGTACTTTTTGTACACCAGGATAGGTTGTTACTCATAAAACATGATGAATTCCAGGAAAAGATACTAAAATATTACCAAGCCATCTCCGTCATTCACAAATTTTCCTAAAATGCACAAGCATTCCATATATGTCCCTAACATTTGATACACTAAATTTTTTCTCTATTAAACTGCTATCTAAAGCTTACAGAATTAAGGATAAATTTGAACTAAATTGGTACATCGTTCCATACAACTAATATTTCAAGCACAACATCTTTCATTCCGTTAGTATCTTTTTAGTTTCATGGCTGCATGACATAGCCTTACATTACATTTCTATATTGCAAAATTAAGTACAAAAATCCAAGGCCTACAGTATAATGTACTATTTAAGTATTACGATTTTTTTATTCTGTGATTAGTAGTTACGGAGATTCTACCGGAAATAGCACGCAGAAGTACGTACTAAGTACAACGAATTTGAACAGAATAATATCCCGCCAGAAAATAATGATTTATCTACCATTGACCATAAACGTAACAACATGAGATTTGCTTGTACTTTTATGTCACTTAAAATCCACGTGAATTTCAGAATTTTACGGCAATTATCTTTTGTAAATACCATTCGAAAATAGTATTTCTAATATTTGTTAATTTTAAAGTTTTATCATTCAAAAGCGATATCCGACTTCAAAAACGTTTAAGATTTATGAATAAAAGTAGTAGGTCATAAATTTACTACTGATTGCATGCAAGGTCACTAAGCTTCAACTTTGCTCAACAGGTTGCAACTCAGTGTTACTCAAACGTGTCATTTGTTGTTAATGTAATGCTCAAGGTTTCCACTTTTTAAAAACATGAATCAATAAAAAAATAATAAAATTAAAGATATCAACAATGTTTTACGAAATTCAAACATTTATTTTAAGAAGTTCAAGCTTTAGTTCTGAATATACAAGTGTGTATTTTAAATTATACAATATGAAAATTAATAATCATGAACATGCAAATTTCACTAATAAAACTCGCCATGTTTGTTTAATGAAAAAACAATAATATTATGTTTGACAAAATAATCCAACGTTGCTCCTTCGCGAATAAATAAAAAAAAACCCGCACACTCTATACATATCAAGCGTCCGACGCGTTTTCTTGAATTGCCTTCACTAAAAACGCTTAAACAAAAATATGCCTCTATGACCAGTAATGTATAAATATGTACAAACGTTAGGACCAATATCAAAAATATTGTTCTGTTCAATTCGGTATTGGTTGAAAAGTGTGCTCAGTAGACGGCTATCTATATGAAGACAGTCATCAAGATTGATTCAACAGTTACAAAATGCAGCAGGTGAATTTCACACGAAATTTACTTGTTGTTTGTTAAGATATAACCATGTATACTACATGTACTTAATGACAGTTCAATCTAAAACAATTATAAGGTCCGCCTACGATAAACAGTAACAATTAAAACAAATCGCAAGCAGATATCCTATGCAAGCCATCTTCGGTCATTCACAAATTTTCCTGAAATGCACAAGCAGTCCCTACATGTCCCTAAAAATTTGATACACTCACTTATATTTTTCGATTAAATTTTCTAAAGCTTAGAGAAATAAAGATAAATTTGAACTTAATTGGTAAATCGTTCCATACAACTAATATTTCAAGCACAAAATCTTTCATTTAGCTAATATCTTTTATAGTTGCATGGCTGCATGACATAGCCTTACATTACATTTCTATATTGCAAAATTAATTACAAAATCCTAGTCCTACAGTATAATGTACTTTTAGTGTTAGGATTTTTTATAATCTGTGATTAGTAGTTACCACAGATTATAAAATAATCCTAATTCTACTTGAAATAACATACAGAAGAACGTACAGTACTAAGAACGACGAATGTGAACAGAACTTTGTCTCGCCAATTATTTCAAAGCATAAAAAATATGGTTCATCTACCATTGACCAAAAACGTAATAGCATGGGAGTTGCTTCTACTTTTATTTCATTTAAAATCCACGACAATATCAGAATTTTACGGCAACTGTCTTTTGTGAATACCATTTAAAATAGTAATTTTGATATTTGTCAATTTAAAAGTATTACCATTCATAAGGGAAATTCGACATAAAAAAAAAACGTTATAGATTTATAAATAAAAGTAGAAGCTCACAAATTTACAACTTATTATTGTTGATATATGGCCGCACATACGTTTATTAAGCCGTCCTTTCGTTTCATCGACATATACCAATCTTGAAAGGTTACATTCTAAGTCGTAGAAAGTAAAATCACAAAATACTGAACTCCGAGGAAAATTCAAAAAGGAAAGTCCCCAATCAAATGGCAAAATCAAAAGTTCAAACACATCAAACGAATGGATAACAACTGTCATATTCCTGACTTGGTACAGGCATTTTCTTATGTAGAAAATGGTGGATTGAACCTGGTTTTAAAGCTAGCTAAACCTCTCACTTGTATGACAGTCGCATCAAATTCCATTATATTGACAACGATGTGTGAACAAAACAAACAAAAACAATAGGTAAAATGTCACTAATAGGGTAAATAGTCTAATTCGGTAGGTCAATTCGTGAAAAGGGAACGGGATTGTAGTTACGACATAAGGAACATATCCGATATCATCTGTTAAACGGATATTCCATAACGGTCAACCAACTCGTGATGGCGTCATAAAATTTACAAAGTGATGATTTTAACATCACCATTTGGAACTCTTGGTTTAAAATGAAAATCCACAATTAGGAAGCTGAAATCATCTCTTTTGTCGTAAAGTTTTGTTTTCAACAGACCCTCATAGTCAATTTCTAGATATAAGTCATAATCAAATGGCACAATCTAAAGCTCCAACACATCAAACGAATGGATAACAACTGTCATATTCCTAACTTGGTACAGGCATTTTCTTATGTAGAAAATGGTGGATTGAACCTGGTTTTATAGCTAGCTAAACCTCTCACTTGTATGACAGTCGCATCAAATTCCATTATATTGATGCGTGAACAAAACAAACAGACACAATAGGTAAAATTGTCAAAAGGGTACATCAGTCAGCATTTAGTTATCATCTTAATCACTATAAAACAAACAAATGTAACGAAGAAGCACAAAAGGCATACATCAAATTTAACATCCTCATTTTGCTTATATTTTACGATTTTATATATCTATTTAAAATCCACCCATAAAGGATGAAAGGTTTTAAGTACTGGCGTAAAATCGCGCGTTTGAAATTCGCACAGGTAGACATAAAATAATTTTGTCGTTCAAAGTATGACGGGATACATAAATACAGAGTCACGTAAAATGGATATCACAAAAAACAGACTTAACAGTAAAAGTAATATTAATAAATAAAATAATTGTGTGGTTCAAAGTATGACGGGATACATAAGTAAAGAGTCACGTCAAATGTATATCACAAAAAACAGACTTAACAGTAAAAGTAATATTAATAAAGACAAATAAAAGAATACTATAACACGTTATTAAGATGATAAACAACGTCAGTACGCAAAATCTATACTTCAAGACCATCGTGTATTATTTGTGAAGTTGATACGGAATATTTATCAACAAGTTCTTGGTACCTTCCGATGAACTTTTTTAGAAAAAGGACGAGACGTTCTTTGACATACCCCTGGTTCATCAACTTTCTGCTCAGACACTGGTGACGTTTTACAAAGTCTGAGTAGGAGCTGCAAGCTCTTGAATACCAAATAAGTTGGGAAATGTATATATCACATGCAGGTGAAGCTGGTATATTGCTACAAAGGTGGGAGAAATTGATAATTTCAATATTGAAAGCGTCTCGTTTGTCATATATTCTGGTACTGAGATGACCGTGTGTCAAATTCGAGGTATATGTCTAAAATGAGGCGGGGAAGCCGTGTCTGTTGTTATTTTAATTTCTAGTTCTGGTGGATGTATTAATGGAACCCAATCAGAAAAGTTCGGATTGTTAATGGAAAGAACATCATCAATATATCTGAAAGTGAAATTAAATAACCTGGCTTCTTTGATCTTCTTGTTTTTGACAAGTGTCTGAAGGAACTCCGATTCATATGAAAATAAGAAGAGGTCGGCAAGGAGAGGCGCACAGTTCGTTCCCATAGGAATGCCGACAATTTGTTGAAAAGTCTACCTCCAAATTCAACAAATATGTTGTCAATAAGAAACTCCAGCATACTGATCGATTGTTCCTCTGTGTAGCATGTTTTACCCTTTTGTTCACTATTAACAAAATATGCCTTATGGTATCCCAAAGTAATAAATTTATAGCGTATGCTACCATTTTATGATGAAAAGCATTGTGGATTATTTCTTTAACTGTTGTCTGAATAAATTTAAGTTTTAATCAAATTAAACGTAATACTCCTAAATCAAGTATCATTTGATAAAAACAATGAAATGATGTTAAGTTGTATTTGACTTTGTTTTCCAGAAGAGAGCATGAGAAGTTTACTTGAGTATTGGTTTGTTTATTGAATTTAACTACTTTATTTAAATATGTTTGTTATACTTGACATAAAAAGGTTGACATTTTAGCGAGGCCTCAACACGGGAAATTACAAACAAGTGTATTTTCTTAAAATGAGAAATTACCATTGTTAGTTGTAATCATATTTGTGAATGGGCAAAATTGAGAGCATACAAGAATCACCTACATATTTTTATAAAAGTTGAACAATAAGTATGTTAATTATGGAATATAAGAATCATTTGATAATTTGAGCGCTTCAAATTTTTGGCGTCACGATAATGTTCGTTGACTTTTTCAATTTTTGAAGTTCAATGTATACGTTAATATAGTTATGCACTCAACAACATTAGATGACCGCTGGAGGCAAACTAGATATATATATATTTTGTGAACTAGATGTTATTTCTTACAAGTTATGATTTCTACAACTTTTAAAAACCTTTCTCGGTATGTTGGGCAATCATTTACATTTAGTTTACTAGATAAAACCTGCACAACATCTTTCGTTTAGCTAATATCTTTTATAGTTGCATGACTGGATGACATAGCCTTACATTACATTTCTATATTTCAAAATTAATTACAAAAATCCAGGGCCTACAGTATAATGTACTATTTTAGGATTTTATTTTATTCTGTGATTAGTAGTTACCGAGATTCTACTGGAAATAAGATGCAGAAGAACGTACTAAGTACGACGAATTTGAACAGAATATTATCCCGCAAATTAGTTCAAAACAGAATCAAATATGGTTTATCTACCATTGACCATAAACGTAATAGTATGAGAGTTGCTTCTATTTTATTTCATTTAAAATCCACGACAATATCAAAATTTTACGGCCACTATCTTTTGTAAATACCATTTAAAAATATTAGTGTTGTCAATTCGAACAGTTTTGCCTAACCGGTTACTCGGATAATCTTTCGACGGATTAACCGGTTAGCCGGTAGTAAAGTTGATGTTTACAGGTTATATCTACAGTACTCTACAAATGCACAATCAATTGAAGTGTATCCTTCTGCATTATAAGGTTTGACTTTCAGCATTCTTGGTGAAGTTTAACTTTGACTATCCAATACTACCATATCTACTATGACTTTGCAATAAATTAATTCAGATTGAGAAGATGAAAATCTTCTTGATCTTGGCAATTGACAATGTGTGAAACCTGTGATCGTTTCATATTTGCTGGTGTCTTACAGAAAATTCCATAGAGTGTTTCAATTTTTGAAGATAAGGCATGTTACTCGTCCCACCCAGTATACATTAATTCCAATCACATAATTTGCATTTTACCATTTTGAGTCGACACTTGACAAAGCCTTGGACGATAAAGATGGCATATTTGAATATATGTATACACAATATAAAATCTAATGAAATTATGAAGTTAATCGTAAAATTAAATTAGCCTCTAACGATCGTACATGTATGCAAATTATGTTTACTTTAGGTCCCGAGCTGATAGACAACTTGTCTTTGTGCTAATTATTTTTTTAAATTTAAATGTTTTCAAGGTAGACGATGGTAATCAATATACTGGACAATAGATCTATTAAATTTAATTAAAAGATTCAACAAAATGCATTACTGATTTCAATACAGATTTATATCAAATTTATTAAAATCGAAAAGGTCCTGTTAACCGGTTAGCGCGTTTTTCGTACTCGATATTTTGTCCTTCCGACGGTTAACCGGTTAATTGATTAGTTGTTGACAACACTAAAAATATTTTTGATATTTGTGAATTTGAAAGTATTATCATTCAAAAGCGATATTCGACATCAAGTAATAAGTGAATGTGCAGAACAAAACACATCGATTTTCAATAAATATGTTGGCAGTGTTATTGAATTTTGCAACTCATATAATAAATGAAAACACTGATTGCAATATAAGCAAGCGTGTTTTCAAATGATGACTGAAGACTATCGTACAGACTAACAGTGCTATACCTTTTTCTCTTATGTACAAAGATGAAACATATCCAGAATACAGAAGTCATACAATCTTTTCTGATCCTTTTTCTGATATTGCTGATCCGTATTTAAAATTTACAGAGCGTTGGGAACGAATTTGCATATAAAATACTCTTTGACAATTTTGAATGAATAACATTATATATCAAACTGAAAATGAAAGTTCAATATATATTGTGATAGGTGTAGATTTTGATGAAAATCCAAGTTGATTTGAAAAGTTATAGAAGTTTTAAAGCTGACTATCTGAACTCAGTCCGAACTGAAAATTCTAGCTTTTTACCTATTAATTAAATATTTTCATTTGACAGCAATAAACAAAACTACCAAACAACCTGGCATTCTGTAAGATCAATATATAATTGAAATAGCAGTATAGTTTAATGAAAATCTAAGTTGATTTGGAAAAGTTATAAAAATTTTAAAGGTGACTATCTGAATTTAATCAGAACTGAAAATTCTAGCTTGTTTTACCTATTAATTAAATCCTTTAATTTGACAGCAATGAACCAACTACCAAATAACCTGGAATTTTGTAAGATCAATACATAATTGAGTTAAATGGGCTGATTCAGACCAGTCTAGACTAAATTTTAAGGTCAAGGCTGGTCGACACTGGTCAAGACTGAGTCGAGACTGGTCAAGACTGGTCGAGCATTTGTTGAGACCATATTCAGACTATACCAAGATTATCAAGTACTCAATCAGACTTATTAAGTAAAGTCGAGACCAAAGTCGAGTACAGTTAAGTACAGTTAAGTACTGTCGAGATTATGTCAAGTCTTGTCAAGTAAAATATGTGCCCGACCTTACTGGTCGATCAAAAATATGGTCTTTTCAGACTCTGAGCAGTTTGTAGTGTAAGCAGGTGACGTTCAGACGTACATACAAACTACGACGAACGTGAACAGAATATTATCCTGCCAATAAGTACAAAGCAGACAAAAAAAAAATGATTTGCTGTTAGGTAACATTTTCTTCCCTTCTAAAATTTACCATCGACCATAAACGTCATTGTAAGCGATTTGCTTCTACTTTTGTTTCATTTAAAATCCGCGTCCATTTCAGAATTTAACGGCAACTATCTTTTGTAAATGTCATTTGAAATAGTATTTTTAATATTTGTGAATTTGAAAGTAATATCAATTAAAAGCGTTATTCAACATCAAAAAACTTTTTAGATTTATTAATAAAAAGGAGTAGGTCATAAATTGACTATAAGTTGCATGCAAGGTGACTTTTAGTGCAACTCAGTGTGCCTCAGACGTGGTATTTGTTGAAAATGTAATGCTCCACAGAATACATTTCTTGAAAAAAAACATGAATCAATAAAGAAAAATACAAATTGAAGAAATAAATATTTTTGTACGGAATTCAAACATTGATTTTGATGAAGTGCAAAGCTTTACTTTTGAATAAACCAGTGTGTATTTTAAATTTTAACATAAGAACATGTACATTCGTGACCCTGCAAGCGCTATAAGTTAAACTCGCAAAGTTTGTTGCATGAACATAAAGGACAATATTATGTTTGAAAAACTAATCAACTGTTGCTCCTTTGCGAATGTAATAATAAAAAAAAACACTTTATACATGTCATGCGTCCGATGCGCTTTTCTTGAATTGTTTTCATCAAGAACGCTAAAAGCAAAATATGGTATGGCCAAGAAAGTATAAATATGTACAAACGTTATGGCCGATATATTCAATAGGGACCTAAAAAGTAAAGCCAAATTCAGTTAAGGTCAACTTTAGCTTGAGGAGTTTAAACATAAGATTCTTAATTTCTTAATTTAGAAAACAATATATGTTATAACTCATGCAAGTACCGACTAATTGCTGAGCTAATGATACCCTTAGGGACTAACATTCTATTCCATTAAAAATACATTGGATATAAGAAATTAACTTAATAATAAGATAACCACCAAATGATGAAATTTTACAATAATAATGGTTAATCATCATACACAGGCAAACTTTTATTTCCAGCCCCAAACAATTTTTGTCAAGTGTTTTAGTGCAGTGGTAGAGGGGTATTCCTTGTGGTTTTTTTTACTCTATGGTGATATCTTAGAGAAAAAATGAACATTCCTGTCTGTAGGGCATTTATGCAACATAACTTGCGCATTGAACAAGGACATATATAAGGCAGTTTTCATTGCTGTTTAAAACAAGGTTTCGGATTAAATGTGTTTATTCTGACTTACATGACAGCATATTTTGATATCCTTTAAAGAAAAACGAATGTCCAACTTCGGTAAGGTTTGAATAGTGGAAAATGTTTTGGTCATTAATTGGAACCTTGTTTTATTTTGACCGAAGATATTTGACCACGCGTTAAGGGGTATTCCAAACTGACAGTTTGTTAAAAGATATCTCTAGCTATAACTTTCAAACCAAAGGTGCTACACCCATGGGGTATTTTGCAGTGACATCGGAGACCAATGACCTTGATTAAAGTTATTATATATAATGTGCAGGTCACGCCCTTAGTAATGCATATTGTTTTTAATCCCTTTTAAGGGTTTTATGGTTTTTGTAAATTATTTGAAAGCAATCTGAGTCTGCATTAGTGTATATTTTACAAAGTGAAAAGGTATGAACTCTAAATTGTTAAAGATTTAGTTATAGTATTTTTTTTCAGTCACTCATGATCATGGTGATTTACACAGAGTCATTGTAAACCACAAGCAGTTTCTACATGTCCCTAGCTAAAGTAACACAATAAGTCTTCTGAAAAATTTAGTTATAACTCATCATGGCATATTTATTATAATCTTAAATAACGTACTTTCCCAAATAAGGTCAGAAATAATAATATTGAAAGCAAAACGACGTTGCTTATATTTCTAGTCGTTAGAGCAGTGTAGAACAAGGTATGTAACGTCATAGGATAACTTTTGAATAATTAAAATAAATAGACCTTACCATTTTGTTTTTTTTTTTAAATGACATCATTTATCTTTATGATGCTCGTTATATTTTATTGTGTGCTTATTCGATTTAAAAATATTTGCTCCTGTTTAAAACTGATAATTGCCACCAATTGTTTTTCTAACATTTAAAAGTTAGTGTTGCAAGACAACTGGATGCATGTGTTTCTACTTTGCCAAGTGTTCTAACTAAATTATAAAAATCAATGAAATCAATTATGTTGCAGGCGAAACAAGATTTATTACTATTCCAAGTCGCACTCAAAGGGGCATGTTAGCTTACATTTTTATCTTTGGTCTTTAGGAATTTTAGTTGTAACACCAAACAAAGCAAGTATCATGCAACAACAGTCTGAAATAAAATAAAATTATATTTTCTTTTTGTCTTATTTCAGAGAGGATAAGGAAAATACAAGGTGAGTATTTAATTGTTTATTGAACTAAAATTGTATTTATGTACGTATTTTAATATTTGACATACAAATTTGAAAGGAAGCGTAAAAATGTTTGTTTCAAAATGCATATCTATAATAGACAGGTGTGAAGTCCCTTCTAAAATTAGATTTCAGCAAGTCTGTAAGATAAAATAAAACAAATTTATATTTATTCTGTCATAAAATGAGAAAACATAGATTTGCTTTCAATAAATTTGTAATTATGAAATTTGAACGCATGTAAACTGAAAAAGAACATAGGGTAACATGCAGTTTTGACTTATATCTCAAAACCAAAGCAGTTAGAGCAAATCGGACAATAATTTAAAGTATTCATTAGGTCAAGGTCTACCTGCCCTGAAATTATCAGCCAAATCGGGTATCTGATGTTTAGGTTATTGCCCCTGAATTGGTGATTTTAAGGAAATTTTGCAATTTTTGTTTATTATCTTGAATAGTATTATAGATAAAGATAAGCTGTAAACAGCAAAAATATTCAACAAAGTAAGATCTACAAATAAGTTTTATGACCAAATTGTCAATTGATCCCTTAAGGAGTATTTGCCTTTAAAGACCATTTTTCACAATTTGTTCATCTAGTTTGCTCACTTGAAAAATCTTCTCCTTTGAAACTGCTGAATCAATTTCAGCCAAACTTGGGCTGATTGAGTTTCAGAGTATCTAGTATAAATTTTTATTTTATTTCCTTGTACGTCAAGAAACATAGCCACTATGGCTTAAATGGAACATAGGGTAACATGCATTTTATGCTTTTGAAGAAAATATGACAGATATAAAGAACATTTAAATGGCATTTTAAGCCACTCATTAACATGATTAATATATATTGAAAAGCAAAAATAATCATTGATGAAAGATTCAAGCAAAACATTACAGGTGAGCTATTCAGGTTCTTGAGAACCTCGTGTTGTGTATTACAGTTATCTCAAACTAGTCCGTATGTTCGAAGTCATAACTTATTTTTTTCAAATTAATAAATTGCAGCGAGTCCATTAAATTTCCTGTCATTTCCATATGATGACATTTGGTACCGTGAAGAAAATAATATTTTTTCATGCACAGTATTCTTTTAACCTAGGATGTTTAATTTTAACTGCCTGGGGACAGCAGTTTATTGACTTTGCAAGTTGCTGCTATGACATCCTTTTATTCAAAGTTCCAATTTATACATGCACGTAGTCTCTATTCTGTCAGCCGAATGATTTTTGCTGCAATTTCAGTTCTCCTTTTCCCAGAATTTTCAATTGGTAAATTTTCTATCGGTCGACATTTATAAGGAATGTTACCGATATATTTTCGTAAATATGGAAATTAATATATCTTTCTTTAAAAATTAAAAATACGCCAATAAAAGAAAAAAAAATATCCAATAGGCCGATCAAGACTGGAATGTTGAAAATTAGAAGCAAATATGGGGTTATTGATTGATTTTTATTTATTCTAAAATTCTTTTCCGTACCAGGCAGGCATCAAATCATTATTTATTTTTGAGAACTCAATATCAAATTAAATGACAACAAAACTCAATGAGAATATTTTTGACTTAATCTTTCTCCAAGATCAAAATATGTGTTTCTTCATAGTTGGAAATCATAATATATCATAGAAAAATCAACATTCACACCCGGCCCCTTTTAAATGTTCGTTCATTAATGTAAACATGTTCTACAATGAAACATGTTTGAACATATTATATTCAACCGAACTTGCAACCCTTAAATCTTAAAGTAAGCGTTACACGTCAAATTTAAGAAAACGGGAATAAACCTGATTAAATCATTTGTGGTCTTGTATGTTGTATACATATGAAATATAAAACCTTTAAACAACAACAGTGTTTATAAATATAGATTATAAAGTATGAGATTGTTAATATTTGGATATGGTTGGCTGCAAAGTATGTTTTGCAAGACAACGCAGTTCAAATGTAAACACAATTATTATTTCATTTAACATGTTTAACATTTAAAGAAACAAACAGATTATAAAAGTGGAAACATGGTTATTTGTTTTTTTCCGTCACGTCAAATTTATTGCCATTGAAGGGAAATGTAATTTGATGTTTTCTTAAAGATTGTAGCAACCTATCTTTCAACCCTTTTTGTAATTTTCTTTTGTAATACCGAAAGTATGCGTTTCCGAAATCGGAAATCAAGTGTTACCGGCGATAGAATCGAAAAGCAAGCGTTCTGAATATACACCGTGTACATAGTACATGTACTATAAATCCAGAACTTGTAAGAAAACATAGATAAAATTGATAATAACAGAAGTGTCAAGCTTAACCCTGTACAACGTATCTAAAAAATGTTAAGAGGAGGGAAAATATCGAAGTAATTGGATTTTATGCATTTACAGGCGGCGACATATTATAATCAAACCTTTGACGTGATGTTGATTTTTCTGACAATAAAAACAATGTAGAAAAATTCGTTGGTTCATTGTTTGAAACGGAAAAGTCCAAACTCTATATATCTTAGCATAGGAGAATAATCGAATTACTGTCTTGTTGTGAAAACCCACCTAATCATTTTATCCTGAGTGTTTTAGTTCTGTTTCTATAATTCAGTGGACAGGAATGTTAGAGTGCATGTACTTGTGAAATGGGCTACAATATTTCCAGTACTAACCGATTGATGATGGTTGCCTAGCACCTGTGTTAGATTCATTTGTTGAGTATTGGTTGAAAAGTGTGCTCCATAGTCGGCTATAAATGAGAAAATCATGGTATCAACATTGATCAAGATTGATTTAACAGTTACAAAATGCAGCAGCTGACTTTAACACCAAATTTACCTGTTGCTTGGGAAAATATAACCTTGTATACTAAATGACCGCCCAATCTAAAAACAATAATAAGGCCCGCCTACCATAAACAGTAACAATTTTAAGACAAATCTCAAGCAGACATCCTATAAATGCCTTCTTCGGTAATTCACAAACTTTCCCTGAAATGCACAAGCAGTCCCTACATGTCCCTAACAATTTGATACATTGTTTTCTCAATTAAAATGCTATCTTAAGATTACAGAAATATGGATGATTTTGAACTAAATTGGTACGTGGTTCCATACAACTAATATTTCAAGCACAAAATCTTTCATTTAACTAATATCTTTTATAGTTGCTAACTGCATGACGTAGCGTTACATTATATTTCTATATTGCAAAATTAATTACAAAATCCTAGTCCTACAGTACTATTTATTTCATTGTTAGAATTTTGCATATTCTGTGATTAGAAGTTATCGAGATTCTACTGGAAATGCAGAAGTATGTACTAAGTACGACGAATGTGAACAGAATATTATCACACCAACTAGTTCAAAGCAGAAAAATATGGTTTATCTATCATTGACCATAAACGTAAAAGTATGAGAGTTGGTTCTGCTTTTATGTCATTTAAAATCCGCGTCAATTGTAGAATGTAACGGCACCTATATTTTGTACATGTCATTTAAAAATAATATTTTGATATTTGTGCACTTAAAGTAATATCATTTAAAGGCAATATTCGAAATCAAATTTAGATTGATAAATAAAAGGAGTAGGTCTGCATTTGACTATTTATTGTGCACAAGGTTAACGTAGTGTTACTTTTACCATTATCGAGTTGTGCCCCATTTATAAATCATAAATTGCAAAATTTTTAGTTGCCGTTCTATAACTTAAGTTTGCCCCAACCAAACATTATGAAACCTATACACAATACTTATTACCACAAAACTCAGATCAAGATCAAGTTTGGGTAGCATCACTTTTATTGTTCTTGAGTGATGTCCCTTAATAATGTTGTATGCAAGCGGGGCATCATCTGTGTCCATGGGGACACATTCTCCATTATAGAGCTATAATCTAGGAGGCGTGTTCCAATCCTCGATTGCATTGAATAACATATAGAGGAGAATCTATTCATTTGATTTTGGAACAACAAATGGGAAGATATGTTGTTGTGTCTAAGGTGTTCGTTGACTTTACAAAATTGTCATTCAGATAATCTGGTTATTTGCAGTTGTAGTATTTGTGTACATTTCCCAATCGGAAGTTATGTATATACTTGGTATATTCGCAATACCTTTGACATTTAAAAAATGTAATGGCGTGTCGTCTTGTCTAGTAGTTTTTGTGATGAACATCGGTACTCAGGTAGATTGAATTCAATTGATATTAAACTGGATTTGTATTTTACATATTAATATTAATGACTAAAAAGTTTGCAATGCTGGGCAATTGGTTTAAAAGTATCTCAAAATCGTAAAACGTGTGCATGTTAAGTGATTAATAGTGGGCATCCTTAACTGTAAAATTGTTTTCTTCAAGAGTTTGCCCATAAAGTCTATAAGGCGCCTATATATGTTATGAAAAGTACATACAAATATTATGGTTGTGGATTCTAAAACGAATTGTTAGGTCGACAGAATTGTATGCTTTATATACGCATAAAAGTTTTCCGTCATATTGTATATATTCCTCTTTGTTTGGCCTGTTTTAGCTTTTAACACATGATGGTGTGACTCTTGCATCTGGATTCCACAAAAATTTAATGTAGAAACAAGCCATTGTTTTAACATGTCCACATGTAACTTAGTCACGTGTTTGTTTATCCTGTTTGCGTTGATTTGAAGTATATAGAATGGTTATTGGTAATAGAATTGATGCTATGCAATAACAAAAAGTAAAATGATATTCAGGAATGGGAAAACTCTAATGCGGAGTCTCAGTAAAAGAAAGGGTGTCCAGTGGTAAAATCATGATTTTTTATCGTCAGTTTTATATTCCCACGAACGAGATGGTCAACTTTCAAGACATGCCAATGATAGGTTAACATTATCAACTGGTATAATTGGAACTTACTATTAATATGTATTCCAACCAACACATCTACAATATATGATTATTGAATGAAATATAAACAATAAAACAGGAATGACTAATCGAAAAGCAGTCACAGTGGTTGTCCATTGTTTACAATAATACTTCACACACTTTAGTACTGTACTGTTTTACTGCTTGTGTGTTTTTAAAATGACATAAAACTGTAAATGATTGAGAAAGCCATCTAGTATTAATATATTCTGTAGTATTTATCAGATAAAACTCAAATATATTTATATCAACCATTGAAAAATTTGACAAGAGAAAACAATCTTTTTCAACGAGTATCTCCGTTGCACTAGAAAATTAAAAAAAAAACGTAATATTTATTTTCGGACTTAAATTTGTATTTCTTACCAATAAGGTATTTTTATTTATGTGTAATTACATTTTGTGAATACAATATGGAAGATGTTTCTTGATATGGTGAAAACACTATAATATTGCTAAAATTGTCTTACAAAATACAATTTTGTCAAATAAGTGTTTTGTTAGCTTTATATATTCCGATTCCTCGCATGACATCTAGACTATGTACGCTCTTTTTTGGCTAGGCAAAGACTCTATATTACAGATGAAAACACTGTATGGAATATAAGCAAGCGTGTTTATATTATGCCGACTATATTACAGACTAACAGTGCTAAACTTTTTTTTTTTCTTTTGCATTTTGCAATATTAAGTTTGATTGATATTTCATTCGAAAACCGTAGTATGTGAGACATTCGGCCCGAGAACACAGTTATTTCGTAGTGCATTTCTTTTAGACAATATATTCAAATTAAAAAATCGCACCTGCTCTATCTCAAAAGATGTTTACAGTGTAGTGTACTACTATTGGGACAAATAATATCAAAATTATAGAAAAGTCTACCAGCTCTAACTCAAAATATTGACAATTCTATGTTAAGGGGTCTAAAATTCAGTTTGACAGCTACAGACATACTAGTTTTGACCTTTTGAACTGGACCAAATCACTACTTAACATAAAGATGCAGCACCCAATTTTTTTAACATGTAATTTCATCCCTTTACTTAATATTTCATGCATAAAATATAAAGAAATAAATTTGGAAAGTGTATGAACAAAATTTGCAAGTTATACACTGTCCACACTAGGGACTATATTTGTAGACAACGAAAATCTAAGGACGATAACTGTGTCCTCGGACCTAATAGTATAGAAAAACTTGACAGATTCTAATAAAACTTTGAATGACCTAAGCTTAGGGAATTATAAGATAGTTGGCCAAGTTTCATGGCCATAGGATATATATCATAGAAACTATGGCTATTTTGATATTGAAATTTGGATGTTTAATTTTGACGTTTAAATTAAATAATTTCAACTATCAAGATTTGGGCTTTAAAAATTTAAATATTGCAAAAATTTGCTTTTTAAATGCTCTTAGATATAATATATTAGGTATTAAAATCAACTGAACACTCATTTGATTTATCAGATTTATTACAATTATTCAAAAGTCAAATTTATATGAGCCTGTGCCTGAAAATTGAGATTTTCGAATTAAGGGGAGCCTTACATAAACATGCATTTTTTCCAACCAATTTGATGTTTTTGAAGCTTTTTTACCATAAATTATTCTTTCATATATATTAAATGTACTTTAAATGGAAAAAAGTTACAAAAGCATACCACATGAGTATAAAATGGTCTTAGGTCATGCAAGACTGAACACTAGTTAGAGTCAATTTAGGCCGTAGCACATATTTACATATAAAATGCATACAAAAGCTATAAGAAATGGAAATTTGTTACTTTTGCTCATTTCTATGCTAAGATGTCATGATACAAGAAGTCTAATTGCAAAAGGACTCTTGCATTCAACTATTTTGCAGACAGTATGGTCTGATGCACAGTTTTATACGACCGCAAAATTTTTGTGGTCGTATATTGGTATGACGTTGGCGTCGTCGTCGTCGTCGTCGTCCGAAGACGCATTGGTTTTCGCACTCTAACTTTAGTTTAAGTGAATGGATCTCTATGAAATTTTACCATAAGGTTCAATATCACAAAAGGAATTAGGGGCCAAAAGGGCCAAAAATAAGCATTTTGTAACTTCCAGACATAACTTGTGTGTTAGTGTATGGATCTCTCTGACTTTGTACCACAAGGTTCCATATCACAAAGGGAATGCTGGGATTGATTTTAAGGTAATTGCCTCAAAATTTTAAGAATTAGGGGCCAAAAGGGGCAAAAACAAGCATTTTCTAGTTTCATGACAATAACTTGTGTGTAAGTGTATGGATCTTTCTGAAATTGTACTACAAGGTTCCATATCACAAAGGAAAGCTTGAATTGAGTTTGGGGTAATTGCCTGAAACGTTTAGGAATTAGGGGCCAAAAGGGGCCAAAATAAGCATTTTCTAGTTTCCAGACAATAACTTGTGTTCAAGTGTATGGATCTCTCTGAAATTGTACTGCAAGGTACCATACCTCAAAGGGAAGGCTGGGATTGAGTTTGGGGGTGATGAATCATAAGGGGGTTTAAAAATTTGGGGGGGGATTTTTTTTTTTTTCCTATTTTTCCGTTTTTTTTCTTTACAATTTTCCATTTTAAGTTGGTTAATTCTGATTTATATTTAAAAGCAAATAATAATGATATGGCAGGAGATACACACCAAACAGCATGTGTAAATTATTATATAATAAGTATTGTGCAATAGCAAGAAATTTTCAATTGCACAGTATTGCGCAATAGCAAGAAATCTTCAGTTGCACAGTATTGCACAATAGCAAGAAATATCCAATAGCACAATATTGCGCAATAGCAAGAAATTGTCAATTGTACAGTATTGCGCAATAGCAAGAAATATTCAATTGCACAGTATTGCGCAATTGCAAGAAATATTCAATTACACAGTATTGTGCAAAAGAAGATACTTTGTATAAATTGCTTATTTCTTGACCAATTTCAATGGGGTTTTATTCTTGAACTCTTGGGGTTCTTTAATATGCTGAATCTAGCCTTGTATTAAGTTTTGGATTTTGGGCCCCGTTTTTAAATTGGTCCACATTGAGGTCCAAAGGGTCCAAAATTAAACTTTGTTTGATTTCATCAAAATTGAATTATTGGAGTTCTTTGATATGCCGAATCTAACCGTGTATTTAGATTCTTAATTTTGGTCCCGTTTTCAAATTGGTCTACATTAAGTTGCAAAAGGTCCAAAATTAAACTTAGTTTGATTTTAACAAAATTGAATTCTTAGGGTTCTTTGATATGCTGAATCTAAACATGAATTTAGATTTTTGATTATGGGCCCAGTTTTCAAGTTGGTCCAAATCGGGGTCCAAAATTAAACTTTGTTTGATTTCAACAAAAATTGAATATATGGGGTTCTTTGATATGCTGAATCTAACCATGTATTTAGATTTTTGATTTTTGGGCCCCGTTATCAACTTTGTCCACATTGAGGTCAAAAGGGTCCAAAATTAAACTTTGTTTGATTTCATCAAAAATTGAAATATTGGGGTTCTTTGATATGCTGAATCTAACCATTTATTTAGATTTTTCATTTTTGGGCCCCATTATCAACTTTGTCCACATTGAGGTCAAAAGGGTCCAAAATTAAACTTTGTTTGATTTCATCAAAATTGAACTCTTGGGGTTCTTTGATATGCTGAATCTAACCATGTATTTAGATTTTGGATATTGGACCATAATAGGTGAATGTCCAATTTAAAATTTTTAAGTTCTTAGACCACATTCATTCTGTGTCAGAAACCTATGCTGTGTCAAATATTTAATCACAATCCAAATTAAGAGCTGTATCAAGCTTGAATGTTGTGTCCATACTTGCCCCAACTATTCAGGGTTCGACCTTTGCGGTCGTATCAAGCTGCGCCCTGCGGAGCATTTTATTTCACTTTTCAATGGAAAACTTGCATGTATTTTTAATCTTAACTGGCATATATTTGAACCACATGCTATCCTACAGAAGAAAATAAAGGTAGTATATGAAATGAATAAGGTGCACAGATCATTGCCAAGTGCTTTTTACAGATTTAGTGAACTATTAATGATTGACTACCAATTTTATGTACAAAGCTCTTCACATTTCACATACATCAAACAGGCCGTTCGACCAGTTCCTAATTACAACACATTTTGCACATTTTTTTCTGTGATAATCTACTTTTCTCTACATTCAGAGTTCAAAAAATGGTTAATATAATTTGAATTAAACATAGAAACACAATTATCAAAGCATAAAAAGCTGTCAGATAGAAAGTCAGCATGCCTCTTAGGCATAAAAATGGAAACTGCTATAAAATGCTTATTTTAGCCGTATAATGCCAAAATGGGACATTTTAACAAAATTTCTTTCAAATAAAGATTTAAATCCTTTACTTTTATTGAGTTTGACAAATTGAAACCAGCAAACCATTCAGGGAAGTTGCCAAAGTACAGAATCTACATTTCCTGAATTCATCTCTTAGGCCCGAGAACACAGTTATTTCGTAGTGCATTTCTTTTAGACAATAAATTCAAATTAAAAAAATCGCACCTGCTCTATCTCAAAAAGATTTTTACAGTGTAGTGTACTACTATTGGGACAAATAATATCAAAATTATAGAAAAGTCTACCAGCTTTAACTCAAAATATTGACAATTCTATGTTAAGGGGGTCTAAAATTCAGTTTGACAGCTACAGACATACTAGTTTTTGACCTTTTTGAACTGGACCAAATCACTACTTAGCATAAAGATGCAGCACCCATTTTTTTTTTAACATGTAATTTCATCCCTTTACTTAATATTTCATGCATAAAATATAAAGAAATAAATTTGGAAAGTGTATGAACAAAATTTGCAAGTTATACACTGTCCACACTAGGGACTATATTTGTAGACAACGAAAATCTAAGGACGATAACTGTGTCCTCGGACCATTCGTATGCTAATCCTGCGGCCGCGGCGGGTAAACTATCTTGATACAGCAGTATTTTTGCAGAAGTTGAGCACCTTGTATATATACGCCTAACGTTAAAAACTTTCCATCTATCATATGTCCATTATCTTCGACCTCATTTTCATTGTTCAGCGACTGATTAAAATATATGTAATATTTTTGTCATATGAATTTGTCCTTTATTTTGAGTAATAGGATAAAAATATTTAGTATATGGCATCCTTGCAAGAACTACCCTTTCATCCTCATGGTTTCTTGGTTAATGTTAAGGTGTGTGATTTGGTCTGTTTCTCACATACTATAAACATTAGGTCAACTATATTTAACGTATGGAAGGATAGTAAGGAGTACACATATGTCTAGCATGTATCATTTTACCTTGATATAATTCTAATGTTAGTTGGTAAATGTTTAGTTTTCCTGGTTAAATCTGTTGTTTCATAGATATCACAGGCAATACGTCAACTATATTGGATGTAGGAATGATTATAAGGTATACATGTCTGTCTGGCAGGAATCTTCTGTTAAAATTATAAATCATTTGCATGAAATCAAACAAATTGAATATAACAGATAATTAAACAAATGTTATGGACACGTTTAATAAACAAATGGGAAACATGGAAAACATTAAAAAACTTAACATCGCACTATCAATTCACTTATTTTCACGTCCTCCACGATTCTGAATTGATTGTTTATCAATGTAATGGTTCGGTTAACGTCGATTAACTAAAAGTTAATTAGCTTGCCAACCATTATACTGAATGAAATATTATTTGTCGATAATACGTTATAAATTCGTAATAAATGTAAAGAAACGTGCATACAGGACTTAGTTTAATATATATGCATGCATTGGTTCAATAATTTCCTCAAGATCAAAGTTACAAGAAAGTCGTTTCATATGATTTTAAAGTTAAGACCCAATTCATGCTAGAAAGTCGTTAATATAAACCTCGATGAATTATATGAAAAATTCTTTTATTTTGATTCACGTCGAACAAAACCCCTATCTTTACTGTGATTTTTCGTGTGAACATTTTCCCACTTATATGAACTGTATATTTCAGCCGTTTTCAAACCTAGTACGGAAAACAAGATTATTCAATAACCCTTCAACTAAAATCTGTCAATATTTCTGCAAGAGCAAAACAAGGCCAATTTACGTTTTTATTAAAGTACAATCACTTATATACTTAGCAATCACATCCAGTGATTAAAATAACCTGCCTTTATTATATTAAGGTAATGTAGCCATCATAGAGCAGCGAAATCTAACGACTGAATTATTCGGGTTATGATTTAGGGAATCATCCAAAAAAGACAGATCGCACTTCTTGTATCATTATTTTATATTATGCAGCGTGTTCTTCCATTCATTAAGATGTCATTTGCACTGAGGTAGTCGGACACCTCACCTGGATAAGTATTATTTTCCCCTACCAGTCTATATTAATTAAGGTCTTCCCTACGTCAGGAAAGACCTTACTGTTTTCTGATGTGTTTTTTTTCTTCCAAATTTTTATTGACCTGGCCTCCCAGTTGCTATTGAAGTTATCCTGACCAAATTTGGACCATCGATTGACCTCATCATAAAGTATTACCAGATAACGCTGTGTAGAATTTCATCATCCCTTTAGAAGTATTCTGCCTTTTATTGTTTTTTTCGACATACCCCCCCCCCAACCCCCTCGTTGGTTTTAAAGATATCATGACCTTCGTTCGACAATAGGTAGATCTGATCCCGAAGTATTACCAGATGAGGCTGTGTAGGATTTTATTATTCCTTTTAGAGTTACATCCCTTGAAACAATTTCTTTTAGTTGCATATTGCCTATGAATATCAAGACAACGATAGGAGATAACTGCATATACACATCGTATAAAATGTTCCTCTCGAAGAGCTCTACATTTTATACGTTAGATCCAAAACTGTCCAACCATCTGTTCAAAATTACAAACAGAAAATTTATAAAGTATAGTTGTTTGTGTATATCTTTGAAATGGTAACAGATATCAACCTACTATAACTGCAATAATGAAGTGAATGTCAAGGTCATGAGGATATTTCACCTTGACCTTTAAAGTGCACTATAACCTTGACCTTGTTACCTTTTGAAAGGTCAAGTGGTCCTGAATTGAATGGTGGTAGTCCCACGTGTCTACAACTTCCGGTTCTCAAGTTCGGTATTGCATCATATATTTCAATATTAATTGTGTCCTTAATGAGCTATGGAATTGTTCCAATTTTTGTATGTACTTCCTCTGCAGATCATCTTAAATTTAGCAGATTTGAGATATCTGTTGTCGTTTTAGAGATAATGCAGTTTAAAATTTTGTGAGGGGGGCAAACATTTCTGAATCAACAACAGCTAGCCACCTGAAATTTTCAGAAATTGAAGAGTTTAACATGGTTATATGCTTGACTAAATACCAAAAACATATGATAAAAAACAAATAAAGATAAGCAGTTTGAAATTTTCATATTTTACATTGACTTTGTAAGTTTCATAAGCTCTATTTATAAAATGCCACATGAGGTCATATGACATATTACATTGAACGTCTATATGAGCTCTATTCAAATATGAAAATCTTAAACCCCTTTTCCATCCTAAGAGCAGGGTGGGGTCGTTAAGTGCTAATATTACAACTCCTAAGATAATAAGGTTGTCGCATATCAAATGAAAGTCCATTAAGGTGGCACGGTAGTATTTCCTGGTCCATAGGGATAATGATAGCTTTTTAGAATTTTCACCACTTTCTAACACTGCCCAAAATTCTACATACACAGTTAACTGAAGTACTTTCATTATAATATTCAGAAATGAATTTGAATATGTATCATGACCGTTTACTTTTTTTGCTATCTTTAAAAACCTAAGGCCACTAGTGCTTTCAGGTGTTTTATCATGCAGTGAATACAAAATTTAAAAAAATTCTCAAAAATTCATTTTCACCTGTATGTAAAATAATTTCTTATTTTCTACACCTGATTCATCCCTCAGTTTGGGAAAGTATGTTCAGTTGATACTGTATTTTTTGTCCAATCACACTGTTCAGATACATTGACCTAAGTAGGGTACACAAAAGAACACCCTAAATTCCGAAATACAAATACTACCGCGCCACCTAAAGCGTACATTTCAAATATCAAATGTCTGTTCCCCAACAATATGCTGGGTGCAAAGAATAAATTGCCCTAAAAGATAAGTTTGTCGCATATCAAATGGAAGGTCGTAATGTGTACATTTCAAATATCAAATTCCTGTCCCCAAAATGAGTTGGATGGGGTTATTTAGTGCAATAAATCAAACTTCCTGGAAGATGGTGTTATTGCATATCAAATGAGAGCTTATCAAGCCTACATTACAAATATCATACATCTGATCTAGAAAATAAAGGTGGATAGGGCCATTAAATGCGAAAAGTAAAAAGTTTAACAAGGTTTGATTATTGCATATCAAATGAAAGGTCACAAAGAGTACATTATCAGTATCAGACTTTTAAAGGAAAGACCTTTCATAATTGTTTTACAAACAATTGAGATACTAGTTTTGTAATATTTTATGTTTGTATTGTGTATACATTCATGATATTTGTATTATTAACATACCGTCAACCCCTAGGGGTATACAAATGTGCATTTCTTTAATAAACTACATGTATATAAACCTTAATGTCATGTCATTGATAACAGCACTCAATACCGGTGCCTATTATTTTGTTGCGCCCCGTAAATTTAGAATACAAAGCTTGATCTGAATTCAATTAATAAAGTTTCCAGAATATCGTCTTACACGTTTTCATTACTCCATTCAATGATTGGCATGTTAGTTGTTAGCATCTGTCTATCCCATCTCCGCTCTTAAATGTTTTACATGTGGAGAGGAAATTAAAACAGCAATAAATCGTTATCTATTTCGGGAACTGTTCAGGTGTTTGACCAGTCATAAATGAAATTGAATATAACTATAACAGTTTAATCATGTTTTATTAACGATAATACACGACCCTTATGATTGAGTTTAACCTGTAATAAAACCTAAAAAAATATAGTTGTTTAACATTAAGCCCTTTTCGTCAGTTAAACATGTCACTTTTGCTTTTTCATTTCTTAGATGATGAACTTTAAATTCATATCTTTAATTTATAGTTGTATACATATGTTTTTTGTTTTCTTTTTGTTTTCTTCTTTTTCTGTTAAGTGTTTACCTAAATTGAAATTTTGAAATGTCTGGGATATTTGAATTATTGTCATATATCTATGATGAAAATAGGAAACGTGATAGTGACAAAACCAGTATATTCCTTACTTAATCTAAATTGATTTTAGAACTTATTACTTCGAAAAAAAAACATATAAAGTAACAGATTATTATTATATCAATTTGGTAAAACAACATGTATGTACCCATGTAATGTATGATCGATTAGTGGATCGATTGTTAGCTTATGTTTTGTTTTCGTAACGTCCAGTCGCAAATATTTCACTGGATCAAATGATTAATACATCTGTTGCAACGATAACTCACGTACACTGCACATCTCCTGAGGGCAAACGTAATGACGGACAGACAATAATTACGTATGCTTCTAACTTTGAAATAAATTTAAAACAAGAGACTTTTGAAATTCGAAATTGTTATGAAACCATCTGTACCAAAAAATGTTTGGTTATTTTTGGAAAGTATTTATGAAGAAGCGATGAAGTACTCCTTCCTTTGTTGGTGTATCATGATATGAAGCTCCCAGACATAATTTATCAACACAACTATAAAAAGGAAGCAATAATGACTATATTTTGACAAAAACAACTTTATCTATCAAATAGACGATACATATTTAGTCACGGCAGATTGATACAATTTTATAGTTTTCATATGCCTTTGCACAATTTAATGATCAATGGTGCCAATGTTGTTTTTAATAAACTTTTATTTTGTTTGAAAATTGAAAATGAAGTTTTGAATACATGTAATTGGCGATAAAAATCCATGGCACTAAGTTGACTCACTTCATTTTCGTTAAACTTGTAATTTATCAAAAACTCAAGGAGACTACAATTAACAGCTATTTGTCTGATGATTCAATAGATAAGCAAAAAGATTTGAGAGGACCACCTAGACGTGTTCCACTGATAACGGTGACAGTGTTATCGGCCAGCTTAATAGCTCAGCTTGCAAACTACCCCTTGTATTGGACTTCTGATTTCATTCATACGTTATTGTAAACAACTGTATGTTGCCATGTATAGATTTAGTTTTGTCGATGGGTTGCTGTATCATTTACGTATTTACCACGTCTCATTTCATTTAAATGCAATGTGAATTTAAAAGAGTCTTTACGACAGCTGCATTTGATCAAAGGCGGATAATTGTCTAAATGACAATCAATCCGCATCTCATTATTATTGTTCGTTGAAACTAGAATTTGCAATCTAAAGAGATCCAGAAAGCTGCTTCCAAATTCAAACTTTGTTAGGTTAACAAGGAGGGTTTAATAAATTATAGCCTCCGTGGTTTTAATAATAAATTTTAACTACAATAAAGAAAAATAATAAACTGAGAATTATATTCAGAAGGTTTAAAAACATTATAAGATGATACACTCCTCTACATAATTATACAAAATTCACTGTACAAAGCAACAAAATCAATTAATATATAATATATAATTCATTACTATATAGTCAATGCTGTATCAAAAAGAGATTAAAGGGCGATTATGAACATGCAGTCAAGATGTTTTTGGGGTATAGCAACGCCAGTATGTTTTGCCTTGCATATCTCCATGAAGTAATTGGCGTCGCGCAACTAGACCTAGATCTGCTCTTTGTATTTCATTGGAATATGAAACAAAATCATTTGTTTTAATTCACTACATGCTGCTGCTGAAATTAGTTGGTAGGGTTTAACACATTGTACAAACTCAATTATATGTAAGATTTCAGAAGAAAAAAAAACCCATATTGATACATTCATGAAATCAAAATTATCTCAACCCAACAAATCTCTCCAATTATGTGAATTATTGATATAACTTCATTGTAAGACAGCTCATTTCACAAAATGTAATGAAGTTTTCATTTTACGGTACTTCTTTTACGTTCCTTTGTTGTTCTACAGCACAAAAGAAAATCTTCTTCATTAACGGAATACCCACACTTGCAAGGATCTTTGTTTGCGAACTATAACCGGATATCACCATATAATATTCAATTCAAACGGTCAAAAAAAATGTATATTAAGATATGTTCATGGTGCATCTGGTTATTCCAATGTATTCAAAGGCTCAACGTTGTTTTTTTTTTTTCTGTCTGCTACGAATGGAGTACAAGCTTTAAATGTGTAATCAAAATTCTAATATGAAAACCTATATATCGTCAACCAGTATAATCACTGAAAATCTACTTTTAGCGCAAACGCATAAATACACAAAATAGGCTGTTCTGCGTTACGCCCACCTTAAGAATACGACTAGGTAAACTCAATTTGCGAGTAAAACCCTCATTTTACGTATACCAAGCTTCAAATACAATACGGTTATCTCTATTCTAATGAAAAATAAACAAATCAGTCCATATTAGTTATTGTAATGGTGTAAAATTTCAACAAGATGACGCCATATGTATGCTTCCGGCGTAATGTGTAGACTCAGGACGTTTTCAGGCTTCTTTTAGCCTCAGAATGTAAAAAATTAGATAAAAGGAACATTTCTCAGTGAAAGATGTGAGTTTGTTTAATCCATTTTGAATAATATAATATTATCGCCAAAGTAATATCGTGTGTACAGGGCTTTCACGATTGACAAAATGACTAGGCTGCCATGAATTATTTCTTAACTATTCGAGAAGTTATATCTTTCCTTGGTAACCGTTTAGTACGCAATCCATTGATGTCAATCAAGTTTAAGCATTAAAAACGGTCCTAGTTCTGAGTATGAATGTAAATTATGTAATATTTAAGTGATGTATTATCTTTTGTTGATGTTAGTTCAAAAATAAATTATAAATGGATGACACACTTATTCATTTAAAGAAGGGTTTGTTTGGTGCTTGAGGGGAAAGGATGTTAATACTGTGTTCTGATACCGACACATCTTTGATGATTAGCTTGAGTATCATTTCGTAGCCTTATTTAAAAAAATCTTTTTCAACGACACCTTTACCACAGCATCTCGTTTTGCATCTGTCCATTTGGATTTCTTTGAGGAGTTTGTTCAATATCTAGCAAAATATGAGATTATTATGTTATCAACAATGATCAAAGATTGAAAACAATTTCAACATTGAGCAGACGAACTTTCACCCAAACTGTGCATGTTGATTATTAAGATATATCCTTGTATATTAATTGCCACCTATATTTCAAAACGTATAGAGATAAACAAACGATATAAATTGACAAGTAAGGCAAATCTCAAACAGACATGATAAACCATCCATCTTAACTTATTCACAAATGTTCAATGAAAAGCACATACAGGTTCTACTGTTCATGTTTTGTTGTAGATACTAAACTGTGAACTTGCGGAGAACTTTCGAATGAACAAATGTAATTTTCAAACATGTTCAAGATTTTATAGGATCCAACTTTTCCTGTATCCTTGTTTCGATCTTATTTACTGCAATTCCCATAATTAGTATAGACACATGTGTATTGACAGTAAAACAACGTTGCTCACATTGCTTTGCATATTTCTTGTCCTATAAACAATCATAGTATGTGATTTAAGATCATAACATGAATAATACACAGCAAAAAATGCAACGCATGTAAACGCATGTTTACCAGGAATTTACCGTTCGTTTCTAAACATGTCAGAAACGCATGTTTGTAGCACCGTACGTTTAACACATGTTTGGGGAACGTATAGTTTACATGTGTAATGTGAAACATGCGTTTGAAAACACATGGTAAACGCATGTTTGTATGTGAAACATGCGTTTGAAAACACATGGTAAACGCATGTTCATGGTAACCATATGTCTGGGAACATATGGTAAACACATGTTCATAAACCGTATGGTAAACATATGTTTGGATAATGGTTGCTTTACTTCCAGTGGCAGGTCAGATGCATATTCAGGTTATGAGATCCTAATAATGAGAAATGAGCACTAACCCTGCTTTGTATTAGACTGACACTCAAGACAGATTTAAAAAATGCCAACTCACAAAGTAACAGTTTGCAGGAAGACATGTCACCCTACCAGGACACATTATTCTAACTACCGGTCGATTCAGCCTTTGCTCTTACTTATTAATGCTGCTTGTCTAGCGGAGAGGCAGCTAATACCAATTTTTTAAGTCTTTGCATTGATTCGGCTCCTGTTTGAACCTATAATCATGTGATAATAACTTCCTGCACCCAAGGCAAGCACTCTCAGACTAACCGAGGCGGTCTAACATATGTTTGAGAAATATCATGTAGGATATATGAACAAAACATAAGACGTCATTATGTGAATTATGCGTTTGAAATGAAACTTTCATGGTATCAATTCTATTGCACCATATGAGTATTTCATCTGAGTGCATATGTTTTAATCAATAAAGAATCTACAGCTATACAGTTTGCACTTTGACCGTCTGTTTTTTAAAGATTTTTTGAAGAGCACATACAAATTATATCATTAAGTTGAGAACACCTTATCAATCCTGTCAGCGTAAGGTCAAACCAATTTCTATGCATGCACGTTTTTCTTGAAATTGCATGATTGATAATAAATTCTTGTCTGTTGTAGCAGAATATATTTTTAAAATTTGAAAAGTGTATAATCAAATGTAACATTTCAATTTTACAGTAACAAAAATAAGTCAATTTCTTCATCTTTTTTTTTCTTCTTCAAACTAGTTTCTTTCCATGGCAGATTCTGAAATAAAGCAAGATGCAAAGTTTATTATAACAGCAACTAACTATCAATTTATCTTTAGGGCTATTCCATTAAAAAGGAGGTACTATTGTCGGAAAGCATTTTTGAAGTACTCCCATGACCAAGAGGATATACCATGTATCTTGACACCAACCAACAGGAAGTCGTTTCTTATAATACAAGAACCAACTGGACTATATCTAACTTATTTTATTCTTATTTACCACAACAAATGGGAATTGTTATTTACACATTATAGTTGCTGGACATGTTAGTGGGGGTGGACAGGGTTAAGGGAACCTGGGAATGAGGGGGAGGGAAGTGGGAGTTCATGGGGAGGAAACTGGGAGTTGAGAGGGAGGGAACTGGGAATTGAGGGGGGAGGGAAGTGGGAATCATTGACCCCCCTGTCCACCCACTAATTTTAAGAGGAAGAAATGAGATCAAACTTTATTGTGTTTTAAATCTTAAATATGAAAAATATAATTTGATCACCAGGGTTTGAAACATTTCAAAGCTTATAGAAATCACTGATGAAAATTAGAACTGTCGTCTATAGAACTGCAAATGGATTGTTTTGTTAACTTAATATATGTTGTGGGTGTATACATTTTAGGTGTATAATATTACTTCTGCTATTAAGTTTCGATGAATTAATATGCAAACATGATGTTGCATCCCATTCAATCTCTTGGAGCAGTCATGAAGACAGCAAAAATCACATTAAGCATGAAATATAAAACTAGCATACAAGTCTCTCAAGGTCTTCAACAATGGTTGTTTAACTCTTTGTTGTTTAGGATTTTGACCCAATGGAGACTTTATATTACTATTCACAGATTTTCATTATCTGTTTTGGTTTGCCAGGTATTGACCTATATTGTGTGGTTTACGCTTGTTCTATTTTAAATAACAGTTGGTGTATCATTTGGTCTGAGAGTGAATCAGAGTCAATTGATTTAATTTTTAAACTAGATCACTAGGGATGGTTCAGGCCACGTTTGGTTCCAATTGGCTTTGTTGACTCAGAGATGTTTGAAAAAGTTTACGATGACGGACGGACAAAGGATGCGAAGAATCAACAAGTGAAACTGCGAGCCACTGCTTACTGATGATACCCCCGCCCAAATATGCATTTTGAATATTTAAATAGTTATTATAAAATGATGTAAGTGTTCGGTAAACAGGAAGTTGTTGAGTAATGAATCTGAAAACGCATCACACAGTATAACCGACTTATATAAACCCTGAAACAAAATTTCAGAAATCCTTGTAATGTAGTTCCTGAGAAAATGTGACGAAAATTTTCAACTTGGATGTCATGTGTGAATTGATGTAAGTGTTATTTTAAAACAATGAAAATAATTAAGTTAAGGTTAATATTACGTACAGTGATACATGAACATCTATTTATATTAAAACCATTAAAAACACATGATATGAGAATACATATTTAAACAGTTATCTTCTTCCTTCTCAAATGACTCATTAAGGATTTAAACCTCTGAGGAGCCAAAATTTTCTATAATTAAACTTTTTTCTAACCTGATTTTTGGGTTTATATGACTGTAAAAATAATTCAAGAAAAATCATATGGTGGTGCACTTCTTTTTTGCTACAGCCATTTGAAAGTACCCAATTTTGATGATTTTCCCATTTTCATCAATTTTACCCATTTTGGGCTATTATCATGAAAAAATCACAGTTTCACAATTAAACTTTTTCATACTTTCACTAAAGATGAAGTGGACCAATCTAAATAAATTTAACTTATATAAATAAAAACTATAGGTAAGGATTAATATAAAAAGTTTTATAAAATTTTGTTGCTTTTTCGTGTCAAATTTACCATGTTGTCAATTTTGTAAATTTTGGATTTTCTCTTTTTAGAACAAAAGTATATTGCTTCAACTTCTTTGTTATAAATGAATGACAAAATACATATCTAAGAAATTTGAAAAGAAAAATTGATATGGGATATATATGAATCTGGTAAAATTGTTTCTTGTACCCTCACCCATTTTCTCAACATTTTGGCTAACTTGATTGGTTATAAAATTTGAAAATTTTATTACTCAAAACTACTTATTGTAAATACACAATATTTTCACAGAGTTAAGTTTGATTATAATATTTTTAAATTCATGGATATTTTCCACTTGTATCACATGTTTTGAAATAATTCCAGAACGAGATTTCAACGAGACTGAAACGTCAGAAGAATACATCCTCAATAAAGGAAACAATTTCTTTTTACATCCTCAACTGTCACCTTTCGAGTTTTAATTGTTTGATATACTATACATGTCATTTTTAAAGCATATAGGTACATGTTCATGTTTTTTGTCTAATCTAATATAAACTCCCTCATAATCCACTAGAAATTATAAAGTAACTGTTTATGTTTTCAATTCTATTACTATTTTGTTGTTGAGGGTAATGAAATTCAAAAGTAACATCATAATCCCACCTGTAGGACTCTGAACCGCGAATGTCATGCTGATGTGCAATGGTTTAACGCCGAAGTGCATTTTTGATCAAGCTGAAGTGCGATGATGGCATTGTGACACTTTCTTATTGATAGCTTTGCTGAATTGCTATGGTGGTTATGTTGAAGTGCGATGGATTACATTAACCATATTTTCTATGTTTTTTTTCATGTTTACATGTCGATTTGGTCAAGGCAAATCCTGTATACCACCCACTTCATTAAGTGGTGATATAATTTGATTGGTTGAGGTCACAACTTAAACATTAATATATATTAGGGATGTCAACGAGTACTCGAGTACTCGAGTACCGCTCGGTAGTACCGAGTATCGAATACCAAAATGATACTCGAGTAATCGGTTTCCTGTTAAGATGTTGCTCTCTTAAGCTTAAACAAAAAATATTTTATTGAGAGCGCCTCCCAAGAGTTTAAATATTAAGCAAACTTAATAAAATTAAAATATGATTCGAATGTTTGCATTTAACTGTCATTTACAATTCCTTCAAACAGAGGTAGGCTATGAACAAGAGCACTTTTCCAAGGCTTACACTTTTAGCTTATCTTAGTCATTCTCTCACCTCTGTACCATCAGATCATATATTTTCATCAGCAGGAATGTTAGTTACCTAACAAAGTTGAGAAATCGCCTCGTCCAAGAAACATTTCAAAGCTTATAAAATCACTGATAAAAATTAGAACTGTCGTCTATAGAACTGCAAATGGATTGTTTTGTTAACTCAATATATGTTGTGGGTGTATACATTGTTAGGTGTATAATATTACTTCTGCTATTAAGTTTCGGTGAATTAATATGCAAACATGATGTTGCATCCCATTCAATCTCTTGGGGCAGTCATGAAGACAGCAAAATCACATTAAGCATGAAATATAAAACTAGCATACAAGTCTCTCAAGGTCTTTAACAATGGTTGTTTAACTCTTTGTTGTTTAGGATTTTGACCCAATGGAGACTTTATATTACTATTCACAGATTTTCTTTATCTGTTTTGGTTTGCCAGGTATTGACCTATATTGTGTGGTTTACGCTTGTTCTATTTTAAATAACAGTTGGTGTATCATTTGGTCTGAGAGTGAATCAGAGTCAATTGATTTGACTTTTAAACTAGATCACTAGGGATGGTCCAGGCCACGTTTGGTTCCAATTGGCTTTGTTGACTCAGAGATGTTTGAAAAAAGTTTAAGATTACGGACGGACAAAGGATGCGAAGAATCAACAAGTGAAACTGCGAGCCACTGCTTACTGATGAGCCCCCCGCCCAAATATGCATTTTGAATATTTAAATAGTTATTGTAAAATGATGTAAGTGTTCGGTAAACAGGAAGTTGTTGAGTGATGAATCTGAAAACGCATCACACAGTATAACCGACTTATATAAACCCTGAAACAAAATTTCAGAAATCCGTGTAATGTAGTTCCTGAGAAAATGTGACGAAAATTTTCAACTTAGATGTCAGGTGTAAAATGATGTAAGTGTTATTTTAAAACAATGAAAATAATTAAGTTAAGGTTAATATTACGTACAGTGATACATGAACATCTATATGTATTAAAACCATTAAAAACACATAATATCAGAATACATATTTAAACAGTTATCTTCTTCCTTCTCAAATGACTCATTAAGGATTTAAACCTCTAAGGAGCCAAAATTTTCTATAATTAACTTTTTTCTAACCTGATTTTTGGGTTTGACTGTAAAAATAATTGAAGAAAAATCAGATGGTGGTGCACTTCTTTTTTGCTACAGCCATTTGAAAGCACCCAATTTTGATGATTTTCCCATTTTCATCAATTTTACACATTTTGGGCTATTATCATGAAACAAAATCACAGTTTCACAATTAAACTTTTTCATACTTTCACTAAAGATGAAGTGGACCAATCTAAATAAATTTAAAATAAAAAAACTATAGGTAGGGATTAATATAAAAAGTTTTATAAAATTTTGTTGCTTTTTCGTGTCAAATTTACCATGTTGTCAATTTTGTAAATTTTGATTTTCTCTTTTTAGAACAAAAGTATATTGCTTCAACTTCTTTGTTATAAATGATTGAAAAAATACATATCTAAGAAATTTGAAAAGAAAAATTGATATGGGATGTATATGAATCTGGTAAAATTGTTTCTTGTACCCTCACCCATTTTCTCAACATTTTGGCTAACTTGATTGGTTATAAAATTTGAAAATTTTATTACTCAAAAACTGCTTATTGTGAATACACAATTTTTTCACAGAGTTAAGTTTGATTATTATATATTTTAAATTCATGGATATTTTCCACTTGTATCACATGTTTTGAAATAATTCCAGAACAAGATTTCAACGAGACTAAAACGTCAGAAGAATACATTCTCAATAAAGGAAACAATTTCTTTTACATCCTCAACTGTCACCTTTCGAGTTTTACTTGTTTGATATACTATACATGTCATTTTAAAGCATATAGGTACATATTCATGTTTTTGTCTAATCTAATATAAACTCCTTCATAATCCACTAGAAATTATAAAGTAACTGTTTATGTTTTCAATTCTATTACTATTTTGTTGTTGAGGGTAATGAAATTCAAAAATAAAAACATCATAATCCCACCTGTAGGACTCTGAACCGCGAATGTCATGCTGATGTGCAATGGTTTAAGGCTGAATTGTATTTTTGATCAAGCTGAAGTGCGATGATGGCATTGTGACACTTTCTTATTGATAGCTTTGCTGAATTGCTATGGTGGTTATGTTGAAGTGCGATGGATTACATTAACCATATTTTCTATGCTTTTTTTTCATGTTTACATGTCGATTTGGTCAAGGCAAATCCTGTATACCACCCACTTCATTAAGTGGTGATATAATTTGATTGGTTGAGGTCACAACTTAAACATTAATATATATTAGGGATGTCCTCGAGTACTCGAGTACTCGAGTATCGCTCGATAGTACCGAGTATCGAATACCAAAATGATACTCGACTAATCGGTTTCCTGTTAAAAATGTTTCTCTCTTAAGCTTAAACAAAAAAATATTTTTATTGAGAGCGCCTCCCAAGAAATTAAATATTAAGCAAACTTAATAAAAATTAAAATATGATTCGAATGTTTGCGTTTAACTGTCATTTAAAATTCCTCCAAACAGAGGTAGGCTATGAACAAGAGCACTTTTCCAAGGCTTACACTTTTAGCTTATCTTAGTCATTCTTTCACCTCTGTACCGTCAAATCATATATTTTCATCAGCAGGAATGTTAGTTACCTAACAAAGTTGAGAAATCGCCTCGTCCAAGAAAAAGTTGACAAGATAATATTTTTAAATAAGATAAAAATTCGTTGCACCCTGTGTCGACCCTCAGAAAAGATTAAAGGCATCAGTAAGTTCTAATCATCACCGCTTTGTTGATCATTAAATGAGGTTTTTACGGTTTCGAAATACTGTTGTTTGAGTAATCATTTTTATAGATAATTAATTACTTGATAAGATTATTGCCAATTTACGTAATTAGTACATGTAGTAAATGAGCTAATAAGGTATAAAATTCCTTGGACTGTTATCTAGTCCTAGGTAATAATATTGAGGGTTTTACGTTCATAAGACTAACCCACAATACATTGCATGGGTATAATTTTGTGTTTCCATTTTTAATGTTTTACCGAGCGAGTACTCAGTATCGCTCGGTAAATAGAACGAGTACTCGATTAGGTAATCTTCACCGAGATGACATCCCTAATGTATATATATATATATACTTTATAACATAATACCTTGTCTTTTCTTGCTCATGCTGGTGTCCATGTACTGTAATATTTCCCCCTTTTCTGTATCACTAATATGTTCCACTTCTCCCAAAAGTCCAAGAAAAACTCGACTTCATTAGGCCTGTTGACATTTAGCTTGTTTTTGTGGAGAAATGACCTCTGAAATTAAAACAATTAAAACATTGATTTTATTACAATTTACTGATTTAAGGATTATGTACCCATCTTATGTCCCTATGTATAGTTAAAAATCACCCGTCTTTATAAGTGATTATTTTATAGTCAACTTTTAAAACTACACATATATCATGAAATTATAGCCTTTGTATGAGGTCGATACAGGGTTTTATCATGTATTTAGTACTAAATACAGAAAATTTTGTATATCTAATAAAGGTTCTTTACTCAAGTCTGTATCATCTACCCTGTATCACATACCCCGTATCGCATAGCTAAACCCGTATCGCACCCTTTTGGAACATCTCGAGATTGTTTACAGAACTTCTCGGTTGTTATCCGCTTGAAATTTATGCAATTATTATTATTTTTACCGCATCTCTTTAAAAAAAGACGAAAGATTATATAATTCCGAGGCTTCGCTAGGTCTCCAATGTTACGTCATCAAGGTGCGACATCATATATTCAATGACGTCAAATTTGACATATGATGTCCAGTTGCAGTATTTGCTGGCATGATACGAAATATAACCACATTAAATAAGCATCAGCAATAGGGCTAAGCAGCAGTCTGTTAGCGGACGACAATCTAGTTTTGAGAGGGAGGCTGGGAAGGAGAGCTAGCAAATTTAATGAGGTCAGAATATTTATTTCAAACATAAAGACGGACATGATTATTTAAATAATCAAACAAATACAGACAATGTAGAGCAGTAAAAATGAATTCTCGAATATATATATTCTTTTAATATAAAAACATAATACCATTGGCGAGCGTAGTGAGTCATTATTTTTATTTTTTTTTTTTTATTTAAACGAAATTATATTTATTTAGGTGAAAAGGAGGGGGAACATTCACTGCATATCCCTCAAAACAACAACTGATAATACTTCTTTCCTGATTTTCTGTTAATATTGGATACCTTTGTAGCTGATTACAAACATTTATTTGAGGCCAGAATATTTATTTTTCATGTGTGATATGACAAGATTATATATTTTCATCTAAATGGGGACTAGAATATTTATTTCTAAAATCTGTCAGGCCCCTACCTCAGAATCAAATGATTGTCCCCTTACATATCATGAATCTGATTTTGTTAAAATATATGATAAACAGATCAATACATGGCAAAATCCGTATCGCATGCTGTATCACCACTCGACCAATATCAGCCCTCGGGACTGATATTGGTTTCTCGTGGTGATACAGCATGCGATAAGGATTTTGCCATGTATTATTCTATATATCAAGAGAAGCATATTGACTGTGGACAAGGCCAAGGTTGATGTGCTTCTCTTGGTCAATATGATCTCCATGGAAATGAGAAGTGCATATCTTACTTCAACTGCATAACAAGTATTATTGACAAGTTTATCGTAAATTATTTCTTGGTTCCTCTTAAACTGACCTAATCATGAATTTTAACAAATCTTAAAGATTTCGCCTCTGTCGAAAACAAATATACCTACGTCTCACCTTCATGACTTTGCAATGCCAAGACAAAACTAGAGGCTCAAAACCTGTGTCACTAACCTGGCCAGTGCTATAATGCATATTCAACAAAGGACACTCTCCCCATTGCAGACGAGAATACACATGATAGAATGCATGACAAAAATCTGTTTTTTGTATATGTTGTATTGGTGATCATTTAATCTGTTTAGTTTCTTTCGATCTAATTAAATTTTTGCTCAAAACACAAAAGAATGGTATAAAAATCCTCATTTAAGGGCAACCACTTCTATAAAGAGTGACAGTCTACTAACCATAAAGCATATTTTGACTTCAGTAGATCTTGCATTGCTGATAATTTTTGTGATTAACAGTGTCTACCCAGTATTTATTTATTATAATTTTTTTATCATATAAGGCAAATTAAAAAAAAAATATGGTAAAAAAAAGCGATTAAGGGCAATAACTCTTTTAGTTGTTGGATGATTTCCCCCATATTGTCTTAATTGGAGATCTTGTCATGCTGATCAATTTTTTTCTTTACCTAAGTTTCCATTACAATTTTAAGATGAGGCAAAAACGCGAAAAATTGGTAAAATTCTTCATCAATGTTAGACTTGTGATTGATTTTCGTTATCATATGATGAAGACATAATCTTTTGCTCTGGAGCTGGCATGTCAGTAACTGCTAGTAATTTATGTTTTATCGTCAATTTACTTAGTTACTTTTTGGTACAAATGTACCTATCCTGACATCTGACTTAGACTTCTTTTGAACTGAGTTTTACTGTGTGTTTGTTTATTCTACATTGGTTGGAGGTATAGATGAGTCTTGAGATCTCACAGAACATATTTACACTGCTGGATGTTTGCGCCAAATCAACAGCCTCTGTTAAGTCTTGTATGTTTGTTTTAATTATAGTTCATTTATATGTTTTGGAGTTTAGCGTGAGGTCAATTTTCACTGTCAGACTTACTACACATTTTGTTTGGGGCAAGTTGAAGCAAGCCTTGGGGTACAGGATTTTCTCGCTGTGTTGAAGACTCATTGGTGGACTTCGGCTGTTTTCTGTCCTTTGGTTGGGTTGTTGTCTGTTTGACACATTGCCCATTTTCATTCTCAATTTTATAATTTTATAACTTGTCTTGGTGATCATTTTCAATTTTTTTCAATTTAAAGTTTCTCTCAATCTACATTGTATTATAGTTTTATAGATACAGATAATGGGCAAAATGAAAGAAAAGGTAAAATTTGTCATTTCACAGATACAAATCCTATTAGAAGTTGTCTGACAGTTCCGCCTGTATCAGATTTTCTTTATTATAACGGTTTTCAAAATAATAGAAAATCTTGCATTTCACACTTATGTTCTATATTTAGGCATGTGAGCCATCTTGGTTGGCAGGTGGGGTCATCAGACAAATGTTAAAACTAGATACCCTAATGATTATTGTGACCAAGTTTGGTTGAATTAGGCCTACATTGTAGTAGTTTCAGAGGAGAAGATTTTTGTAGAAATTAACAACGGACAACGGACACCAAGTAATGAGAAAAGCTCATTTGGCCCTTTTGGCCAGTTGAGCTAAAAAGAACAAGCAATGTAGTGTTAAGAGAGCTTCCAATGCAATTTTATATTAAATTGACTAATTAAAATAAATAGTTTGTCACTGCTAACATGTCTAATTTTCAAACTAGCCCAAGAATGAAAACTTTCACCTCTATGACCTCAAAATTTACTTGTAAGTCTGAAAATTAAAAAAAATATTTAAACAAAGGCATAACTTTTAGAACATACCTTTCATCACACAATGTTTAATTGGCTGCTGCTACTTATTTGCACATGAATCAATACAGCAATTTTCAAATCCACTAGTAGTCTATATAATCTAGAAAGCATTGCCTGTAATGACTTCAGTTCTGTTGATTATATTCTCATACTTCTCTAAGTACATGTACTTTCATTAAAATGCTAAAAGAAAAATGTTTAATTGCATAAAGGAAGTTATAATAACTGTCAAAATTCCCTTATTTCGACATTTCAAAATAAGACCAACAGATTTGCCTTGAAAATATGACTATACAAAAAGCATTGAATTATTTTAACGTTCTTATCAAATCAATATGACAGTTTTATGAATGAAAGTGGTTATATTGCATCTCTCATTTTGTTATGGTTTATAATGCCAATCTTTGAACAATAAAGGAAGTTGAAATTTGAAGTTATACAAAGATGTTCAATTTGGTCAGTGTAAATGTGATCTGAGGTAAAATGAACACTGCTAGACGGACATGCATGCCTCATAATTTCATACACCAAAAGTTGACCTATTTTACAGTATCTGAGAAATCGACTAGTTTAAACCAGGAAAATTTAACATTGACCGATGAACCATGCAAATGTAGTCAAGGTGAGATAAACAGACATACACTCCTAATAATAATTCAATAAATCAAACACAGTTGACCTATTGCATATATATATACATGTATATACAAACAAGTCTAAATTGAAAACAACGTTCAAACCTATGATTGCTTTGGATAAAACCGCAATTTTATACGTGAGCATGCAAAACAAATTTCTTGTTAGAGGGTCTAAATACAGCACAAACAACATTTTCCAAAACACCAAAAAGTGAAAAAGTATATTTTAACAAAACGCATTTGACTAACAGGTCGAACAACACATGTTCTTAAACCCTGCTGACTGCCATTGGCGATTGCCAAATAAACGGATCACCGATGTAATACAAAACGCATTTGACTACCAGGTCGAACAACAAATGTTCTTAAACCCTGCTGACTGCCATTGGCGATTGCCAAATAAACGGATCAACGATGTAATACAAAACGCATTTGACTAACAGGTCGAACAACAAATGTTCTTAAACCCTGCTGATTGCCATTGGCGATTGCCAAATAAACGGATCACCGATGTAATACAAAACGCATTTGACTAACAGGTCGAACAACAAATGTTCTTAAACCCTGCTGATTGCCATTGGCGATTGCCAAATAAACGGATCACCGATGTAATACAAAACGCATTTGACTAACAGGTCGAACAATAAATGTTCTTAAACCCTGCTGACTGCCATTGGCGATTGCCAAATAAACGGATCACCGATGTAATACAAAACGCATTTGACTAACAGGTCGAACAACAAATGTTCTTAAACCGTGCTGACTGCCATTGGCGATTGCCAAATAAACGGATCACCGATGTAATACAAAACGCATTTGACTAACAGGTCGAACAACAAATGTTCTTAAACCCTGCTGACTGCCATTGGCGATTGCCAAATAAACAGATCAACGATGTAATACAAAACGCATTTGACTAACAGGTCGAACAACAAATGTTCTTAAACCCTGCTGATTGCCATTGGCGATTGCCAAATAAACGGATCACCGATGTAATACAAAACGCATTTGACTAACAGGTCGAACAACAAATGTTCTTAAACCCTGCTGACTGCCATTGGCGATTGCCAAATAAACGGATCACCGATGTAATAGAAAACGCATTTGACTAACAGGTCGAACAACAATTGTTCTCAAACCCTGCTGACTGCCATTGGCGATTGCCAAATAAACGGATCACCGATGTAATACAAAACGCATTTGACTAACAGGTTGAACAACAAATGTTCTTAAACCCTACTGACTGCCATTGGCGATTGCCAAATAAACGGATCACCGATGTAATACAAAACGCATTTGACTAACAGGTCGAACAACAAATGTTCTTAAACCTTGCTGACTGCCATTGGCGATTGCCAAATAAACGGATCACCGATGTAATACAAAACGCATTCGACTAACAGGTCGAACAACAAATGTTCTTAAACCCTGCTGACTGCCATTGGCGATTGCCAAATAAACGGATCACCGATGTAATACAAAGCGCATTTGACTAACAGGTCGAACAACAAATGTTCTTAAACCCTGCTGACTGCCATTGGCGATTGCCAAATAAACGGATCACCGATGTAATACAAAGCGCATTTGACTAACAGGTCGAACAACAAATGTTCTTAAACCCTGCTGACTGCCATTGGCGATTGCCAAATAAACAGATCAACGATGTAATACAAAACGCATTTGACTAACAGGTCGAACAACAAATGTTCTTAAACCCTGCTGACTGCCATTGGCGATTGCCAAATAAACGGATCACCGATGTAATACAAAACGCATTTGACTAACAGGTCGAACAACAAACGGAAATAAGCTAAACCTGGAAAACTTAACCTTGACCAATGCAATGATCCATGAAAATGAGGTCAAGGTCAGATGTACCAGCTGCCATATACATGTAGATGTGTATACACCTTACAATTATTTCAGACATAGAAGTGACTGTACATCAATTAGAATTTATTTTTCCTTTTAAATTTTAAAGAATCAACCCGGACGATACCAATTTTCAATGAAATTTGTTTACAGGCATAAAATTATGACCTGTGTAAGGTCATTATTTTCCTTGATTAAAATGCAAACTATAATTTACAGTAAATCTTACTTAAACATTTAATTCTTTTGATACTAGTTATTGTGTGCTGTGGATAAAGACATAAACAATTCTGTCTTCTGTTTTCTAGACGGATTTACAAAACATTGTTGTGGACGAACATTTTAACGTTTGAAACTTTTGTACAATAAAGGGACAATACATGTACATTTGTACTTGAGATGAAATTGATATAAATGCAAAACTCTTCATAACACTAAAAACCAAATCAGATTAAACACATTAGTGTGTAGGATTTGGAAATCTTACTGAGTCACACGGTATTGAAAATCATACATTGACCTATGGATATTCGTTTTTTCGTGTTATATGTATGTACATATATCACAATTTTCTGCTGTATTTGTGTCAGTTCTGATTTAATAACAGCTATAGATACCTATACCTTTTACTCTATCAAATGATGTATTAATGACCAAATATTTTAATTTCTATAGAATAACAGCCACATGCTTTATATTCTGCCTTACCACGATAAAATGTCACGAAAAACTAGAAAAACTAGATATGGACAATGCCCCCTTTTCTGCTCTGCCATATGCATGAGTATAGTTTCACATATTTCAAATTTGACAAACAGTGATGTTGGCATACAACTTTAAATTGTTACGCTGTCTGTGAGACACAAATAATGTCCCCTGCCTGGCCATAGGAAATTATAAATTTAACACTATGTAAGATGATGTAGCTGGAGGAGGAGATAGCTGGACAAACCAGTTTAACTACCTGTCATTTTCAGAATATTAAAAGAAATCAAAATCCTGTGACCATGCACACCTTCATTATGTGTATGAACATCCTACAAAATATTAAAGCTGTACCTCCAAAACTGTAGGAGGAGAAAGCTGGACAAACCATGATCTCTTAATGTAGCTAGTACCAAAAAATGACTAAGTCCAACTACCTAGTATTCATTTTCAGAATAGTAAAAAGAAATCAAAATACTGTGGCCATGCACATCTTCATTATGTGTATGAACATTCTACAAAATATCAAAGCTGTACCTTCAAAACTGTAGGAGGAGATAGCCGGACAAACCATGATCTCTTTATTCAGCTAATACCAAAAAAATGACTAAGTCAATCTACCTGTCATTTTCAGAACATTTGATAAAATCAAAATTCTGTTGCCATGCACACCTCCATTATGTGTATGAACATCCTACAAAATATTAAAGTTGTACCTCCAAAACTGTAGGAGAAGATAGCTGGACAAATAATGTATCCTAATCAGGACGGACGGACGCTTCACTACTGCAAAACAAAAATAACCTTTCAAGATTTCATTTGGACTAGATCTAGACAAACCCTAAAACAGTTTGGCACAGACTAATCAAAATTGATGTTCTTGACTTTTACATTACATAAAAACAGCTGTCTCTAATAGTAATTTATAATATATTTGTATCTTGCTCTTATAACATCGTGATTATGACACATAAATGTTTAATGATAAATAGGTAAAATACTAAAAGTATCCAAACTCGTTCTTAGGACTGATTTTCAAGTTGTTTACAAGTCGGAAGTCAATTGGTTATTCGTGACGATGCAGGACGCGACGGCCACACTGCCATGGCATTCATAGGATGTATTGATTGGCCGTACCTTGAAAAGATGTAACGGCCATAGGACTACATCGTCCATCATTTGTGAAGACGCTTCATCCATGTTTTTTTTTTCTTTCAGAAATTCTTATTTATAAATTGAAGTATTGAAATATATAAATGTAGATGGTTATTATAACTTGTAAATGTATTGTGCTGTTTTTACATTATTTGTCATGTTTTTATCTGTTATACACTTGAAATACGCATTATATATATATATCATATATAAATGTGTTTTATCTAATAGAAAAATTATATTATTTTCAAAATAAATGTTTAATATCTTGAGTAAAACAAACTGAAAAAAATAAAACAAAGAAGAATGAATATCCGAAATGGGAGATTAATTTGTCATGGTTAAAACAATAAGTTAAGTTTGAAATATAAAACAAAGTAATCTGATAATGATTAATTTTAAAGAAATTTTAAGAAGATTGTTAATTGCTCATTACTATTTTTCTGGTGAACATAAGTATTACTTATGCTTTTGTCAAGAAATTGTAAAGCCTAAAGGAAATACAAATCGAGATCACTATAAATTAATGAATATAAAACACAGCACCCAAGCTGAGTTCAAGCAGATACAAACATGCATTGGGTATAGTCAAATAATTATGACGTCTTGAAAGGCTATTTTATTTTTGCTTGGACGCCTTACAGCGTCGATGTAAGGCGTCAAAGCAAAAATATAATAGCCTTTCAAGACGTCATAATTATTTGACTAACATTGGGTAGTGTTGTATTATTATATGTTATGCTATAACCTCAACATGCTCAATGGAATTAAAACTTAAAGTATGGACGATACGATACGTCTTTACAAGGTATGGACGATGTGGCGGTATGGCCGACACATCCTATGGACGTCATGGAAATATGACCGTCGCGTCTCGAAAGCATTCGTGAAGACAATTTAAGACTAACATCTTTCTGGTGTATATCCATTCAAATATGTGAATGATAATTATTTTTACCTTTCTTTGTGCTTTCCAGGTCACCCATCAAAACAAAAAAACTGTTGTTGCGTTGACTTTCATTTGTATCGTTCCCCGGTTTCTCCGAGTTAATCGACAAGTCATCTATTTCAATTTATTTGTTTATCGGTTTGACCATCAGTTTGAACAACCAAAGTTCTCTCACTCTGTCCATTCTTACAGTAAAAATTGAAACCTTCAGCAGCAGCTCGTGCAGACGAGCGTCCATGGATTTTGCGTCATGGTATACAAAACGGTAACGGTGAGACGATTTCCGGGTTTTCGTATTCGCGTACATTTACGTATATGAGGGTCTGGAAACAGTTTCGGGATGAAAGAATAGAGAATGATGGAGGAAAAGTGCAGAATAAAGAGAAAAAAGTAAAGAAAAGAGAGATGAGAGTAAAAAAGTCAAAAATTAGAATAAAGAATTGAGAATCATGGGGTTCTAAATTATAAAGACTGAATATTGAGAATTATTGAAAGTAAAGGACAAACTACAAAATGAAGAATAGAGAAACATGTTAATGGTCTAAAATTAAGGAATAAAGATATAAAGGACCCCACCCAGAACCTCATATTTATAGTGAAAATTATCATTTTATTCAATTAGTTGCACTGAAAACATATTTACAAAGAGTTGAACTATAAATTCATTTATTTTACATTTCTTTTCACCGACAGTCAGTAATAAATAAATACCCCTGCTGAGGGGTGGCATTTTATGTTGGATTAACTTGGGGGTGGGGTTGGGGATATGGATTTGAGATATGATCCTCTCGTTTTCAACCCCTCCTCTGCTGTCGCATGCCATGAATCTGTTACTGAAATGCATGCCGCCGCATTTGCGACGATGTTCAGGCACTGACCAATCATTAACACGACAAAAACTATTCTATTATATAACATATAGTTACATGATATTTTTATTAAACGACATATTGCATTTCCACACCCAACCAATTCTCAAAGGCAACAAACATTGTTAAAGAAATAACACTTACACTGTGACCAATTCCCCACAAAAAGGGAAAATAGAATGATGAATGCCTTATTTCGCAAACTTATATTCAATTGTACACTATTTGTTGTGCCTAGAGTTTAATGATATATCCTCTGGGTTCTTGATAGGTATAAAGTCAAAATGTCAGGTTTCCATCTAAAATTGTGGAATTTTACCGAGATTTGAAAGACTGAGGTAGAGGTGGGCTTCCGGTGAACCTCTGTAGTAACTATGCATCCGTGAAAAGAAATAGAGAATGTGGTGTTCAATTAAATCATTGATATCAGTGTAGAAGTTTTAAACAAACTTTTACCATAAAATTATATATTGGGAAATATTCTAAATTGTCCTACCGCCGTGATTTTAAATTCCATACTCTACAAGGTTATGTACAAATACTAGCCACTGCTACATTATCAGCATGATCGATCTTTGAATGGTTAAATCTTGGACTTTATCTATAAGTCCAAGGTTAAAAAAGATATTTTGATTGTAAAATTTTAAACTCATGAACAATGAAAATACTTGCATAAAATAAGACATATTTCCTATATTCGGTGGAAAGACCACCATGCAGAACTTATATGTTCACATGTTTGTCAATATATATGGCTAATCAAATCAAATCAAATTAAAGTTTTATTTATTTTAATACCTTGCAATCATACTGAAACCTAATTTGCCACATGTTGAGCAGGAACTGTTTACCTTTCCAGAGTATATGTGTTCACCCATCTATTTTGGGGTTCGTTTTGCACAATCTTCAGTTTTCTGTAGTTATTGTTGTTTTCATCTTTATCTTTTGGTTCTTCTCATTTTATTGGACTTATGGTTATATTTTTTTTTCTAAAAATATTCTGATCCCCAATTTGATGAAAATATATTCTGGTCAAGCAGATGACAACAAAAAAAAATTATATGAATGCAGATTTCTCCCATACCTTAAAGTGTTAAATTATGAAAAAATAATTTGATTGATAGCGTCGAAAACTAAATGAATTTGTTCACGCTTTGCGCGAAAAATTTCTGACTCAGAAAAACCCATACCACCTGTTACTCAAAACACATGGTAAACATATGGTGAAACGCATGTTTACCATACGTTTTCAAAAACATGTGGTAAACATGCGTTCCATTTTTGCTGTGTAGACGAATTAAAATAAACACTTCCGATGGTTTTTAATGATTTCCGCATTCCAACTGTCAACTTTCCATTTATCAGCACTTACATACCCTCTATTCATATCTTATTTAAAACATTACGCTCGTGCATGTTAAGACTATATGTGTGCTCCGACAGAGGTATTAGGAAGAACGCCTGCATTCAAAATCGCAGAAGTTTTGTGGTCATCATCACGAATAAGGTGACTGTTGCTTAGTCTGTAATGTTTCATAATGTGTTTTTCCCAATTATGATATTTTGACTTACAAATTTGAAAGGTAGCGTACAAACAGTATGTTTCAAAATGCCTAATTATAATAGGCAGGTGTGAAGTACCCTTCTAATAATTAGATTTCAACAAGTCTGTAAGATGAGATAGAACAAATTTTTATATATTGTCATACAAATGAGAAAACATAGGTTTACTTTCAATAAATTTGTAATTATGATAAATTTGAACGCATGTAAACTGAAAATTGAACAACAAGAAACACCCACTAAAATATATGACCTAAAAACAAGAAGATGTGGTTTGACTACTAATAAGACAAATCTCTACCAGATAACTGGGTCATATTTGACAACAGTTGTATTACTTAATTTCAAACCCGTTGTTAAAATTATAAATATCCAATTAAACTGAATCTCACTATAATAGCATATTGCTATATGTCAACTTGTGTACGCTGAGACGTTTCAAATGTTCAAATGTTTTGGTTGACTGGATGTTTTGGTTGACCGTTATAGTTTATTTTGGTTATTTGTTACTACTTATTTTCCACATTTCTGTACTCGTCCTCTTACTGATGACGATGTTGCTTATGATTTGTTTTTAAGCCGTGTTTTCTTGCAAACGGTCAACTGTGGTCACGTTAGAAGTAAGAGGATTTATTTGTTCCTATGGTTTATTGTTTTGGTGATGACTTAGACATATTATTGAGGGCAAGATACACATACTAATGTGTTTTTATGACACAAAATCACCTGTTATGAATCAGTAACGTATTTTTATTGGAGAAACAGTCGTTGTGATAAATCTTTGACATTTTGAAGTACTTAAAGTCAACATTTATTTTGGTTGGGTTAACATTACTAAATCTAAAGATTCTTCTGTAGTGTTTTGTTGACTGCTAATTGTCATTTTATTGTTTCTATCAATGGCAATTTCAATATTTTATTAAAGATTAACTCGCTTATCGACTTTGTTTATATATTCATATATTCAATACTTGGTATTTTGATTAACAATGCAATATAATAGATATTTCATAAGAAATACATGAAATAGGAGCTTTCGAATACATATCTTGGATAAGTATCTTAATCAAAGTCGTCTTCCTAGAAATCGAGCGACGAAAACCACATTCAGGGACATTCATAAGTATTTGTGCGCTACAATGTTCAAAATTAATATTCAGTACAATAATGTAGGATATGTTTATTATTCTGAAGCAAGTGTTACGAATTATAAATGTACTTCTGATTTTTAAACAATTGTAATTTGTGTCACTCTTATGCTTTGGTTATTCATCTGTAGAATATACATAAAATAGTAATATGATGAACAACCTATTCAACTGATTTTTATAGTTTGTTCTTATGTGGTACTGCTACACCACTGCCTCAGATTAGGAAGGTTGGCCCTTCAAATATGTTTAACCCAGCCTCATTCTTATGTGCCTGTCCCAAGTCAGGACCATTTAGTTTATTTGTTGTCGTCGGTTCATGTGCGTCTTATTTTTTTTTTCGTAAGTTGTTTTGTTATAAATTAGGCCGTTAGTTTTCTCAATTGAACTGTTTCATATTTTTAATGTCAGGTCCTTTTAAAGCCGACTTTATGGTATGGGTTTTCTCATTGTTGAAGGCCGTACGGTTGCCTATAATTGCTTATGAACTCTGGTGGATAGTTGTCTAATTGGCAATTATACCACATCGCCTTTTGTTTTTTGTTTTCCAGTACGGTCACTTGGAGATGAGTTTAATTATTTATGGATTTGGATTAAAATTAATCCCTTTTATATTTAAAAGACAATGCTAACTTCTATATAAACATGATAAACTACAATAAAATCATGTAATATTACCTTAACTTTGTTGTCTTTGATCTACATCAAGACAACAAAAAGATATAAACAAAACGTTAATACAACGTGTAATTTGGCACGTACATTATAAATCATTCATCTTATTTTAATTGCCGTGTCAGATAACCCGATTACCTTTTCAGTTTTAATTTGTTTTAAACTGTTCCCAAAGCAACATGTTTTTGCGATAATAGCCGTGATGATTCTCTTCTTGTAAAATAAACATCCTGTCTAAAATGATACATACAATAAAATTACTTTTCGGCTTAAAATGTTATTCATTCTGATTTTAAAACATTATACAATTCCTCTTCTTTTTTTATTTGTATTTATTATTGTTGAAGTAAGACACTAAACATGCATAGTGCAAATGAACTTTCATATAGGGACTTTATCAGAGCTCGGATGAAAGGTTAGAGATAGTGTTCTGAACCGCTGAATAGATAAAAGTTAATTGCGACAGCTGCATGAACTAGTTAGACGCAAATGAATTCAAAAAGGACTGAAATAACATACGCCAAGAGCTCTCACTTTATATGTGCATTTACCAACCCGACAGATGACGACACGGTCCAATGTATTGATAAATATCACGTTCAGAAAAATGATTTGATGGAACAAATAGACGGAAGAGGGTACTCAGAGTGTAGAAATACAAATTAATTATACAATTAAGCATCAGTGACAACTAAAAGTTTCAAAATAGTGTGTCAAATATGGCTATTTTTAAGGAGTACATGTAATTAAGATATAAACAAAATATATAAAAAAATGATTAAAGAGATGTGATATAAGTGTCAATGAGAAACTAATTTATTAAAGACAAAACGAAATAGATGTCAACATTAGCATGTTATTGTGCGGCCTTCGATAAGTAATAAAATCCGTACATAGTAGGTTTTTAAGCCCATGAATGAAAATGGTGAACAAATTTAAATTAAAAAAAAGACAGTTGCCGAACTGCAACTACAAAAGTTTACGAAAAACAATCTTGTAGTCAGCAACCAGTGACATCTACTATATTGTTTGCTATGCTGAGATTGTGATGATTAATTTCACTTGGTGTAGCATTTTGTTATTTTATCGTTAATATTTCATTGTAAGGCCTGCAAGAGGTAGTCTTCTTCAACTTTTATCTGCAGAATTAGTACCATCGTTTGATAGCCGTATTTTAGTAGTTGGCGCTTATGCAGCTGGAAAACGACTCTTGTGTCGAATTTAGGCAGAATAAAGAGAAAAATTAAGAAAGGAGAGAAGAGAGTAAAAAGCCAAAATTTGAAAAAGAACAATTGAGAATCATGGGGTTCTAAATTATAATGACTGAATATTGAGAATTATTGAAAGTAAAGGACAAACTACACAATGAAGAATAGAGAAAATGTTAATGGTCTAAAAATTAAGGAATAAAGATATAAAGGACCCCCACCCAGAACCTCATATTTATAGTGAAAATTATCATTTTTATTCAATTAGTTGCACTGAAAACATATTTACAAAGAGTTGAACTATAAATTCATTTATTTTACATTTCTTTTCACCGGCAGTCAGTAATAAATAAATACCCCTGCTGAGGGGGGTGACATTTTTTATGTTGGATTAACTTGGGGGTGGGGTTGGGGATATGGATTTGAGATATGATCCTCTCGTTTTCAACCCCTCCTCTGCTGTCGCATGCCATGAATCTGTTACTGAAATGCATGCCGCCGCATTTGCGACGATGTTCAGGCACTGACCAATCATTAACACGACAAAAGCTATTCTATTATATAACATATAGTTACATGATATTTTTATTAAACGACATATTGCATTTCCCACACCCAACCAATTCTCAAAGGCAACAAACATTGTTAAAGAAATAACACTTACACTGTGACCAATTCCCCACAAAAAAGGGGGAAATAGAATGATGAATGCCTTATTTCGCAAACTTATATTCAATTGTACACTATTTGTTGTGCCTAGAGTTTAATGATATATCCTCTGGGTTCTTGATAGGTATAAAGTCAAAAATGTCAGGTTCCCATCTAAAAATTGTGGAATTTTACCGAGATTTGAAAGACTGAGGTAGAGGTGGGCTTCCGGTGAACCTCTGTAGTAACTATGCATCCGTGAAAAGAAATAGAGAATGTGGTGTTCAATTAAATCATTGATATCAGTGTAGAAGTTTTAAACAAACTTTTACCATAAAATTATATATTGGGAAATATTCTAAATTGTCCTACCGCCGTGAATTTAAATTCCATACTCTACAAGGTTATGTACAAATACTAGCCACTGCTACATTATCAGCATGATCGATCTTTGAAATGGTTAAATCTTGGACTTTATCTATAAGTCCAAGGTTAAAAAGATATTTTGATTGTAAAATTTTAACTCATGAACAATGAAAATACTTGCATAAAATAAGACATATTTCCTATATTCGGTGGAAAGACCACCATGCAGAACTTATATGTTCACATGTTTGTCAATATATATGGCTAATCAAATCAAATCAAATTAAAGTTTTATTTATTTTAATACCTTGCAATCATACTGAAACCTAATTTGCCACATGTTGAGCAGGAACTGTTTACCTTTCCAGAGTACATGTGTTCACCCATCTATTTTGGGGGTTCGTTTTGCACAATCTTCAGTTTTCTGTAGTTATTGTTGTTTTTCATCTTTATCTTTTGGTTCTTCTCATTTTACTGGACTTATGGTTATATTTTTTTTTTTTCTAAAAAAATATTCTGATCCCCAATTTGATGAAAAATATATTCTGGTCAAGCAGATGACAAAAAAAAATTATCTGAATGCAGATTTCTCCCATACCTTAAAGTGTTAAATTATGAAAAAAAATAATTTGATTGATAGCGTCGAAAAACTAAATGAATTTGTTCACGCTTTGCGCGAAAAAAAATTTCTGACTCAGAAAAAAACCCATACCACCTGTTACTCAAAACACATGGTAAACATATGGTGAAACGCATGTTTACCATACGTTTTCAAAAACATGTGGTAAACATGCGTTGCATTTTTTGCTGTGTAGACGAATTAAACTAAACACTTCCGATGGTTTTTTAATGATTTCTGCATTCCAACTGTCAACTTTCCATTTATCAGCACTTACATACCCTCTATTCATATCTTATTTAAAACATTACGCTCGTGCATGTTAAGACTATATGTGTGCTCCGACAGAGGTATTAGGAAGAACGCCTGCATTCAAAATCGCAGAAGTTTTGTGGTCATCATCACGAATAAGGTGACTGTTGCTTAGTCTGTAATGTTTCATAATGTGTTTTTCCCAATTATGACATTTTGACTTAGTGTTGATTCTCAGAACCGGTGATGCATACAAAGATTGAGACACTCACTCTGTCGAAGCACTCGTTATATATTATATTGTGAGTATATTTGATTAAAAAAATTAGTTGCTCCTGTTTATAAACTGATAATTGCCACCAATTGTTTGCTAACATTTTAAAAGTTAGTGTTGCAAGACAAATGAATGCATTTGTTTCTAGTGTACCAAGTGTTCATACTCAATTGTAAAAAAATAATGAGATCTATTATGTTGCAGGCGAAACAAGGTTTATTACTATTCCAAAATGTAGTATCACTCAAAGGGACATGTTAGCTTACATTTTATCTTTGGTCTTTATGAATTTTAGTTGTAACACAAAACAAAGCAAGTATTATGCAAAACAGTCTGACATAAAGTAAAATTATGTTTTCTTTTGTCTTATTTCAGTTCTGCGATCGAGAGGAATCTGTGAGTATTTAATTGCTTATTGAACTAAACTTGTATTTATGTACGTACTTTAATATTTGACATACAAATTTGAAAGGTAGCGTACAAACAGTATGTTTCAAAATGCCTAATTATAATAGGCAGGTGTGAAGTACCCTTCTAATAATTAGATTTCAACAAGTCTGTAAGATGAGATAGAACAAATTTTTATATATTGTCATACAAATGAGAAAACATTACTTTCAATAAATTTGTAATTATGATAAATTTGAACGCATGTAAACTGAAAATTGAACAACAAGAAACACCCACTAAAAATATATGACCTAAAAAAGAAGAAGATGTGGTTTGACTACTAATAAGACAAATCTCTACCAGATAACTGGGTCATATTTGACAACAGTTGTATTACTTAATTTCAAACCCGTTGTTAAAATTATAGATATCCAATTAAACTGAATCTCACTATAATAGCATATTGCTATATGTCAACTTGTGTACGCTGAGACGTTTCAAATGTTCAAATGTTTTGGTTGACTGGATGTTTTGGTTGACCGTTATAGTTTATTTTGGTTATTTGTTACTACTTATTTTCCACATTTCTGTACTCGTCCTCTTACTGATGACGATGTTGCTTATGATTTGTTTTTTAAGCCGTGTTTTCTTGCAAACGGTCAACTGTGGTCACGTTAGAAGTAAGAGGATTTATTTGTTCCTATGGTTTATTGTTTTGGTGATGACTTAGACATATTATTGAGGGCAAGATACACATACTAATGTGTTTTTTTATGACACAAAATCACCTGTTATGAATCAGTAACGTATTTTTATTGGAGAAACAGTCGTTGTGATAAATCTTCTGACATTTTTGAAGTACTTAAAGTCAACATTTATTTTTGGTTGGGTTAACATTACTAAATCTAAAGCTTCTTCTGTAGTGTTTTGTTGACTGCTGATTGTCATTTTATTGTTTCTATTTATGACAATTTAAAATATATTTATTAAAGATGAACTGACTTGTCGACTGGGCGTTTAGGACTTTGTTTATATATGAATGTTATATAAATGGATTTACTTTCATTGATTTGATATGATAAAACCAATATATTTATTACTAGCTGTGTTTGATAATAAATGGATTTCAATAATTATTTCATTAGAAAAGGAGATTTCTATCCTTCTAGACCATGTGTTATTGTTTTTGTCCTTCCTTTGCCTATACCGCCCTGCTTAGTCGACCCGTAATACTCGATTTGAGGTATGGGCATAACTTTCCAGCAACCTCTCAATATTGGAGCAGAAGTTTTCAGCGACGCATAAATTGTTAGGAGACGTCATCAAGGTTATTTCATTACTATGTTAAAGATAAGAAAAGACTAGAAATTGCACAATCAATAGATGTTTATGTTTTGTAGGCCGCTTGGCACAATGTGATAATGTTTTGCTCATTCACTGCCTTTGCAGCTAATACTTTACGATACCAATGTTTATTAACCTGAGTATCTATACCTAGCTGTTCGTTGCTGTTAAGTGACTCAAACATTAGTTCCAAGCCATAATTTAATTGACCTGTCTAAAGTTAGGAGCTTCGAAAATAGTTATTGCATGTCAAATCATCAAGATTATTTTAGTTTCTTTTCTATTTAATGAACTTGATAGGTTGACGGAAATGGTCTAGATATGTAAAAAAGAAGTTAGTTATTGCTGTTGTATTTTGCACCACCCAATTGCTTTGATGATTCTTGGAAATTCTTTTACATGATTTATCTACAATTAAACTTAAGAGTTACGTAATAAATCACCCGTGTATTTCTCATCAAAGCAACCATTAGATTTATCCAGGACTCAATCAAAGAAAAACATGTTGTTGTTGCATGCTATGTGTAACATGTTATAGACTTCTGATATGGTCAAGTTACTTAAAGAGGTGAATATTTCTCAATTAATATCACGTTAATAAAACGTAATGACGTTTGTTTCTCTAGTAGTTTTCGGGATAACGCCAATACGGTAATTTATACTGACAGATTGATTTTGGAAATTTTAAGTAAGTATTCATATGAATGACATAAAAGTTGGCAACGCTGGGCTGTTAGTTTTAAACAATAGTTTGAATTTTGCATGACAAAAGATAATTATGTGGAATCCTTCTCTGTAAGTTATTTGTTATCAAATTTTGACTGTCTATTATGCGACGAAATTACAAAGCAAAGAAACAAATTAAATCATGTGTACATGACAAAATGATACGAAACTGAGACGAAAACACAGTTCAGTTGGATTTGTGTGTGTGAGTTGAAAGTACTGTCCGTGCAAGAACTGCCTGTATATTAAATAAGAGGCGTTCACACAATACTATGGTTGGGAATTCTAAAAGCAAAGCATAAAGCAGAAATCTATATTGTGTACACCCATAAAAGTTATATTGCGTCATATGCTTTACATTCCTTCAGATAAACTTTCCTGTTTGGCCTATTTGTATCTTTATTGTTATTTTTCACGTTATTGTTAATCATATTTTAATGTAGTTTGTACATAAAATATATCTAAAACTTGACCACACGATGACAAATATTTAACAGCAAGAACTCCTACCCTTAAAAAGGACACAAATATATTAGTACAACGAGTATGTCTAAACTGCAAATGGTCAATATTTGCATTTTCCGGTGACCATGACGTCAACAGCTGCGAAGGATTTTGGCATTGCATGGTTATTTTGAATTAAATATATAATATGAAACCATTGACATTTTTAAACAATTTTATTCTTTGTCATATTGGTATTGAGTATTATGTTTTGTTGATCGTATTGGACGTTCCTGTGGTCATGTTTTCTTTCATGTTGTGTTTTGGACAATATCCGAGCAACGCTTTTTAAGGCTCTTTCTATATAACTTTAAAAACAGTGCAATTCAATGTAGTTAATTCCTTTTTGATCAGAGATGAAATATAAAAATAATGAATTCGAATAAACAAAACCCATAATCTCAGCAATTCAAACAGATTAAGAAATAAACTCACACGACAAACCAACACATGAATAGCTTGCAATGGATTGTAAAATATTGGTAATCAGTTTAATCTTTAATGGAGGAAAGTAAGTTATATGATGTTTAGACAAAAATTGTATTTGTTTCTTCCTTTACAAATATAATCAAACATATAATATTGCGGAACAAACACATAAAACAATATGTTCAAACGGTGAATGTTTTGGATTATATATAACATATTATTTAAAATGATATTCTGGATGACAAGGATATTTCTAAAATTTGATATTGAACAAATTGTCAATTGATAACTGGTATACGAAATAAATGCGTTGGTTAAAAAACTCAACGACGAAAAATCGAGCAAACAAAAGTTACCAGCAAAACACTGGAACTTTAAATAAAAGGTAATTAAAAAGGAAGAAATCAAATATTGAAAATAACATTACAGAACACCACGAGGTAATGACAAATGGGAGATTTTGGAAAGTGAACAAAAACACAATATTATTATATCTATTTCATATGCTTTAAAATTTATAAATTAAAATCATTTTGATTTAAATTGCTGCAATTTATATAACAATCTAAACAGATATTAGAAGACCGGATTTTTTTTATTACCATGTTATCAATATATTCATAACGAGTGAATCATTATAACAGTTGTTTTGTGAAAAGACATAAGACATCTTCCGGTGCACCTAAGATCACCCCTATTTTTTTGTAGAATTCGTGTTGCTAAGTCTTTAGTTTTTTGTAAGTCGTGTTTTGTGTACTGTTATTTGTCTGTTTGTCTTTTCTTTTTTAACCATGGCGTTGTCAGTTTGTTTTCGACTTATGAGTTTGATTGTCCCTTTTAATATCTTTCGACTCTCTTTATACTTCTGGTAAGATTTTATCTAAAGCTTGTGAATAGATGTACTGATGTTTTATATTATAGATTTCATTAAATGCTATCTAACTCTTAACGTAAAGTATCAGATAAACACTGAATTGGTTTCTCAATGCACTTACTATTTTGTCTGCATAAACTATGATAAATAGAAAAACTGTCATTAGAAAATAAATGTTCAACAGTTTAACATCTACAGATATGTCATTATTTCTCAAATCGTCAATTTATTTTTCATGCGAGTGAACTGTTCTTGAAGAGCGATTTTTCTTTGTTTGCACATTTTACAGAAACTATAAAAGATATAGAGTAAATATAAATGGCGAAAACCAGCACAATAACATGAATAAGATCTACAAATAAGTCAAATTAACCTTATAGGAGTAATTGTCCTTGTAAGATGATATTTGTACGTTTTATTTTTGTTGAATGAATCACTGGGAGATTGAGAGAATCCTTTAATAGTTAAAACGATAAAAAACAAAATCAACTGACTGACCACTCATAAGAGATATGAACGTTAAAAGAAGATTTTAAGTTTTGCAGCGACCTTGATATGAAGCGGAAAACTGTTATCAGCCCGATATGATTTAAATTAAATAATCAAGGCTAAGAGCTTCGATTGATTTCTTGTAAGATGAACCTTCCCATGTTTGCATTATTTGCAGAAATAATAGCCGATATAGGTAAAATTTAAATGAATATTAAAATCATCTGCAAAATAAGATGCACAAATTCGTCATTTTGACGGAAGAAGTAAATTGATTACTCATAATAGTTATTCTAATGCAATTTTTGTATCAGTGGTTTTGATTGGATGACAATAAGCGTAAAATTTCTATCTCCTGTCTGTAACTAAGGAAGCCGACATTTTGAATTCTGGAATGTATTGACATGTAATTTCTCCAATAATACGCAAAAAAAACTCACATTTTGCACCTAGAAATCTTCTTTTTATCAAATTTTATTACATTTTGAGGCGGACAAGAAGCCAGAAAACGCCCGGTGTTTACGTTTGACGCCGGAAGCATACCTATGACGTCACCTAGTTTAGGCGCCAAAGAAGATAACATCATTTCGCGGAATTTTCGTTTAATGAAAATTTTACAATGAAATAATGACTAAAATTGAATGATTTGTTTATTTTGCATTAGAATAGAGATAACTGTATTGTATTTGAAGCTTTGCGGACGTCCATCGGTAGTTTTACTGTCGCAAATATCCGTATACCTGTCTCCGCTACGCGTCGCCAGGTAAACTCAATTTGCGACAGTAAAACTACCGATGGACGTCCGCAAAGCTTCAAATACAATACAGTTATCTCTTAATTGTCCTTGAGATACAAGTTTTACCCTTTTGTTATTTATTGGCAAAAGTCACAAAATGTCACAATTTTAACCAAAAGTCACAAAATGTCACAATTTTAACCAATTTTATCTTTAAAATTATAATAGGTGGACAGAAACTTAGACTAGCCAAAAGATCAGCAAGTTATATGTTGGTTGATTTAACTCAATTAATCTTGTTGCATTTATTTTTTGGCAAAATACAAGATGTGACCGATACAGGCTCCCCGTTCGTAACATTCGTATTTTTCTTAGTTCTCGGTGATCTTTAAACGTTGAGTTTTAGACAATATCAGCTCGAGACGTTTTTAAGGCAAAATCGTTAAAAGAGACGAAATTCCATGTAGTTATATACATCATCTGATCAGTAATGATACAGGTAATTATCAATCGCATTAATGAATATGTCTTTCAACCGTTGGTTACCTTTAAACGTGAATCCTCGATGATAAGTGAGCTTTGTCATATTTATTATATTATAAATCGTTTAATTCGATTAAACAAAATCCATAATCCGAGTTATTTCAACAGATGAAAATATAAACTAAATACAATAAACCAACACGTAAAATGATTTCTTGTTAGTTTGCTAATTTTTGTAATGAAAATATTGGCAATCGTTTAAATCTTATACCATAAATTCACTTTTAATAGCACTACAAAAGTCTAAAAGTCTTGATTTGCATGAACTTTTACTCGACATTCTCCAAAAGTATGACTCGTGTTTTAATTTTTCTTGACAAATTCTCATTTATATTAAATTTGTATGAAATTTACTCGACATATTCTCGACATTCTGAATATGGTCTTAAAATTTCTTGACAAATTCTTGACATTTGAATACTGTCTTGATATTTCTCGAAATATTCTCGACATTCTTATTTTTCTCAATATGGCTTGACACATTCTGAACATTTTGAATTGTGTCTTAAATTTACTTGACAGTTCCGAGTTTTACAAATCATGACCAATATTCATGATATAACTTTAATCTTTATTTCTCTTTATATGATATACTGTTGTTCCAAGTTACACTTCTTACAACAAAATAAAAGTTGGGCATGTAAAATAATTGAAAATTTGGGTATATAAATATGTTTACAAATGCAAATATGGCTATGAAATCTAAAGTATAAAATAATTCAAATGAGGTGTGTTGATATAAAACAATTTGAATGTGGGTTTTAAATAATTACAAATTTTGATTCCTAAATCTTATAAATTAAATGATTAAAACCAATCATACTGTACACATATTTCATTCTACATTCATAATATTCAATGTTGATATGGTAAATAATTATTATACCAAAATGTGGTTTATATAAATAGCAAATTATGATGATATACAAATCATTCATTTAACAGAAGAAAAATCTGTGTAATGTCATCTGTTGGAATATATATATTAAGTATTACACATGGACAGGATGTTCCCATAAAATTAAGGTATTCCACACCCAAGAGTACACGCAACTGTCAAATAGAAATTACTGCTTTACCTGTAATCAGCCATACAACTTATCAGTTGACCGAACATGGCACTACAATTTAAAAGTTTGTTGATAGATGAAAATGAAAATCATCATTTTGATGAAAAAAATTTGAATTAAAATGGATTTTTTCATCAAAATTATGAAGTTAATTATTTTAACATAAAAACAAATTGAATAATTCCCAAATATTAAAAGAAAATTATTATCTACTCCAGGAATAATAAAAATGGATTTATAATGGGTTCCATCAATATAGAAATCATTGGTCTTATGAAATGGATCTCAAACAGACATGCACAATATAGTTCTAAACATTCGTTTTCTTTTCAGGAAGGAGTTATCACAAATATTTATTTTTGATAAAAAATTATAAAATTCAACACTAAAATTTGAATAAAAAATGTTTTCGGTTGTTCTAAAATTGAATAAGGTTTTGAATCAAGATGGGAACAAATTCTTTGACCTAAACGAAAGCCCCCTCTTTTTATCCACATAAACCCAAAAGATGAATTGTGGGGTCCAAAGAGACACATGGTCACATTTTAAAACTGCCTATAAGACACCTATTTTAGTAAAGCAAATTTGACTGGCAGTTTTGCGAACGGCAAAAATCTAAATGCTGTTTGTCAGTTTGTTAGTAACTTTGACTTATATTCCAAGTGAAAACAATTAATTAAATGTTTAATTAAAATAAATCAAAATTAAACTACATGGGGAATTATTCAGGGTATTCCAACTTAGTTGCACCAAAAGGGTATCTTACTATACCAAATTGATCCTTGATTCTTCAAAGTTTAGTTTAGCCATAATAAAAGGAGTAAATAACAGCAATAGAATGTCATAAACAGTGCAGATTAAGTCTGTTCACATTTCAGGCCAAATTTATACTGTTGAGATAGTGTCAAGACATATTTAAGATTGTCAAGAATGTGTCGAGACATATTCAGACATTATTTAGAATGTCAAGAATATGTCGAGACATATTCAGACATTATTAAGAATGTCAAGAATATGTCAAGACAGATCGAGACAAATTTAAGACAGTCAAGAATTGGTCGAGACTAATCCAGACTCTTATCAGATGATACAGGAAGTGTCGAGAAATTTTAAGACAATCTTCATACTGTCAAGACACTTGTCAAGAAAAATGAAGAACCTTCTTAGACAAATTCATACTATGTCAAGAATTTTTAAAAATTATTTAGACAAATTAAGAATGTCGAGTAAAAATTCATGCAAATTCAGACAAAACTGGTCTTTTCAGACTTTTAACTTTTGTAGTGTAGTCAACTGTATTTTAAGAAAAAGCGTAAAGAAAGCAATTGCGGTTTTATGAAAGTATTCTATTTCTTTGTGTTCCAGGCGTAGTGATAACATATATATAACGCAATGTTTTTTTTTTCAACATATACCCACAAACTGATACAATTATAACCCCTTGTCAACTGTGTATCATCGCCACGAGAAATTGGATACCAGCAAATCGGATAGAAAGGAAAAATAAATAAACAAGATAAGAATTCATTTAATTTAAACCATTTTACCATCTTGATGAGGTTACCGCTTATGAAACGATTTCCTTTATAGTACTTATTTTACGATTTTCGTATATATAATGTTCGTATTTGATGCCAACAAGTAGAAAACAAAGACAAGGTGTTGTGTTATACTCCAAAACTGTGCACTGTGTAGCAGATCATTTCTAGGTCAATCGAACTCCGTCGCTCTGCTGACCATATATCCATTTCGTTTTGCATGATATGACATGTATCATGTTAAAATGATTCCAAAGAAGAAGGTAACATGTAATTTCTGTTTCGATTAATTCATGTTCGTGAAAACCGATTTTCGTTTATGGAGGAAATATTGTATTTTCTTTGATACTTGATTTCGTGGTTTTGCAAAAAATTTCATACAATCCTTTTACAAATTTGCACTTTGTTCGACACTTAAACTTGTGGTTCACTAATATCCACAAAATCCACGAATAATAATGAATCCACAGGTTTTATGTTGGTTAACAAATATGTATAATTTCTGAGTAGGTGATTGTGTTTAAGCTTTAGTTGATATAACTTACAGTATTTGCGATCAATCTTTAATACGGCATCAGTCAACGGGACATAAATCAACATACATTGTTGTAAACATTTGATCAAAGTTGATTTTTTTATAATTGTATTGTTTGAAAAGAAAACAAATATTGGAAAGAAGAAATGTCCTTCATATGCTTTAAATCTTAAAACACTTGTTGATAAAACTTTAAAATAACTGTAATTCTGTAAAAGTCATACATATGTTATTTTCCATTCTGCAATTACCGTTTACTTACATTTAGTTTTGTATTGCTCAAGATCGTGTACGTGTACCGTTCATGACGTTACAGTACTAGGACATTTGCATAGTTTGATTTTTCTTTGTATGCATGTTTCGAATACATATCTTGTAACATCTTAATCAAAGTCGTCTTCCAAGAAATCGAGCGACGACAAACCAAATTGATGGACATTGTTAAACATTTGTGCACTACAAGGTTATAATATTTCGTAGATGAATCATTTAGTACAATATTGCAGGGTAGACAAATAAGAAGATGTGGTATGAGAGCCAATGAGACAACTCTCCATCCAAGTCACAATTGTAAAAGTTAACAATTATAGGTCAACATACGGCATTAAACACGGAACCTTGGCTCACATCGAGCAGCAAGCTATAACGGGCCCAAAATGTTAAGTGTAAAACAATTCAAACAGGAAAACCAACGGTCTAATCGATATTAAAAAACGAGAAACACTTATGAACAACACCAACAAACGACAACCACTAAAACACAGTCTCCTGAGTATGCTCATTACTCTGATGCAAGTGTCAATAATCATAAAAATACTTTTTTCAAATTACTGTACTTATGGTATGCAGTTTTATCTTCAGACATACGTATTGTATTTAACCATAAAATGTTATGATGGAAAATTGGATAGTTTTGTTTTTGTTTTTTTTGCAATGTCTTTAAGAAAAGGTGAGTTTGATTCTTTATTGATTTTAATCATTCCCTTTATGTTTAAAAGACAATGACTTTTATATAAAGTACAATAAAATCATGTTATATTGCCCAAATTATGTTGTCTTAAATCTAGAATAAGACAAAAAACAATACATACACCAAATGTGACATCACGTACAACGTGTTTTTCTTAGTCAAATTTGAATTTTCAATAATACTGATATTTGTCGTGATAGTAGGTCTCTGAGGATGGCTGATTTTTTTTTTTTTTTACTTTTTTTCCCATGACCCGGTTTTAGGAATTGCTGTTACTGAATCGAAGTTTTATTTCATATAACCTTAAACAAATAAATTGGTTGTTACACCAGCTCTCTCTGGTTATTTGGCAAATACATTATAAATCATTCATCGTATTTCAATTGTCGTTCAAGATTGCAATTTCGAGGATTTGTTTTATTTTACACTGTGTCAACAGCAATTTATTTTGTGATTATAGACATACAGATTTTCTTTCTTGTAATATCCGTAACCTGTCTAAAATGGTTGTATATAATGCAATGAAATTACTTTACTGCTTAAAATGTTATTGATTCTGACTTTTGATAATTTCTCTTCTTTTTAAATTTATCTATCATTGCTGAAGTAGGACAATATTCATGTATGTCACGAATTTTGATAGAGGAACGTTATCAGACCTCCGGTGATGGTTAGACATATTGTTCTTACCCGACCGAAAAATCAAACAAGTAAGGTGCAACAGTGCATGCACTAGTCAAGTACAAACGAATTAAATAAGGAATTATATAAAATACTCCAAGAGCTCGCACTTATTTTGTACATTTATTACCCAGCCAGAAGACGACACGGTCGACTGTATTGGTAAATATCACATTTAGGAATATGATTTATTCTAAAAGAAAATAGACAAAATCGTTAAACAGAGGCAGCTGTAGTTTACCGATGTTTAGATCTGATGAAACCATTAAGATAATACAAATCAAGGTAAAACAAACAATATTGAACACATGCATCATGGTCAGGAGGGGTATTTATGAAATGAATTTGGTATGGTTTTCCTCAAAATATTATAAATCTGTTCCATTTCTCTGAATAACACAGCATGTAGAAATAATCAAAATAACTATTCAAATGTTTATTCCATTCGTCATTCTCTACCAAGACGATAATCAAATACTTTGATTTAAAAAATGTACAATTATTTAAGCATCTAGATGAAGGATATATAATGATATACGTTTTGACAACTACTCATACATAGATGGTTATCAGAGTCTTGTAAGATGACAGGCTAATACTCAAGTATACAAGGCGAGTGTTTTATCTAGAAAAGACTCAGCACTAGTCCTCGTTGGAAAAGTAGAAACACAAATTAATTATAAAATTGATCATTGACATCTAAAGGTTCCACAATAATGTATCAAGTACGGTTATTTTCTAAAAGGAGTAAATGTAATTAAGCTATAAACAAAATACATCAAAATTATAAAAAATATGTGATATAAATGCCGATGGTAAACTGGAAAATTTAAAATGAACAAAAAAAAAAAACAAATACATAGCTTCAACTATGACAGTTAACAAAAAGAATTCTTGTAATTAGCAACATATGACAGCCCAAATAATGTTTTCTATGCAGAGGTTTTGATGATTGATTTTACTTCGTGTAGGGTATTGTTACTTCTTTTGTTTATATTTCATTGTAGTTAGACGTGTTAAAAGAGGTGGTCTTCTTCAACTGTTATCTAATGATTTAGTACCATCGTTTGATAGTCGAATTCTAGTAGTCGGAGCTTATGAAGCTGGTAAAACAACGCTTGTGTCGAATTTAATCGGTAAAGCCATCCCCAGAGAGAGACAGAGTACTGATGGAATAGATGTGTACTTCGGAAAATTATTATTTGATCTGAAGACGCAGACGCTTTTGAAAAAGACAAAGGGTAAATAGTTATTGAAGAAATAATTCCGGACAGCCGTTAATATGTTTTCATTGATCAATGGGTTAGGCATTTCTATTCGATTATTTAATCCCGAGGTGCCATGAACTATTTCGATTCTAATAGGACAAATATGGTAATTGTGTCACCCGTGAAAGCCATATACACTCGATACTGCTTTGGTTGTTCCGTTTTACCCACATATAATAATATGAAACTATCTATTAAAAATTTTAGACTCACTATTTCACATTAATGTGATCTTTGTCTAATTGTATTACATTCTGATGCGTACAAGAAGCACGCAAATGCCTGGTGTTTACATTTGACACTGGAAACATACACATGAAGTCATCTTGATAAGTTGCCAAAGACGATAACAATTTTCGTTTTATGAAATTTTACACCGAAATGATAACTGAAATGGACTTTTTATTTAATTTGCATTATAATAGAGACACCCGTTTTGGATTTGAAGTTTGGTCTATGCAAAACATGTTTTTTTCTGTCGCAAATAGAGTTTACCATGTCGTAGAAAAGTCGGTTCTTGTAATCAGTGTTTTTAGACTGCCAGATAAGACATAGTATATCAATATTGCCCTGATTTTATCAGTATTATTCATTTGTATTACAATCAGGACAATTATAAGATGATATTTGTTTCAATAATTAAAAGTACACACTTGGACTACACAACAAGATGTTAAAATGAATAGTGAAGATAATAAACATTTGTGCTAAACTGTAACACAAAACAATGTCAATTAATATTTAGCGCTTGGTCAATTCGGAAAAAGTATAATTCAGTCTAACAATAACAAGCGGTACTCGTTACCTCAAAGCATTGTAAAAGAGCTATACCCTGTTAGTTGGTCTCGCAAAGTTGTGTGTAAGGCTAACGCAACATTCATACTGATTTGATAGTAATGTTTTTCGCCTATGAAGTGCTGGCGGGAAGTGTTTATAAACATTAAATAGTTTTACAAATTTCAAAATTGGAATATATAAAGAAGATCGTATGCACACATCATTAAGAAAATGTATGTTTTGTCTCTGAAGTAGTACAATGTAGTATGTTATGTTCCGATTAATGAAAGAACTTTTAACATTATCGTATGTTTGTCCCTGAAATTATATCGCTGATTTGTTTATATATGTTTTGAAGGTGTCCACAGTTTTCCCAAAGCAATATACCAAAAGATTTTATCATATCTTAAATCAGTTAAAGAAGATGTCAAACAACAGAAGGGTGCATTACCAGGGAAAACTCAACCCGATATTCCAAATGATGATGTATTACAAAAGCTTTCTAAAAAAATAGATGAGTATGCATATGACAATTCCACAGAAAGATTTGATGATCAGGAAGTTATTCCAATTCCTGTTTTAGATTTCGCTGGACAAATAGTTTACCATGCAACCCATCAAACATTTATCACTTCACATGGAATTTATATCGTCACATTTAATGGCAGCAGACATTTGAATGACTCTTTAAGTGACAGGAGAGATGAAAGAAGGATAACAATACTTGGTAAGTATGGTACAGGCAATTAGTATCAGTAGGACCAAATCAGAAAGAACTAAATTTAAGCACATACGATACAGTTTCGATCCCATGGTGAATTATTTACGAAAATTGCATACAAGCTATTTTTCACCTTAGCAATTCAAATATGTAATAAAAATATACCTTCATGTGCTACTTTACGAGATAAATGGGGTCGAAATTTTAGACATTTACTAAAAATTCCATTTTTGACATTTCTAACATTTTGACAGACATGCTTAACTTTTTGTATCAAAAGATAAATACATGAGGATTTTGTAAAAGTTTTGGAATATCTTTGTTACCAAAGTCGGCTATTAATTTATGTAACAATTGTTTGTAAATAATTCATTTTATTAGATTTTCATGAGTTTAGAAAAAACGGCTTTTTGCGGTATATTTATTTAATAAAAAAAAATCATCGATGACTTTTTCATAAAATTGAACATTGTTTAAACAAATAATCTTCATACAGTATCAAGTCAAATGTCATTCTACAAAAGAGGGGTCCATGTACTTGTTTTCAAATTAATAATTAAAATCCTCGAAAATGCATCTTTTCCCGATATGTTGCAGTTGACGTCGCGAAAATAACATTTTCCGGTAGCAACGTCATTATCTCCCTTTAACTGTATCGTATGCCCTTAATGTTTTCTTCAGGTAAAACCCATTCATACAGAAGTATGGCATACGTCAATGAGACAGCACATGAAGTTCTTATACACACATTACACCTAGAAAAGAAACAACCCTACAGAGGATCAAAACATTGTAACAATAAACCAGCATGCGTACGGTGTTTCAATCTCTGAACATTGAAAACTTCGTAAGCTGTATATTGCTTGATTGATTGATTCGTTAATGTTAAATGCCCTTTCCACATCATTGGCTATATCGTGGCGGTGAGTTTTATTGGAGAAGGTAGCCAGTTATACATTAAACGAACTTACCACTCGGCTTAGTTGTATTCTAACTAATAGACACGTCCAAAGGTAGTCTGTTAACACCATATTTTAAAGAAGTAAAAGAACCTTAGATATTTGTAAAACATCTGAAGATGTTTTGTTATAAAAATAAGTGGCATAATTGTCAATCGGACAAATCTCCGTCAGAAACCATATGATGTCGTAGATTTTAGCAAGTTATAATAGGTCCCAAAATGACAAACGTAAAACAATTCAAACGAGAAAATGACGTCCTGAATTATGTACAGAACAATAAACAAAAACAAATATGATATACGGCATAAAACTACAACCGTTGAATTACAGATTTCTAACTTGAGACAGACACATACAGAATTTGGCGGGTTAAACAAACATGACAAATTCACAATTACGATTGACCATTGTAGGTATCTATTTCTTTACATGCGATTAATAAAATAATATGAACATTATATCTAACGAAGACTGACGACAAATGTTCATAGGAATTATATCATAACATGCTTGCCTTTATTACTCTGATATTAAAAGGACACAAAAGCATAAAACAATTCAAGATAATATCAACTAGCGAATGTTGAGTTAAGTTGGAGGAAATGTAACGGGTCCTCTTTAATTTCGTTCAAGTTGGTTTTAAAAACAACGCTTCTGAATAGAATTGCTGATTTTTATAGGTCATTTTCATATTTCTTCTACTCTAAATATACAATGCAAAAGCTTTTCAAGTTTTAAAGCAATGGCGATTATCAATTCTTTTCACAGAATTTTAATTTCATTCTTCTTAGATAGTTTGTCATAGCAGCAATGTAATTTTAATTTTGGTTCTATTGTAGCCTGGTGGATTTTAATTTTGTGCTGATTTAAAATAAAATAATCTGCAACACACAGTCACACACAAAGTCATATGTTAAAGCATATTCGTTTCATTGGCTCAGATAATAGATTAAATATTTCGAGTATTTTCGATGCGATACCATAAATTGCCGCTCTACTTGTAAAACTTGTTTTAGTTTTTGTAATACTTATTTTAATAGAGTGTAGTGTTTTGTCTGATCTGATGATATTGTTGTTTCTGTTGTAAACCTGTTGTCATCCTATGAATATGATTTAAGGAGGATATTTGAAATATGAGATATGTGTTTTATAAGTGCTATAGGTAACATTCGTGATCTTTTATCGAAAGAAAACGTCAAAGCGTAACTTTTGTATAATTTTATTACATGCTTTGGTCCTTTTTTTATTCTTGTCTTTCATTTTGTTTATGTACTTTATCTATAGAGTGTCTACATGCTATTTTGTGTTTCTTTGTTGGAATAGTTATTTGTTTTAAAGTGATTATGTTATTACACAGTGTTGACTGATGTATCCCAATTATTGACATGTTTAGTCCCCTACCGACGAAGTCGATGGGGACTTTAGGTTTGCACTCTGTCTGTCTGTCTGTCTGTCTGTCTGTCTGTCTGTCTGTCTGTCCTTCCGTCAGTCCGATAAATCCGTTTTCCACACTTTTTTCTTCGTGCTTGAAGATATTGATTTTATAATTGGAATATAGTTTTATCATGACAAGTTACAGATCAAGTTCGAATTTCCTTTCTGATGATTTTGTGTAGAGCTATGGTCCTTGGACTTAGAAAATTCACTTAAATAATCAGTTTTCCACACTTTTTTCGTCATGCTTTAAGATATTGACTCGATATTTGTTATATAGTTTACACCATGACAAGTTATAGATCAAGTCAGCATTTTGTTCCAGTACAATGAATTTTTAACCGGTAGGGGACTACGTATTGCCATGCAATACTCTCAGAATGCTTGTTATCTATTATGTCTGTTTGTTTTGCTCACCAATTTTGTCAATATAATGGAATTCTATGCGACTGTCACACTAGTGAGAGGTTAAGCTAGTTATGAAATTAGGTTTAATCCATCATTTTCAACTTTTCAAGTTAAGGAAATGCCTGTACATAGTCAGGAATATGACTATTATTTTCCATTCGCATAATGTGTTTGACATTTCGATCTTGCCACTTGATAAAGGACTTCCGTATCAATTTTCCTTGGAGTATTTTTGTTGTTTTACATTTTGCAGAAAATATCAGACAATGGGTTTCATCAATTCTTTTGTACAGCCATCCTGATAATAAAGATTATCCGAGATTGATGTTTGTAGCAACCCACAAAGACCTTGTCCGTCAGGTAATGATATGCTATCAAAGAACGCCATCTGTGTAGACAGTATATTTGGTTGTGTTTTTACAACGTTATACAAAACTTTACGTTGACCAGACTCTGCCTCTGCAAACGTAAACAAAAGGTTAAGTAGAATTGCGTTTTATTACCGAAATAGGGTACCAACACTGCAAGGATGATACAAACATTGTTTGTGTTAATATTAAAAACATTTAACATGCTTAGAATACGACAAAACTATTGACTTACAATCGACTTTATATAAAGATGCAAATAAAGAGGTTGAAGATATCTACAATGTATTGTTAGCAATTTTCAAGCACGGAAAATAGATATTGAAGCTGGCCAAAATCATATTCATATTAAATAATTGAAATATCTATTAATGAGAAATATTTATTTTGAAACTTAAAAAATGATTCTAACACGTACTTCATTAAATTCATTAAAATAATAAAAGCTTTAAATCCAAATAAAATGTCATAGACTGTAAGTTTATTATCATGAATTTATAGATTTACGGAAGCATAACAAGAAGTCGCGTTGTTTGTTTGGAATTATTTCTAAACTGTAAAATTACATGGAGACCGCTAAACTACAGGAAAATTTAAAACGTTTTTTTTATTCCTCCGCCGTAGTAAGTTTTACCCTTGTCCGTATGTACACCAGTCCTAACGTTCGTCCGTACGTCGCGAAATTGGTGTCCGTTCTCCTATTTTAGTTTGCCTCAACCAAATATTCTGAAACGTATACGCAATGCTTAATACCACAAAGCACAGATCAAGTTTAAATTTGGAAGGCACCACTTTTACCGTGCTAGAGTTATTCCCTTAACAAATAGAAAAATGCTGAATTTTTCGTTTCCATTCTCTAACTTAAGTTTGCTTCAACCAAATCTAATGAATCTTATACACAATGCTTATTACCATAAAACACAGATCAAGTTTGAATTTTGGTGGCAACACTTTTACCATTCTAGAGGTATGCATGCCCTTTACAAATGGAAAATGTTGAATTGTTTGTTTCCATTCTCTAATTATGAACCTTTTACACAAAGCTTATTACCGTTGAACTCAGATCAAGTTCGAATATCGGTAGCGTCACGTTTACCGTTCTTGAGTTTTGTCCCTTTATAACATTAAATGCAAGGGAGAAATATCTGTGACCCATGGACACATTCCCCAATTATTCAAATATATTATGCGGATGAATGCAACATTTATTAAATACAACTCAAACACTTTGTTTTCAAATCTACATAATTTGTAGTATTCTACTGATGGACACACATTTCATTGTATTTTTCCAAGACATGTTATAATAGTTTTCCTATTTCACTTGTAGGAAGACGTATCAAATAAGCGATCACAACTGTTAACTTCTTTATCAGTCTGCTTTACTGATGAGAATATTAGGAGCCATCTTATGTTACAAAATTGTTTTTGTTAATGCTTTAAGTGAGAACGACCATGAAATGGAAGAATTAAGCGAATGTATATCAAAGACCATAACTAAAATCCACAATGGGGACAAAGCGTGCCAAAACAGTTTCTCATCCTTGAAATGATGTTTGCAGCACTAGTTGAGGAGGGAAAAATAATTAGTCTTGAAGATGCAGAAAAATGAATACACAACTCGGTGTCAAACCACTCTCCACGGCAGAGTTGGGATTATTCCTAGGCGTACAGAATATTTGCGGCAAGATGACATATATCGATTACCCGAATCTCCGAAACTACATAGTTATTGACCCAACTTGCTTAATTGATGTCCTGAAGTCCATTGTGACATCTGATCCCGTTATGGCCAGTTTACGCCAAGGACGACTTACCAAATCTGACCTGACAAATATCTGGAGTTCAGACAAATTCTCCCACTTTCTGCAACATGAAGAATATTTCCGGCAGCTTCTTGTTCACTATGACATCTTGTCAGAAGTGAAACGTTACGATAGAAAAAGCGGAAAGAAGATTTCTGTGGATTGTTATCTTGTACCTTGTATGATCACGACTCAAAATACGACAACCTTTGTTGAAAAACATCTAACTACTGACAAATGTGTTGGCTTTGTATTTGAATTCAGCGCCGCTACAGATGTTCCTGATGCACTACCATGCAGACTCATAGCAAGCATTCTAAGCATCTGAATGTAAAAATTATGAAACTGTAGATTTGCTCTTCTCTGGATTTGTTGCTGTCGTCCTGGATAGGAAACATGATCTAGTAGTGAAAACTGAACATAATACTGTTGCAGTGTACATTGTTCACAAGGAAAGAAAAGAGTTGATAATTAAAGATCTTGCGTCCTGTGTACGAGAATGTTTAGAACAAAACCTTGCTAGAATTTCAGAGGTTTACTCTCTTTCCTTCACAAGTGATAACATTACACAGAGATATGTTCCATTTGATGTAAAGTTGAAATCTGGATGTCTCTCACCAAATTGCTTGCTAGATGCGGAGAATGTAAATAGTATTAGGACCAACTGGGTTTGTAACAACCATAGATATATTACTCCCAAATCTGAACTAGACATTTGGTATACTGACAGGGTAAGTTTTGATAAGTAACTTACATAAAACAATTTAGTGATTGCATGCAGAAATATGATTTCAAACCATATCTTTCATAGAAGTGGTATTTAATGTTTATAAATTCGTTTATCCTTTTAAAAATTCAAACCTAATTTTGTGTCCCATATCTGAATAATTTTATTGAAAACAAGAAACGAGCTCAAAATGCGCAAAATGATGGGTCACCCGTCAATTAGACAGTAACCCAAAGACAAAAAAAAACCGCTAACATCTGGAGGGTAATACAAAGTCTATAAGAAAGGCATTTGTCTAAACAATACATCATTCTATGAAATGACCAAAGTTTATTACAGCTGTGAATATGTTAAACTGGGTCTGCTAAACTTTAACAGCTGACGAGGTTTCTGATTTGGGATAGACACAGAACAATGTGGCAAATGTCAAAGTGTTTTCTCCCATTCCCAATTTTTATCTCGATCATTTGAAGTATTTTATTCAGTTCTAATAAACCAACAAATATCATGGATTTTATTTGTTAAAAGCTTGTGATAGCAATCACAATGAAACAATGTTTTATAATTTCATGTATCGGAAGCACTTTTCTGGATTTACCTTCATCAGGAACGCTCATAGCCGAATATTTGAAAGCGAATGATGTATAAGAAACAAAACAGTTGAAGAGCTACATGATCAAAAAGGATCATAAATAGTGTCATCGACTGATGGTGGACTATCGGTCACCGAGGGTATCAGTTAAGTATTCCGTACTTCGGTACTGACATGATTATTCCCAAACTTTCTTAGATTGCACGTTTTAAATCGAAAACGATCAGAGACTCTGACCAGATCAAGCCAAAGTTTTTCAGCAGATTCCTGGTCTGTCATTTTAAAACTCCTATGCATGTTTTCAAATGCAATACATTAATTGAAATAGTTGAAAACATTAGTGGGTTTGAGAAGTTTCAACATATGCTCTTGTAGATGTATATTCGTATATAAGGGAACAACCGTTTGACTATCAAAGAACATAGAAGTCCGCGTGAAAAAGCTTAAGTGCATTTTATACCTCCGATTTCATTCTTGAGATGTCTCAACAAAATTTGAATCATGTCAGTTGTTGATTTAATATTGAAAATGTGACAGAATTATGTTTTATACGGTTTTATGTTGTTTAATTTGTGTTTCGTTTTAAATGAGGTCAAGTTGCTCTTGTTCATTCATAAAATTATCGTTCATTCATATATTATCGTAAAATCACTACGCACGTTACAGTAATGTTATTTTATCTCGTATTATTTGTTTGAAATTAAAAGTAGCACACTTTACGTGTTCTAATTACTTTTACCATGTTTTAAGATACTTCCATGAAATAACGGGCCCTGTTATTTATTAAGGGTTTCTTAATTACTGTTGATACTGATGATTCCATTCTTTAAACAAATGATATTTACCATGTTTTAAGATACTTCCATGAAATAACGGGCCCTGTTATTTATTAAGGGTTTCCTTAATTACTGTTGATACTGATGACTCCATTCTTTAAACAAATGATATAATGACTGTGTCAAATTTCATAAGAGATTTCCAATGAAATGACATCACTCGACATAACCAACCTGTCTGGCCGTATCTCGGCCTATTTCATTGAAGGATGATGTAAGGAGCATAGACTGCATGAATTTTGGGTCGTTGAATACACATCCTTTGTTTGAATAGATGTTATTCAAAAATTAGCACAAACTGCTATTTAAATTCTTTACATAACTCCTCTTATTTGTTATGTTTACAAAAATCTACCCGGAAATATGTGTTTAATTATAGCGAAGTGTGTAAAGATGTAAATATCAGTGACAATACACCTACGTCATTAAATTGCAGTACTACCGAATACATTTATGGCCCCAGTTCCCATGTTAAACATGAGACCTTAACATCATTCGTGACCGAAAGTTGAAATCATTCCTCAGTAAAGGACTTAAATATCGTCCCCGTCAATTATTAATTGGAATGAGTGTCGTAACATCATCCACGACTCACTCCGTACTTACTGCTCGAAATGGTTAAAACGAGAAAAAGCTGATAAGAAACCCTTAGATTCTTTTTAATTCAGTAATGAGCATAGTTGATATACGTATACAACATTTTAAAAACATTTTACTCCTAACCACAACCATAACAGCCCTATTTTTCGTATCAAACATAAGCTAAAAGAACTCGCCAAGGAATTTGTTTTCATCCTGGCCGATAAGGCTGCTAATAATATCATTATTGTTTAACGTAAATTTTACATTGAGGTTCAGCAAAGGACATCACGAATTCACCAACATTTTAACTGACTCCATTTTCGGAAACATAAACTGTTAGCTACCTCTTTACAAGCAGAACCAAATACAATGAAAGTTCCAATCATGTACTGGCTTCCAAAGCTGCATAAAACACCTTACATATATAGATTTATTTCGTCTTCAACCATTGTTCCACTACTAACCTGTATATTCCACTTACTAGTACACTTGATACAATCAAAACCTGGTAATAAATTGTTCAAATAAGGCCTTTGAAAATAGTGGAATTAATTACTTTTGAGTGTCAAAATTCGTTGGAAGTACTTGATAAATTGCATGCTTATATCTGTTCAAAGTTTTGATTATTTGTCTACCCTAAATACTACTTTGCCTCATAATCTTATTAAGAAAATATTCACACACCTAATTGAATGGGCATTTAAAAAGTCAGAATGCGAATATATATGTTCAAACTCTTCTAGGTCATTTTTAGTAACTACAATCAAAAGAACTATGTCAATTGGACCTGCTTTGATACTATAACTGCCCTTGAAATTTTGCTAGATAACATTTTTTTGCTAAGGAGATTCCGTATATCGTCAAGTTATCGGAATTCCATTAGGACTCACTGTGCGCCACTTATTGCGGACCTGTTCCTGTATTATTATGAGTTACAATTTATGACTTAAATCAGCAAAGACCCACGAAACAACATCTGATACAAAAATTTAATAACACTATAAGATATTTGGTTGATATTCTGGCTCTCAATAATGACGACTTCAGTATGCACAATAAAGAGATTTATCCTGCTGAACTGTCTTTAAATAAAGCTAATACTAACAATGAACACTGCCCTGTCCTGGATCTTGATATCTTAATCTTTAACGGGAAGCTTAATACCAAAATTTATGATTAAAGAGATGATTTTCATTTCCTATTGTTACACATTTAATTATCCATTTTAGATGGTGAGGTTCCTTGTCACCATCTTATGGTGTTTATATATCTCAACTTCTTTTCGCTCGTGTATGTAACAACGTATATGATTTTAACGAAAGAAATCTCTGTATTACTGAAAATTATTAAACACATTTATTCTAAAACCAGTTGTTGGCATGATACGGGTTATATCTTCTCATATATTTTATGATGGTATGATACTAAACCCTTTCAAGAGGGATTGTGCTTGATTTTCATATGATGAAGTCATAATCTTTCAATCAGTTTAATTGAGGTCTGGAGCTGGAATGTCAGTAACTGCTAGTAGTCCTTTGTTAATTTATGTATCATTATCATTTTGTTTAGTTTCTTTTGTCCCCTGACATCGGTCGTCTCGGATTTCTTTGAAACTGAGTTTTACTCAGCGTATTGCTGTGCGTTTGATTAATCTACATTGGGTAGAGGTATAGGGAGGAATGAGATCTCACTAAACATGTTTAACCCCGCCGCATTTTTGCGCCTGTACCAAGTCAGAAGCCTCTAGCCTTTGTTAGTCTTGTATGTGGTTTTAATTTTAGTTCATTTATATGTTTAGGAGTTTGGTGTGACGTCCATTTTCACTGAACTAGTACACATTCTTGTTTAGGGGCTAGCTGAAGTCCCTCCGAGTGCGGGTTTTTCACGCTGTGCTGAAGACCCATTGGTGGCCTTCGGCTGTTTTGTTACTCTTTGGTCGGGTTGTTATCTCTTTGACACATTCCCATTTCCATTCTCGATTTTATTTGTTATTAAATTTGGGATGATTTGAATGACATCAACCTTTGTTAGGAATAATTTATTCAGCTACCGGTAATCAAATGCACCGATCATTACTTCGTTAGTTCACGCGACCCATAAATTTAGCTCTCAAACGATGAATTCTTAGAGGCTACTAAATCAAAATTGAGTTTGAAAAATATAAATTATGGACTCTGAAGCGAGTTCATATTCTCATTTTGATTTAAAAATTCATTTTGTTTAGCATACGTCTATAATTTATTTCAAGATAATGTTGTCAAAAGTAGAAATTCGGATCACTGATGCATCTTTCTGATAGTACTTTGTCACTTTTCAGTAGAATTTTATCAAATTGAATTTATGAGGACGCATGGAAAAAAATGATTACATATTCCTGAATCGGTTAACGATTTTCTTTTAAAATCTTGTCATCAATTATAATGATGCATGGAGTTTGACCCAGATTAGGTGACGCACTGAACATGGAAATATGATCATGTGAAGGTGCACGGTGTCTTAAGGCCACATATTCTTGTTACAAATGCTTTGATTAATACATGTACATGCATATGTATCTTCCATATATTCATAACTGTCTCTTTAGTCTTGTGGTAGCGCGCTCGCCTCGACAGTAACCCCTCAAGAGGAATAGAAATATGGTTTACTATTGGTTCCGATCGGCAGTTATACCATTGCCAAAATGGGGAGTCCATATGGGTGTGCGGGACGTACAAGTACGCAGTCCCGTGCGGTCAGAGTGGGAACGTGAAATCCGATGCCTCTTATAGAGAAAATACCACGCTCTCTGCATGTTAATTATGCATGAATCATTTGCCTCTGGACGTTAAGCAAGCAAATATCAATCACTTTACAGTAGCGTAACTTGAATTTCATTTTGGTGAGACAAATGATTTGAATCTGGGCAGTGAAAGCCTCACCTTGATTTAAAACGACAACGCCAATAGGGAGTGGACGGTTAGTTGAAAATATGAATCGCAAAATAGGTGTAGGTGATCATTCTCTTGATAGGTTACACACTGCATTGCAAAAAAGCCTGTCTATGAAAAATCCAGATTTGTGGAATTTTATCATAAAATAATATTTCTATTGCACATTAAATCAGTATATTAAAATAAAATTGCTGGTTAAAGTTAAATTCTCAGTATTCGGTTACAGAGATGTCCTGATCAAAACATAAATAATTGACAGAATTATATGTATGATCTCCTTTAAATGCTTTTGTACAGATTTGGGCATATTAAGTTTAAGATCCAATATGTCTTTTAACTTTATACGTTTAGCCGTTGTCAAAATGTATGGATGATAAGAATTGGGTGAACTATGAAATCTTGCTTATATTAACCAAGATGGAAGAGTACTACCTAAAATGTCAAGGGTCTGTTGAAAACTATTGCCATCAAAAGAAACAAGTTCGTTAACAAAATAATTTAAGCATCATATCAGTTTCACAGTTATGACCGCTTGTTTAAATCAGTTGTTTGCGAGGTAATATTTGTATGTTACTTAAAAGATATTTACGTCTAAAAGCTTCACCACTGGTTGAGTGCAGAAAGTCTTGGGCTCGATCCTCGTTTCAAATCGAAGACTGACTGCCTCTCTGCCAAGCACGCAATATTTTGGAGTTCGAGCAAAGATTGGTCGGTCTGGAGTAAAAATCATGTGTTTGGGTAGGATGACATGTCTTTCTGTGGTATAATACGAAGTCAGGTTCATATTCATATTCTCGTCCTTAATATGCATATGTAAAATACATATGCAACGAACACTTATATATATGGCCTTATATCTTATAAATACTAAAATTTATGTTCCACGTCTTACGTTGACTATATTCCCCTTTCAAAATCCTGGATCCGCATCTGGCAACGAAATCTTATTATATTATGTTATTCAATGTAACTTGACTTACACATTTCCGTTATTGATTTATTTAGTAAAATGAATTCGGTGACCCCTTTAAATTGTTTATCAATAGAATGGATAAAATACTTTAAGTCAATTTACTTCAAGGGATATAAAATGTCTTTTGTATTTGGACCCGACATCATTCCCGTTAAACAAACCAATACAGAACAATCCCTAATCGAACACACCTTCTAAAAACAACCTATATAGGGATTTTTATCAATAGATTTTATCAAAATGAAAAATAATTTTGTTTAGAAAATATATGGAAGCAATAGTTTTATCTCAATTTTAAAATTTAAGCGACAGATTCTGACACACTCTGGTTTCGATATTTCTGAAATTGTTAGAAAAATATCCTTCTAGATATCAACAAATATAATAAAAGATAGATAAAAAGACAGAAAAAAAGTATAATGGGGCGTTCATCTTCAAAGTATATTGCAAAATTGTCATAATCAAAACCATTAAAGATTTGAAATCTCTATTAGACCTAATGACTACCTGCAAATCTCTATGTTTACGTATCTAAATATAAACAAAAATAATTGACCTTCTAATAATATTTGCGCAAACAATTTTGCGGAACGAAACATGTGCTTAAAACACATAATAATAAGTTTGTTTTCCTTTTGTCATAATTCCGTAAAATTTATCGATCATCTTATAGATGGAATGGACCCGTCCAAACGTGAATGAAGCCAAGTAAAGAGTAAGAGATATTTGAATTTTCTTGTTTCACAGATTGAAAGAAAAAGTTCGTCGATTTGGATATCAAAAATTAGAATGCATGACAAATGATGAAACCAATATCCTCGTCTTTCCAGTGGACGTGTCTTTTTTTTTACACGGATCTGGTGAAGTCGACGTGTTTGCAGTTTTATTTCACATGTTTTGGAGCTTGGAGATCATTATTCACCATGTTTCCTAAAAGTTGATAAAAGCAACTAGGAGCTGATTTTTCTTGTTCATGAAATGACGATTTAATTTCATGTTTGTCCGTGATACTCCTTTTAATATATTATATGACGATGGCACATATTGTATGTTTAAAACAGCTGAGCAATAATTTTGGGACTAAGATATAAAGGAAACGACAAAGTAGCATTACCAAAATATTGTTAGTAAGCTGAAGCATATATTTATTTTTACATGTTTATGTATTGTAAGATATTTTGTTTTCTTTTTTCTTTTTCCGACCGACCGACCGGACTTTTCATGTGAAAATTCGTAAACCAACAAATTAAAAAATCTTGCCTTGGTGATGAAAGGGATAAAGCATAAGCAAGTTCCCAGGTTAATTAACAGTTAATGAACATTTCCTAAGCTTGTCCCATCTTTAAATTCTTTAATGAATGAATTATTTTATTTAAAAAAAAAAAAAAAAAAACTATAGTTCGGTAGAACATTCGCGTCACGTAAGTTGAAATCATCAACTAAATGGTTAAATTTAAACCAATTATGATATAATTAAAGTTAAAGCCATAAAGATGATGAAGCTTGAAATGTGCATGGATTGTCATGTAAATTATTGCCCAGTAATAAACAATCTATAATTGTATAATCTATTATGATTTCTTCGTGAGTTATATGTTTCCGGACATATATTTGCCTTTACCGTTAGCCTGGTAAAGGTGTCGTCTCCTGGGAAACGTAAAACATTGTAAAATGACTTTCTGCAGGATAGGTTTTTATTGATATAAAGTTAAAACATCCTTACTTCCCACTAGACAAGACTCCTGTCAGATTTAATTCTTTACATGTGGATGAAAATAAAAGTCACAAAACATTAACTTAGCAGTAATTGCTTTAACAGCATTTGAGGCTTTGGTTAAATTTTGAAATTATTAAGAAACAAAGGTTTCCACTACCCCAGGCAAAGGTAATCTTTAGTTTTTATTCTTTTTTTGTTGACAATGTGGCTAGTAGACCTCAGTTATTCTGACAGTTCGTTTGTTCAAGATAAGTTATTTAGTATTATTCAAATTGTTATGTTTGATGTCACTGTTTTTTTTTTTTCTATTTGTGTCTCGAAGATTTAATTGATAAATCATTGATAAAATATCCGTGTGATATATGTCACCTACTCTATTACTTATTTTGGTAGATTTATAATTCTGATTTCAATTAATCGGAAGAAGGTCGTTTTGTAAAAATGTCTTTCAGCTCATGAGATAGTTAAATTATTGTCTTTTTGTTTTAATGATTCACTTTTCATTATAAAATATGAAGATGTGGTATGATTGTCGTGATGTAGTTTCGCACTGCCGGTGATGCATACACGAGGGCGATCCTAACCATTCGACGCTCTTTTGAATTTCATGCGATTCCTTAATGTTTTATTATTTCCTTTTATTTATATGTTCTGTCTGCGTTAAATAGATTAGAACGCACATACGTTGAGGTCATGTTCTTTAACAGATTGTACATTTGAAAATATTTGTCATTTACAATCTGCATTATTTAAACAAACTCGTATTATTGTCTACTTTAGACTATCTTACAGTGTACAGATTCATGTCAAGGTGAGGCTAAATTAAGTAAATATCAAATTGAACAATTGCCATTTCTTTGGTAGTCTATTGTTTTAAAACAGTTTCTATTATGCTTTACCCGGCTGATATTTTCTAAAGGTTTTGCCCTGCCAACCAGTAGGCAAAAATAAATAGAAAACAAATTAGGCAAGAATTGTCTTAAAATCCAAAAACCATAATGAAAAAAAATTGTGACAGTTGAAAATACTAGGAATGATAACATGTATCTAAAATTTAAATCTACCTTAAATCATCAAGTGATATCTTTTAATAGTTGTTAGGAAGGTATTAGCCAGAAATCTTTTGCATGAGGATAAATATAAAAAATGTCCGTTATAAAGATTTAGGAACCGTATGTCAAAAGGATAACTCCCTTAAAAACATTATCAACCACCGAAATGAATGGAAAACAACTGCCATAATCCTGACTTGGCACAGACATTTCCTAATGGGTTTAACATGGTTTCATAGCTAGCTAAACTTCCTACTAGTATGACAGTTATTTGTAGTTATGTTTTATTGACAAAATTGAGCGAGCTACTCAAACAGACACAATACGCTAATATGACACTATTTTGGATAAACTACACCAAATGTATTTCAAGATACTTGACAGACATAAAACACAACTGACTAAAAATTCAAACTAATACACAAATAAATCTAACATAGACACTTACCACAAAATTTCCGAGTTGATACTTAATTTAACAAAGACGCGAACAAACAAGCTTTTGTAGTTAATAGTACACACAGTATAAAGTATACACTTTTCGATTAATTGCACATTGGGTAAAAATAAGGACAGGAGTAGAAAAATTAAAACAACACTGTTAAATCCGAATGCTTCCTAACCCTATCTTAAGACTAATCGGCACATAAAACACAAAAGTAAAAACCCTATAGCTGGATGCATTACTACCGAGTCACGTTGAGATGTATACGATCAAAAGGAACATAGTAAATGAAAGACAACTAAGGAAACTGTAAAGTAAACAAAAGATGCACAACTTTTCTTTAACTCGAGACCATCTTGTATTATCTAACTGTTAAGTAGAGACTGAGTATTGGGTCTAGGTAATTGTCAGTTTTATGGACTTCATCTTTTAATTGGCCTTGGAGTTCAGTTTTTTGTTATACTTTTGTTATACTTTTTGGTACTTTTGATGAACTACTTGCGCAGACAACATGACGTTATTTAAAGTCTGAATAGTAGCTCTTGAATATTGTATGAGTTGAGAATTTATACTCTACACGCAGGTGAAGCTGGTATGTTGCTGCTAAGGTGAGGAAAAGTTATAATTTCAAAATTGAAAACGTCTAGTTTGCCATATTCTCTGGTACGGACTGACCGCTGAATCAGATTCGAGTTATATGTCGGGAAAAGAGGAGAAAGCTGTAATTGTTGGTTCTTCAATACCTAGTTCAGGAGGATATATTTATTGAACACAATCAGAAAAATCGGATTGTTATTGGACAGAACTTCACCGATATACCTGTGTTAGAATTAAATGATCTAACTTCTTTGATCTTTTTGAGTTTTTGCAAATGTCTAAAGGAACTCCGACTCGTATGGAATTAAAAAGGTCAACCACCTTTTAAGATAACACTGTACAGAAAAAGTCAGATTGAATTTCATAGTGTTAATTTCCTTCCTGGGATTATACATTTGATAATTGAAAATAATTATCACGAGTAATTTGTTATTATAATGATGATGATGATGATGATGATGATGATGATGATGATGATGATGATGATGATGATGATGATGATGATGACGAAGGTGATACAACTGAAATTGTTTAAAATATCAAGATGCATATCAGATCGATAGCATGTACATGTGATTAAAATATCACTCCTGTTTTGATCTTAACTGATTTGCTAAATTAGACTTTTGAATTGCTAGTTCACAAGTAACGAGGCAACATGAAGATTTTTCTCCTAGTCCATACGAATCACATTTACCTCAAGCTGACCAGTTTCCGCTCCAATAAGCGATAGAGGCGTTTAGTGACACGCTAAATAAAAACCTTAAAAGTTAGTGGATCGAACCTACAACATCTAATGCAAAGACAGGTCGGTTACCTTGAGAATACTAGTGTGGTACTTGTTTGTTTATGAACCAGGTGTTATCAATAGGTGTTTTATCCTTAAGAATACAATCGTTGTTGCAGAAAAAAATATTATCAATGTGTTTATTAAAAAGCACAGAATCAATATAACATGTATACAGTATATCTAATTATGTGCAAGCTTATATTTTTGTCAACATTAGACTCATTTAACTAGTATACAAGACCTATAATAGTGACCAGTTAATGAGTCTAATGCTGACAAAAATTTAAGTTTTATCTGTGATGAACCACTCTGTCGATATTACTGCTGGTAGATGTTTCATTCCTGAATTATTAAAATTATGCATTCTTCGAAACATTAAGGTTTTACTTCCCCAATCATAGATGGCCTTAGTTAGACTAAGGACAACTGTTTGAAATGTTTGTTGTTCAGTGCTATACAACTTCATTTTGATTTGACATTCAAATTGTTTTTATTCAAACGCCACTGACGAGTCTTGTGCAGACTAAACGCTCGCATCGCGTACCAAATTAGATAGTACCTGATATGTGTTTTAAAAACTTGACGAGCAGATCTTTATTGAGCTACATATTTCAAACGTTATAGTACTATACTATATATTTAGACCTTCAAGTACAAGACTATACATTGTGTTTCTAATGTTTATCCAGGTATACTAGATGCCGTTCTATCGATGCTACTCAACGACTCACAGCTGCTTCGCATTTGCAACAGCTTGACAAAGGAAGAAGTACGCAGCTTGGCATTCAATCTTGGAGTCTCGAATACTAAACTTGATGCCATTGATTCTGATTCGATTCCTATGAATAAATTTTATAGCCTTCGTATCTGCAGAGAGAAGAACAAATCATGTAAAGATTTTGTCAATGCTATGGAGGCTGCTGAAATCAACAGACATACAATGTGTCAGGTACATAGTTGAATTTATGTGTCAAACTTTAATTATTCCAGGTTTCACAAGGACTGTTGTTTTATCAATAAAATCGAAAATTAGTTTGATTGGTGTTATGGAAATATTTTTATTATTCTCCAAGAACTGTATTATCACTTACTGTCTAAAAATGAAAATTATATAACCTCAATGCGTGAGAAGCGGTTTTCTTGGTTTACCATTATTAAAAACCTCAAAGAAACATATTTGAAAGCCAAAGATGCAATAGTACCGAGACACGTTGAAATCTTTATGACCAAAAGAGACATGAAAATGATAAGCAAATCCAAATAAGGATAAGTTTGATCGAGTGATTTGTTAATCAAGTAAATGGTTTAGATTTGAGGTAAAATCGATGTATCCGTATCGAACTACATTATTTTGTGATTATTACAATTATATTGACGTTTCCTGTAAAGAGAGAAACACTAGAAAATCAGTTCTAGCTGCAATTATTAACATGGTCGGCTTTTGTTTTGTATTTGTTAATATAATCTTGTTGGTGGACACAAATAAGTAGAAGATACAATCTTATGTATAAAAAAGTCAACATCGTAGCCAGTAAGAAAACAACAAAAATCTTGATTGAAAAACTTACGAACCCATCAGAAATGAGGATAAAATGAGGTTAAATTGTTTACCTCATTCAGTACAAAACCACTAGTAAAGACAACTCAAATCTTTGTTTAATTGTAGATTCTGCGACAGGAAGAAGTGGCTACTGGTATGATGTATTATAGAACATATTAATTATAGCAAACTATCTCCATAAAGTGATATTTCTAAAACGTTCCCTGTGCCAATTTCTAATAATTCTTTAAAGTGTATCTTATCAAAAGCAGAAACAATTTACGTATGATTCAAGTTAACGCATTGTTCATTTTTTTTTCTTTTCTTTTGTCGTGTTTGTTATTTTGATTTCCCCAAGTTATCAAAACTTGTAATTTTTAACGCCATAGGATACAAAAGTTATTCCTGGAATATAATGTCAGTTATTCACGTTTGACTTCAAATCACACACTCATATCATAGATAAGAACCAAAACCTACATTGTACAAATAATTAGTTCAGTCATCGTTAAAATGTGATTGCAAGGTTAAATTTACCACTGCGCTTGGCATTACAGTATAGATAAGGGAGACTTATAGGTCAAATAACATATAGTATACATCTGTATCAACACGTCGAAAATATATCCTTTGGTTATAAAGTCCATCTGTCTGCCGCCGAACAAAGAAAATGTATTACAAATAAAGGCAACAGTAGTCTACCGCTATTCACAAGCCATAATTCGATTGGGAGAAAACAAACCCGGGTTACAAACTAAGACCGAGGGCAACACATCAACTATAAGAGGACAAAACAAGATATGAAATTCAAAAACCAAGTTCCATTAACATTGTTTTATAGGAGCATACGAATTCTATAATAAAGCTGTATGAAATTCGATTGAAATCATATATATAATTTGAAAAAAAAAAAAAAAAAACAATTGCAGAAGTTTTAAAAGAATTGTGTTGTATTGTCTTAATTTGCTACCGGGAATTGCATTTTGGTAGCAATGATAAAACTATTTATGTTCCATAAACTTATATGTTTTGAACGACCCAAAACCTAAGACCAAAGTGTGCGAGTAATGCACTAAATGAAATTAACTAGTTTAACATGTTTAATTTATAGAAAACAATATGTCTTGATGTCATGAGTAAAGAGAATTTTGCATTTAAAAATCTTTTGGGATTTTGATTCCTAGACATGGTTTGATCAAATGTGCTCTTACTAGCTTATGTTATCTGATAGTATAAAACAAATATTTGTTTTAGATTTACCTGATAAGATTCTGAATCTGCGGCCAAGTGATGAGATGCTTGACAAATTGTGTCTTCGCATTGGTAAGGAGTGGATGGTTCTTGGCTTAGAACTTGGAATTGAAATAGAACGTCTGGAACAGATAGAATACGACAACCCAAAAGTACTCCGTGAAGTCAGTAGGCAAATGTTATATTGCTGGAGAAACAGAGAAGATAACTCAACAATCAGAGAACTACTCCATGCTTTAGAAAGATCTGGTAGGAATCCACATCTGATTACAGAAATTTTAGAAAACTGTGAAAGTTATCCCAAATTAATCCCTGTTGATTGATGTTTCTAGGATCAAATTCATGACCGTTTTCGTGAGTGAAATATATAACACTTGTAATTAAATTAGCTTTACATATGAGTATATGTATATTTGTAAATAGATTATGATGCAAAATTATATCATGTGGATTTTATAGCATCAATTCGTGTATCCAAATATTTATTGTGTCAAGATATTGTCATTGATATTTTCACTGTAACAATCAATTTATTTGTTAAAATGAACTTCAACTAAACTGGTTGGTTTTAAAGGATTTTGATAAAACTCCCTCTTTAAAGAAGCGGATTTAAATTATAATTGAATGTCCAAACCGTTGTAAAAGTAAATATTTATTGTTAAAACAGACTAGTTCATATCGATGTTTTTATTCAAATTTATCAATAAGTTAAGATTAACAAATAATCGGTGCTAATTGCTTACATTAAAACTGAATACAATAATTTGATACAACAGGGAATAATAATTCCGTATTGTTTATTGCTTAGACTGATATGAAGAGGGACCTATTTACGATGTAAATTTATGATATCTCTGATGTCTTGTGTTACTTGTTCAGGTGTGTGTGCTATATGTGTGCTTCCATGTATCATTATATTTAAACTTGTTATCTAACAATGTTAATCAAACTAGTTGTGGTAATCTTAAATAACCAATTGCATACCTCCCTTGATTTTATGATTTTAGAAGTAGATTTGTATATATATTTCTAAGTGTGTCAGATTTTATCCTCACCTTTGCTAATCTTTGTAATTTATTCACTTGATTGATATGATTTTAGTTGATTTAATTTCGTATTCATTACGAATTATAATTTCATATTAATTATGAACTTCTATGTCAAATGTTTTATTTGCAAAATGTATTTTGCAGTTTATGATTTGATGAATAAATGATTTTTTGACAATCTTGTGTTATATCATACAGCAAAACAAGCTTAGATTCAGGGCTGCTAAAACAAGTCCAAGTCCCTATTTAGTTTTATTACCGTCTTTATTGTGGCATGTACCAAAGTTGTTATTCGTATTCAGCAGAAATTACAAAATGTACTTGATATTTGGGGAAAATATTAAAACCTCAGTCAAAATTGGAATATGCTAAACCGTATGCTAGCTTTTATTTCTATGTAATCCTTGCATACACAAAAACGTGGTTCAACATTTATATAAAATAAATTAGCATTTATGGTTGAAGTCGTCATTGAGACGAGGACAGAAATTTATACGAGCATTGTTTTTTCAATTTGTTAAACTGCATCATATTCGTGTAAAAGGTGTTATATCTACGTTTCAATCCTCAAAAATATTTTTAGGTATGAAAATTATATCGGGTTTTACTATAGGTTGCACGTCTGTAAATGTAGACAATACAATTTTCCATAGGAACTCCTTTACAACTAAAACTGTGCCACTTTTACTATGAAGTTTCGTGAAAACATTTTCAACCTGTATATGGCCCGAACTTCTTAAAGTATAAACTTAATAAATTAAAATTCTGTTCTACCCCTCACTTCACTTTGGGTCTTCTTCAGAATTCAATTTCGCCACTACCATTTGTTTTATACTGGTAACATTCCCGAGCTATGTCTCCATGACATGAAACATAGAGATCATATATGGGAACCAGTACGTAAACAAAACAAAATATCTATGAATATTATATGTCTCCCCAATAGAGGCATGGTTTGTAAAACAGCTGTATTTACAAATTGCAACCTCTAGGATGTAAAATTTGTAATAAAAAATTTCATGCCAAACGAATCATATTTTTTCAAATTTCCTTTCAGTGCTCGATAATGACCAGTGTCAATGATGAAATACAGAAATAACTTTTCAATAAAATATAAGATTTCATAGTTTATTCTACTTTGCATCCACAGGAAATCACTTGAAACGAGAAATTAGTTCGCAAGGAAAAATTCAAAAAGTTAGAACAACGGTGTTGAATTATCGATCAGTGGTAAGGAAAGTCTATAATTTATATTTTATATACTTATAATGAATGCCATGCAATGCGCATTCCAATTACCATAGCTGTATTTGGCAAAACTTTTAGGAATTTTTGGTCCTCAATGCTCTTCAACTTTGTACTTTATTTGGCCTTTTAACTTTTTTTTATTCGAGCGTCACTGATGAGTCTTTTGTAGACGAAACGCGCGTCTGGCGCAAATACAAAATTTCAATCCTGGTATCAATGATGAGTTTATTTACAACCACTGGGTCGATGCCACTGCTGGTGGAGTTTTTATTCCCCGAGGGTATCAGCAGCCCAGTAGTCAGCACTTCTGTGTTGACATGAATTATCATTGATATGGTTATAATTACAAATTAACTGTTTACAAAACTTTACATTTTGAGATACTAAGGCTTTTCTACCGCAGGAATAGATAACCTTAGCTGTATTTGGCAAAACTTTTAGGAATTTTGGTCCTGAATGCTCTTCAACTTCGTACTTTATTTGGCCTTTTTAACTTTTTGATTCGAGCGTCACTGATGAGCCTTTTGAGGATGAAACGCGCATCTGGCGCAACTACAAAATTTCAATCCTGGTATCAATAATGATTTTATCTATATACAACGTTGGTATGTCTAATTAGGTTACTTTGGCTTTGAACCTTTCGGTCCATTTGTATCTGACTCGTTTAGTCCAGAGCTTGATTGAAAGTTGAGAGCTCCCTGCAGTATAAAAGGAGAATTGTGACATAGTGATGTTGTTTTGTAGTTATTATTGTAATATTGCCTCGTGTTGGATTACCATATGTCCCTTCATTTTCAAACATATCTTTGCTAGTCAATGTTTACGAACCGGTCCCTTCTCTTCTTTTTAAACATCGGAAAAATTGACTAGCAAAGATGACAGGGATGGATGTCCACTTAACTGATTACCAATATGACTGTCTTTCACGAGATGATCAGCTAACGATACATCCGAGTTTTCTGAAGTCAAATTAATGTGTCCTGTTTATCATACACATGTATTTATGTTGAAGAAAAAATCTTTCTTTGTTTTACAATTCGTGATCTGTTTACTTTGATCATTTAGGAAATTCTGAGATAAGTAAAACAAAACTAGAAAATCTAGTCTAATAAGCAAACCGTCAAAATATTTATAAACATTTTCTAACACATACTAATTCACCAGTGCTGGAACTCAGTAGGTTTGAGTGGCTATGCACGTGGTTGTCACGGCCATTTGTAAAAGAACATTCAAGGGCAATCACGGTTAAGGCTATATTCAAATTTCAAAAATCCACTGACAAAACTATTGACAAAATACGAAGACAGCAACAACGAACAACATATGAAAACAGAAAGAAAACTAAAAGTAAATGAGCAAAACGAACTCCGCTATCAATTGGGAGCATGAACAAGGTGAACCGGTAGAGTACTAAAGTATATATATTCCGTAATAAATGTTTTTACATATCACATCATCCCAGATATATAGTACACCTACATCAGAGAAAAGAAAAACGACTCCTTTTCAGACATTTAGTTAAAAAGCGATCCCGTTTGCCAGTATTCGAATAATTATGTTAAAAACAAGTTTGCGGGCGACCTATTTTTCCCGAACCAACAAACCATTTGAATTTCCATGAAGCGGCATACGTTAGGTGTACACCGTTCCGATTACAAAAGTCTGTTATGTGTGGCGATTGTTAGAGCTCAATCATACTGTTAATATGTTATTATCTATAAATCATTTCAGCAGTAGCAAAACACACCCATACATATGGCATTCGTTCTCGTCAAAACTATGTTTAAACCCTTTTTCGAAAAATTTACACACTGAGAATTAAAAATCACACTGAGATTTAAGAACCTTGTTGTAATTGTTTTGGTAGGCGGCTTACAATGTACTTATGTAGTAATTGCCCTTAAATTCATATAACATAAATATTATGTATATACGCTCATTCCTTAATTTTTTTAGTATTACATTTTGGCGAGTAATTATATGAAACTGTGACGAACAGAAAAAAGGTAAAAGGAAAATGAAAAAAAGCAAAAAAAGTTCCTAAAGAAATGTAAATTATCAACTGATAGGTATCATAATATTGTTGAGAAATTCCATCTGGTTGTTCACCTTTGTGTCGTCTGTGATATACTTATGAATATAAAGCATATTAAGAAACATAGAACAAGACATGTGCTAGTTAAATGCTACCAATGCATGGACGTCTCCCGCGAATGATGTAGCAGATAATGAATCCTTTAGTAAGGATTGATTTTTGAGTTGTTCCTTTTCCGTAGCTGTCGCGTATATTGTTCCAAATAAAATTCCAAAGATATACTGGTATTTAGTGATTCCTGCTTCCTGATGAGAAAAACACTTATGTCATTGAATGAGAAATCACCCTACCTACACCCTTAGTCGCCTATTTAGATATATATACATGTAATATATATAAGAAGTGAAAATAGAAAATATGAAAAAATTTGATACCAGTATATTATTAAACTAATGCAATTGTTTGAATTTGTTTTAGCACAGAGATTGTCAGCGAAACAAAAGTGCAGGGATGTGCATATATATTTACAATATTCTGTGTGTGTTTGTCTAACTGACATCCTCTAGTACAAATTTAGTTTTTATCGATTTATTGTCATAGAAAAGAATTCAGCACATGCTTCTATTCTGAAATATATAAGCTTATTGTGTTTGTTTGGTTATTTTAAATTTTCTAATGATATGACTGTAATTGTCAGTTTATGGAAATCTGAAAGTGAAATTGTATTTTCTTTTGTTCTTACTTTTCCTTTAGCTTTGAAACTGTTAAATTATTAAGACAAATTTTATTGACACTTTCATAGAAAAGGCTATAGCAAATGGTTCCATTCTTAAATATATGAGCTTAGTGTGTTGTTTTGCTTTTTCCTAATTTCTAAAAATATAACTAAATTAATTGTCCTTTGTGAGACTCTTAAAGTGATATTGTATCCCCTAACACACACTGCTAACGTATCTAGTCGGAGTAACTACTAGTCTTCAATAGACATGATAGATCAGAGTGTTTAACTTGAACTTTTGGAATTGTTAAAATTAATTGCGTTCATTGCGTGGTCAGTTACGACTGGTGTTTGAAATATGATTGATTTACTGATGTACAACACAGGTAGAACCTAAAACCTAAATTTAAGAACCTAAAACACCACACTGAGAAATCAAAATTACACGCTGAGATTTAAACAAATGAAAAACACACATTGAGAATTTAAAATTACAAACTGAGATTTTAAAAGGCACACTAAGATGAAATAAATTGAAAACACACACTGATAATTGTTGATTACACAATGAAATTTCAAAATACACACTGAAATTAATATGCAAATTACTAATGAATATTAATGAGATGAATAATTCAACAGATTAGTATCTTGGTCTCCCGAACTCTTGTCATTATAATGAAATGCTTTTAATTCAACCAACATTCGTAATAAATGTCAAGACTTAACAACGTATTTTGCCAACTCATATTCATAAGTTTGTTGCCTATAATGCAGATTATTACTAACAGTGTATCGGATTTTTGCTTAAAATTATTTACGCATGGGTAACTTTTCAAAAGTCTTTCAAATAATTATCAAAGGTACCAGGCTTATAAGTTGATACACCAGACGCGCGTTTCATCTACATAAGACTCATCAGTGACGCTCCGATCAAAAAAGTTAGAAAGCCAAAACACGTACAAAGTTGAAGAGCATTGAGAACCCAAAATTCCAAAAAATGTGCCTAATACGGCTAAGGTAATCTATGCCTGGGATAAGAAAATCCTTAGTATTTCGATTAATTCAAACTTTTGCAAACAGTAAATTTATAAAAAAAACTTTTACCCGGATTTCGCCAGGTAAATTTATATTTTGTTACGTTTATATGCTAGAATAGGCACTTGTGAAAAACTTCACTGCATTGTTTTCTTCTAATTTTTATAAAGTTTTTCACCATTTGGTTATATTTTTAATGAGAGTAAGTGGATATTTTTCTTGTTCTATTGGTCTTTAATAACGTAGTTTTTCTATACGTTGCATTTCTAATGTTTTTATAAAACATTTGGCGCCAAACTGAAGGACTAACGAGTTCTGCCCTTAGTTGTTTTATGCTTGTAATAGATTCAGACTTAGTATGCTTATTAGATATATGCTCATAAAACTGCGCACGAATCTCAGTGTGTAATTTTAAATTCTCAGTTTGTAATTTCAAATTCTAAGTGTGTGTTTTCAGTTTATTTAATCTCAGTGTGTCTTTTGAAATGTCAGTGTGTAATTTTCAATTGTCAGTGTGTAATTTTTAATTCTCAGTGTGTGTTTTAATTTTTGTAATCTCAGTGCGTCTTTATGAAGTCTCAGTGTTTAATTTTTAATTCTCAGTGTGTGTTTTAGGTTTTTCATCTCAGTGTGTTTTTTTTTTTAATTCTCAATGTGTAAATTTTTCGAAAATGGTTAAAACATAGTTTTGACGAGAACAGCTTGCCATACATACTGGTAAATAATGAATGAATATCTGTGTTTCTCGAGATTGGCCCCACTGTAGCCTGTTGTAGTTTTCGAATTGAAAATCAAACAGAAATCGTATTGACTTTTCTAACACTTATATTAGGTCAGGTATTTTCATCAGATTAAATGCAGTTATGTAGGATCTTATCAATCCTAATAAAATATACTGATCTTAATTGTCGGTATTTTTTTTTCGATATATATAGTATAGTACAAGTACATCTCATGTTGATAGATGCTTTACCTTCAAAACTTCTCATTAGGTCAGGTATTATTTACCTTAAAAGTATAGTAAAAGTACATCTCATGTTGATAGATACTTTACCTTTATAACTTCTCATAAGTCAGATATTATTTAACCTAGTATAGTAAAAGTACATCTCATGTTGATAGATACTATACCGTCATAACTTCTCATTAGGTCAGGTATTATTTACCCTAGTATAGTAAAAGTCCATTTCATGTTGATAGATACTATACCTTCAAAACTTCTCATTAGGTCAGGTATCATTTACCCTAAAAGTGTAGTAAAAGTACATCTCATGTTGATAGATACTATACTTCATAACTTCTCATAAGTCAGATATTTATTACCCTAGTATAGTAAAAGTACATCTCATGTTGATAGATACTATACCGTCATAACTTCTCATCAGTCAGAAATTATTTACCCTAGTATAGTAAAAGTACATCTCATGTTGATAGATACTATACCTTCAAAACTTCTCATTAGGTCAGGTACTATTTACCCTAGTATAGTAAAAGTACATCTCATGTTGATAGATACTATACCTTCATAACTTCTCATTAGGTCAGGTATTATTTACCCTAGCATAGTAAAAGTAAATCTCATGTTGATAGATACTACACCTTCAAAACTTCTCATTAGGCCAGGTATTATTTACCCTAGTATAGTAAAAGTACATCTCATGTTGATAGATACTATACTTCATAATTTCTCATAAGTCAAGTATTATTTACCCTAATATAGTAAAAGTACATCTCATGTTGATAGATACTATACCTTCATAACTTCTCATAAGTCAGGTATTATTTACCCTAGTATAGTAAAAGTACATCTCATGTTGATAGATACTATACCTTCATAACTTCTCATAAGTTAGGTATTATTTACCCTAGTATAGTAAAAGTACATCTCATGTTGATAGATACTATACTTTCATAACTTCCTATAAGTCATGTCTTAGTTACCCCAGTGTAGTACAAGTAACTATGATGTTGCTAGGTACTGTAATATTAATTAATAATAATATTCAAATATCAAAAAATTAGTATGGGGCTATAAAATAAATGATGAGCAATACTACGAAATTAATTATTTGATTACAATTATAATGTTTTGTATATACAAGGCAAATTATATGTCTGAACAGAAAACAAAATCTTTAGATGTATATTCTGTATTTAAAGCAGAATTCATGTACAAGTACAAAATGCAGGCAACTAGTAAACTGACGAAGTATAAATGTCTACTTGATAAAGTTGTCAAATTGTTGTAATAATTTTTATGTTTGAAAATGTATAATCAAGCAAAAAGAAAAAAAAAAGGAAAAGGTTCATAAAATATAAAATTATAGATCTGAACTGATTTAGAGAAAAATACTATCAACGATAAGCGTGGATTGATAACAGTATTTTTCATACTATATGCATTTAAGAATTGAAATTACTATATTGAAATTTTTATTCAGACATGCCTGTGAATAGCTCATAATCATATTTTAAATCACTATAATACCTGGTAATTTCCAAGCCAGGAAGAGATTTCAATTCGATACTAGAAAATTGATAACGGAATTTTAGAACTATTTCCGGAAATTATTTTTACCAAACAAGCTAGATAATACATATCGATAAATAAAAATTTTCATATATACTTGTTTATTCATGATTGAAAATGAAATATTATGATTTAGTTTAGATGTAATGTAATGAAATAATGATAACCAGAGAGTAACCCTGGATTTCTTGTAAAAATAAAGGGACCCTTCACTAGATTGCTGGACTAGTGAAGTAAATTGTTAACAGCGTGCAATATATTTTAGAAAAAAAAAATAAAGATCTTTGTTGTTTGTTTGTTGTTTGTTTGTCGTTTGTTTTTAATTACAGTAACCTCATATTCCATCACTTGTTTTTCAGTTTCGTTGCCGTGTTTTCGGAGGACATCTAGGGAAATTGAAGATGCTGACACAAACAAATTATTGAAAGATACAGCACGTATGAGAAATTCAAATGGTATACTTGTATTTGTACTTTCACAGACCTGACATAACCGTAATTATAAAAAATTCCGATTAGTTTGGTTATACGAATTTACTTTCCGATGTCATTTACGAGTCATGGAGATGCATAACTATACAATTATTTGAACTTTGTTTAAAAGATGGACTGCATACTGAAAATTGAAAACACGTTTTCTTTCTCTCTTTCTTGAATACTTAAAACACATTTTGACCTTGCATTGTATGTGCTTTTTTCTGTGCTTGCAATTGGAGATGGGTGATGAGCACCTATAAGTTGTAATCTTGTAACAAATTTTGCAGGATCCGCCTGTAGCCTGTTACATGGCTTATTATTTGTCATATTGAAAATGATACAATATTGTCCAGTGGCAGTTACCATTCACAATTTTACTCCGGTAGACCCAGTCTTCAGAAATATATACTACTAGTATATAGATTTCTAATGTCTTGTCATCCTGAATATGGTCCACATTTTGCCAATAAACGTGGATAACGTAATCAATCAATGACTCAATCAATCAAATATATAGAAGAAGAATCTGTTAGAAATATCTAATCAAATAAACCATAGTAACTTACAAACTCAAGTTATCTTCGTCAATTACAGAACACTTCATTGTCTCAACGTCTTAGTAAATGACGGGCAATCAGAACGATTTGAAAATATAAATAATATGACATATATTTTGTTAAGCAATGCAGTTAAAAGATGTTAGTTAACAAGATTCTATTGTTGATATGCTAAAATTCAAATGTATCACGTGGACAATTGTTTTTCAAAACATTATTAGATACTTAATCTTGTTATTTAACATTTTTGTTTCATTGTACACGGAAAGATGGGAATATGTATTGACCTAACGGTTTTCGCCACAAGCTGTTTTAAAATGCTAACACCAACCAATTTGCAATTTAATAAGAATACAAGCATCAGTTTGCAGTGTACATGTTGCATGGATTGAACATGTAGCGTGTTAGAGAAAAATGAATTTAGAAATCGTGAATTCATTTGAAAAAATAACAAAACCATAAGTAATGAATAAATAAACTAAGGCTAAGATGTGCAAACACATTTTGATAGCTGAAATAATCATTGATATTGAGATGCAATGCTGGTTAATTCAGCTTTTAATTTTCAGTATTAACTGTTCCGTTCAGATGTTTGTGTTTTGAACATTATGCGTTATCCACAAACTAATTTAGGCGAGTCCACTAATCACGAATATGTACATATACCATATTCAATGTTGCAAACTTGTCTTAGCGGTCAATAGCGTGTTTATTTTTGCATTTAAGTATGGCTTATTCATTTTGCCCAAGCAGTCAAACTATGCAAAGAAAAATATTACCAACTCACCTTAAAGCACTATATGTATTTTAAGGTTGTCAAAATCATCTTTGGCGAGAAGGAATTTCCGAATTAGTCAGGAGAAAACTAGGGTATGCGTGTAGAGAAAGCTGTATTTGTCATCTTTCATCAATTAATTACACCATATCTCTTTTTAATGCCTTTACTGATGAATATTTTAAATGCTGTTCTCAAATGATTAGCCAATTTACATTTTCCTCGAACGGTTAATTATTGTAAAACTAGTATAGAGTATCAACATCTTTATAATACCAATGCATTATCGATAAAATATCATTTAAGCGCTTAACAAATGGGCATCAATTAAAAGATACTCGTTGTGTAAGAATTTATGTTTTTCCAAACATTCATCGTCTTGAAATCGACATTTTCAAACAAATACCAAATCTGGGATTCTTTTAATTGAATGAAGTTTCATGTTGCAGATCAATCTGGTGACAGTGTGATTTCGTTACTGAACTTGTTGGTCATTATTGAGTGTGTGTATATCTGCTATAAATGTCGACATTTGAAATTATCCTCAGCTGATTTGTTTTCTCTTTTTCTCTTTACACTTTATCCATCCGCTTAAGTTGTCGATATCGAAGACGTGGATTGATTTCGACATTTTATGTTCCTGCTGATATAGTTGTCCATTAAGACTATTTCTTTCTCCTGGTTTATCAGTTTAAGCTGTCGATATGGGCGATAATTACAAATGTTCTTTATGATTTGTTTCTCCATTCATTTCATATAGTAAAGTAAATGTCCTTATTTTTTCAAATTTTAGCTATGTAAAATAAAGATACATTATTTGTCTGATGACGCCATATAGCAATACTACAGATCATTAAAAAGACAGATATAGTTTGGACGCAGATCACTTAGGTACATAAGAGAAACAAATTCCACTATCATATCACGTGTATCACGAAACAAAACCAATAACTGTTTAGTGTCAGCTGTATTTGTACGAGGCTAAGAAACAGGTGTAATGCGAGCTTCAGCAAGCTATTACTCCTGTTTCGAGCCGAGTAAAATACAGCTGATATTTAAAGACACTAAACAGTTATTGTCTTTATCCTGCAATTAATTTTGAAAATTTATTTTCCATCCAAATCGTTTAATTTGTTTTTGAATGAAATCGACATGACTTAAACGCGGACCGCAATGAGGACCCCAAATTGAACAGTGATGTAAACAGTAATTTGACATAACCGTTCGTTCGCAACAGAACCAGGATACCAGGAAACTATAAACGCCTAGAATCGCTTCTTGTTA